>CM040125.1:180322055-180837369 GCA_022559845.1 Amorphophallus konjac
CTCACTAGCAGTCCCACCAAATAAGACACTGAACATTGTCGTTATGAACCGGCGGCAAGTCCCCAGTATGCTAGAAGAGTGCCCCGAAGGAGACGAGGTTGCCACCGTCAGCACAGAACAAGCGTCTGATTTGAGACAGCACCTGCTGCAGTGGTTTCTACACCAACAACTGCCGCAGATAAGAGAAGAAAAGATGAAACTCCTAAGAATCAAAGACTCTTATGAACTCAGGAATGGAATTTTGTTCCGAATAATGGCAGATGCACGCAAGAAGATTCTACTCCGCTGTCTGTCCATTGAGGAAGCCTGGCAAGCGATGAAAGAAACACATGCTGGGACAGCAGGTGCCCACCAGGCTGGTCCCAAGATGAAGATAGAAATCAAGAAGCTGGGCTACTATTGGCCCACCATGTTTGAAGACTGCTGTAAATTTGCAAAATCATGCCAGAAATGCCAGGAGCATGCTACTGTGCCTAGGAGGCCTCCTACGACTCTGCACCCTACAATTCCCAGTTGGCCGTTTGCACAATGGGGAACTGATGTAGTCGGGCCACTGTCGACTTCTTCGGCCGGACATAAGTACATACTGGTCATAACAGATTACTTCTCCCGATGGGCGGAGGCTATAGCATTAAGAGAAGTGACTGGTGAATTGGTCGCTAGATTCATCAAACAGAACATTATCTTCCGGTTCGGGATCCCCAGCTGAATAATATCCGACAATGGAAGTCATTTCAGAAATCAGAAGGTCTATCATCTTGCTGAGAAATATAAGATCGAATGGAGGATCTCCACTCCTTACAATCCACAGGCAAATGGATTGGCAGAAGCTTTTAACAAGACTCTCTGCACCTTGCTGGCCAAGGTCGTCAGTTCTAATAAGAAGGACTGGGAAGAGAAAATGTATGAAGCTCTGTGGGCATACCGCACTATCTTCAAGACACCTACAGGGTGCTCACCATACTCGCTGGTATACGGCTCAGAGGCAGTGGTTCCGCTAGAGCTGGAAGTCCCGTCACTCAGAGTGGCAGTCCAATATGGCCTGGCCCGTGGCGAATAGACCAATGCAGAAAGAAGACTAGAAGAACTGGCTGAATTGGAAGGGAAGCGCCTCCGAGCCCAGAAGAGTATCCAAATGTATCAGGCCCGCATGGCCACTGCATTCAACAAACTCGTAAGAGGACGAGAATTCAAGAAAGGTGACCTCGTCATGGTCAAGAAAAAAGAAGTCATGGCGTCCAACCCAAAAGAAAAGCTGAATGCTAACTGGGAAGGTCCTTATGTGATACAGAGGGTCTACGAAGGAAGGGCCTACGTGGTTGTTAACCATCGAGGGGAAATCCAATTCTCGCCACTCAACGGAAGACATCTGAAGCTGTATCATCCAGCACAACCAACATTCCCCGAGTAACCGGGCAGAATCTACCCTTTCCTTGGTCTAACGGCACTCTGCCCTAGCCTAGCTACCCATTTCCTTGGTCTAGCGGCACTCCGCCCTAGCCGAGCAACCCCTCCTTGGTCTAGCGGCATTTCGCCCTAGCCAAGCTACCCTTCCTTGGTCTAGCGGCACTCCGCCCTAACCAAGCTACCCCTTTCCTTGGTCTAGCGGCACTCTGCCCTAGCCGAGCTACCCCTCCTTGGTCTAGCGGCATTCCGCCCTAGCCGAGCTACCCATTTCCCGGTCTAGCGGCACTCCGCCCTAGCCAAGCTACACCCTTTCCTTGGCCTAGCAGCACTCCGCCCTAGCCGAGCTACCCATTTCCCGGTCTAGCGGCATTCCGCCCTAGCCGAGCTACCCCTTTTCTTGGTCTAGCGGCACTCCGCCCTAGCCGAGCTACCCCTTTTCTTGGTCTAGCGGCACTCCGCCCTAACCAAGCTACCCCTTTTCTTGGTTTAGCGGCACTCCGCCCTAGCCGAGGTACCCCTTTTCTTGGTCTAGCGGCACTCCGCCCTAGCCAAGCTACACCCATTTCCCGGTCTAGTGGCACTCCGCCCTAGCCAAGCTACCCTCATCTTGAGCTAGTGGCATTCCGACCTGTCACCCTCTAAAAAAAAAGAGGAAGGAAGAAGAAAGAATAAAAAGAAAGTAAAAAAAATGGGGTTAAAAATAGAGATACCCCGCCAGACTTGCTCCTATATTAGGGACAAGTGCAAAAATGGCCCAAAACCCAGCTGTGGTGAAAACCCGAAAGGGCACTGCAGGCAAAATCGGATACCCCGCCACGTGAAAACCTGAAAGGACGCGTGGGCAAAAGCAAGAGGGGCTGGCTCCGGCGAAAACCCGAAAGGGCGCTTGGGTTGGTAATGTGGTGATTCCAAAGAAAAGCCTTACCTCCCACCATAAAGCTCATCGTCGATCGACCGGAGCTTTGCCCGATCAACGATTAAACCCATCCGGAATGGACCTTACGTCTATTCTGTTGAGGCCTTCATGCATTGCTCAAGAAAAATTCCCTCGATAATAAGCCCACCTCGGGATAGACCTTCCGTCTGTTCTGATAAAACACTTCCACTTGTTTTTGTCTGAGACCCACCACGGTAGAACCGGCCCGGTTTAGACCTTACGTCTATCCCGCTGAAACCTATCCTACGCCCTGCCGTGATGAAACCTGCTGTTGGTCGGTTGGCACACTGCCCGATCAACAATGAAACCAGTCTGGTTTAGACCTTACGTCTATCCCGATGAAACCTATGAAATCCTTGCATTGGTACAAACCCAATACCGATGATGAAACCTGCTGTTGATCGATTGGCACACTGCCTGATCAACAATGAAACCTGGCTAGTTTAGGCCTTACGTCTATCCCGATGAAACCTATGAAATCTTTGCATTGGTATAAACCCAGTACCAATGATGAAATCCGTCATTGATCGATCGGCATCTCGCCCAATATCAATGATGAAAACCCTATCCAGTTTGGACCCTACGTCTATCCTGATGAAACATATGAGATCCTTGCATTGGTATGAGCCAATACCAATGATGAAACCTGCTATCGATCGGTTGGCACACTGCCTGATCGACGCTAAAACCCATCCAGGGTAAACCTTCCATCCGCTCTGACATAGCACAACACGGCTCTTTGAATCGATTCAGACCCTCCGTCTTGATAGAGCATGAAACTCTATTCCTTTGCGTTAATGTTAAACCCCACATTAACGATGGAACTCAAATTTTCAGCAAATGGCCTCGTGCCCGAGCTGCTATCTATATCCTCTAAATTAATTCGGATCTTTCGTCTGGATAGATCATGAAACCCCACTTCACTTTGCATTGATGTTGACACCCACATCAATGATCGTGTGTCCACAATAAACATATGGCGCCATGGTCCATAGGATGAAAGTTCTGGTCCCAGAAGAGACAATGAAAAAGAAAAGAGAAAGAAAACGACAAAAAGTACATATGCAGAAATGGGGTTGAAAATAGAGATACCCCGCCAGACTTGTTCAGGCATTCTGGACAAGGGCAAAAATGGCTAAAACCCAGCTGTGGTGAAAACCCGAAAGGGCACTGCAGGCAAAATCGGGTACCCCGCCACGTGAAAATCTGAAAGGACGCGTGGGCAAAAGCAAGAGGGGGCTGGCTCCGGCGAAAACCCGAAAGGGCGCTTGGGTCGGTAATGTGGTAATTCAGAAGTTCCATGCCAACCGGCACGTCACCTTCACCTCCCCTTCACTGATGAGGCCTTCCGTCGGTCATCTGGCTCTATGCACCACCGATGATAAAGCCTTTCCGGGGTAGACCCTATGTCTACCCTGATGAAATCTACATACCCTCTTTTCACATGTCCCACCAACAATAAAACCGGTCACCAGTCTGATAAAGCCTGGCCAGTTCAGACCTTACGTCTGTCCTGATCAAACTCCTAAACCTTCCCTTGACCGATCGGCTCCTTGCCCGGTCAACGATGAAACCCTACCAGGATAGACCCTACGCCTATCCTGATGAAACCTACGTATTTCTTGGCAGAGTCCCACCCACCATAAAATCCACTGGAATAGACCTTACGTCTGTCCTGACGAGACCTACACCTCTACATACGTCCCACCGTTGATCGACTGGCACCTCGCCCGATCAATGATGAAATCCTCTGTCCGGTTTAGACCTTACGTCTATACTGATAAAACCTATGAAACTCCTTGCGTCGATATAGGCCCCATATCGATGATGAAACCAACCACTGATCGACTGGCACCTCGCCCAATCAGTGATGAAACCATGTCCAATTAAAACCCTGCCAGTTTAGGCCTTTTGTCTATTCTGATGAAACTTATAGCACTTTCTTTGCATCGATATAAACCCAATATCGATGATAAAATTAGCTATTGATCGACCGGCACCTCGCCCGATCAATGATGAAATCCTATCCAGTTCAGACCCTACGTCTGTCCTGACGAAAATCACGCACCCTTCAATGTCCCACCTGCAATAACCTCTACCCAGTCTAGACCTTACGTCTACTCTGATGGAACTTGTAAAACTCTTTTGCATCGATATAAACCCAATGTCGATGATGAAATTATGTACTGGTCGATTAGCACATTGCCCCGACTAACTTTGAAACCTGCCCGGGATGGACCATTCGCCCGTTCCGGATAGTGCTATGAGCCTCTTCGTTCACATTCCTGCAAACCGTCTCCCTTGCGGCACGTATGGCCAAGAAGGACGTTTGCTACCACCAACAGAATTCGGTTTAAAGCACCCCCTCCAGAGGCCGTCACGCGGTGGAGCGAGTTCCCCATCCTTTCTCTGAAGGGGTGGACGCTCTCCTGCTAGGTACGGGCTATTCCCATAGGGACCGCTGAAACCGCTGCCAAATCACCGTGAAATATTGATGGTGCGATAAGTTAAGAACAAACCACATATGAGACTGGTATAAAGATTCCTTTCCATTGAATAAAAAAGGGAATACAAGAAGGGCCCCTGAGGGGGAATTGTATTACAAAAAGGGGGGAAACAGATATTCACGGGCACCGGAATATGTCCTCGAAGGCCAGAAGCCCTACATGCGGGGCAGCCCCCAGCTCATGAAGTCGAGCCTCCTCCTCCTGTAGCCGAGCAGACTCGTCCTGAAAGGATGCCACCTGCCCCTCCAACAGAGCTACTTCCTCCGCAAGCTGCGGCCGAGAAGTTGTTATCTGCGGCAGTTCAGCCCGGAGGTCAAACAGTTCAGCCTCCAGGATGGTTATCCAGCTGCGCACGAACTGCTCCCGCTGCGCCAGAGACTGCAGTTGGCATTGGCGCTCCTGAAGAATAGAGTCCATTTTCTCTAGCTCAGATTTGCACTCCTTCCTTTGCAACTTCAAAGCTGCCAGTCTGTCAGACATAATATGTGCCAAGAAGTCCCGACGATGTATAAACTTTAACAACAATAGAACCCGCTGGGCCCATATCTCCATGGGACAGCCCAACGCCTGTAGACCAGTGGTGAAACGCTCGGCTATCTCCTTCAGCCGCAGATAAGTCAGTCCGGGCTGGGACTCCACCAGCTGGCGCAGCATGTCCAGATTTTGCCAGACGAAACTCTCGGATGAAGCGAAGCCAGGAGAAGAACTAGAGCTACTTCGAAAGTCACCTCACCATCAATGTCTGCCCACAGTGCAACATCCGGCTGAGAGGACGAAGACGGCAAATCCGCTGAAAGAATTGGCCAGTCCCTCTCTATGCTCTCCGGCTGAGCTGAAGATTCCTCCTCTACCGCTGTCTCGGGTGCTGTGGCTTGAACATCCGCGGAGGGAGGACCAATGAACGATGGAGCTATCTCTTCATGAGTCTTCTGAATAAGGGCTTCATCTTCAGCTGCTCTTTCTGATAATGGGGGCGAAAGGTCCCTAGTGTCACGCCCCGATGCGGAATCTCGGGACGTACGGTTAGGGGCAAGCGAGCAATAATTCCGAACCATTACAAACCATTGCACAAAAGGTTGGAAAGGATAATAATCAGAGTTTTATTGATAATAAAGTTGAGTACAGTGGGTAGAACAACTACATCCAAATAATAAGCAAAATACTAGAACAATCTCTCACTAATACTAAGGGTACAAACTGACTCAATAAACTAAAACTATCTCTCGATATCACTCCAGTCCATTCCCGACAAGTTTATCACCTGGAAAGAGGGGAAAAGTAGGAGTGAGCTAAACGCGCTCAGTAGATAACCACAAACAGGTTTACGTAATTAACCATTGATTTCCAATTTATATGAAATGCAGTAAATAAAGAATGACGATACGATAAAAGAAACAATGTAAAAGATATCTTGCAAGGTCAAGAAATATAACAATTTACCAAGTAATGAACAAGTAAAGTAACAGTAGATAATTTGGCCAGCAAGTATGTTACACATGTAACCAAGTAAATACGCACGAGTCAAGTAACAAGAGTTTGTCATAGACGTAACATGTCAAGTCAAGTATTCGGGTGCAATGCCTCACCCTGTCATAAACATCCCAATGGGCTCAATATCTTTTCGGGCGCTCTCCCCAGGACCAGACCGGGCCCTTATGATGCGTTGGCATTTCATTTCAATTGGATCACCGATCCCCCGTCTAGACATAGTCAATTATGGCCAATATAATCAGATGAATTTCTGTCGGGTACAAGATGTAAAGGACGACACTTGCCTCCTTTGATTCAAGAGTATAACCACGATGAAAAACTCAAAACAAGGTAGTCGTACGGCAAACACCGGGCCGTACTCACATGAGTAACGAGTCACGGGGCCAAGAATGAACGGTTGACAGTAAGCGTTCGAGAGAGAGAAGTAAGTTCCGAAGAACGAATATACGAACCATTCGGGTCGTATTTTAAGAAATACGCTTCAAGAGAATCCGTATTAAGCATAACGATAATATCTAATTATAAGATAATTTATGCAAAATAGTCACCGGGTTGCCAATAACAATTAAACCAACCAATTTCAGTTTAATGTCCATTGATCAATTCCGGGCTCAAATATGACCGAAGATTATCCAAGGGTAATCGGTCAATTAATCAAGTTAAAACAATAGTCATGATGTAACCGTAATTTACCACGGTAAAAATGTTCTACGGTAAAAATGTAAAGTTTACCGGATGGAGTGTCCGGCTAATTGGTCAAAGACTTGCCATAAGTCGGCCAGTAATTTTCTGGTTTACAGTAATTTACAGAAATTACCTATGGTAAGGTTTAGCTATTTACCATACTTATTCAATTAATCCAAAGTTACAAGTGAATTTCAATGATTTTCACACTAAACAATTTATCAAAATAGATATTGCAAATAACAGAAATTTACTCATGTCATTATCTGTTATTTATGTGGATTGTCAATTTTTACTAATTAACATTGTCAAATGGGTCAAAATAGCAAAAAAAAATAGTTTTCTTGAAGTTAAACGGATGACAGTGGGCCGTTAAACCTACTGGCTGTAAAATGGTTATCATTGGGCCGTTTTATACAAGGCGGGCGGTTCTAATTGGGCCGTTTGTATAAGTCGGGCGGGCAGTTCTGAGCCGTCTAAGAGATAAAGCGGTCCGATTGGAACTGTTAATCCCTGTAACACGGGAACAGCGAAACAGAAGCATAAATCCGGCGTTTAAGACTTCAATTCATGCATTTGAGTACGTAAATAAATGGAAAAGCATGGTTTCTACAAGCTAACATGATGCCCTTTCATTCCATTTATCAAATTCAAGGTTTGTGCCATGGTTACCTACCTTAACCGATGAAATAAGGAAAGATGAATGGGGAAGAAGATAAACAGTAGACTTGCAGAGCTTCTTCACAGCAGCAAGAACCCTTTTGTGTTTAAGAGATGTTTAAGGGGGCTTCCTCTACTTATAGGTTTGGAAGAGGAGTGTTTAATCTTCACACACGGTTTGGTCAGAGCCGCAAAATCCTTTGCATTGTTGACAACGTGTTTCTGCCAACCAAAACACGGTTTCACGTGTTTCTCAAGGTAAGGTTAGCCTAATCTAAGCCTAATCCAAAAGATTAAGGAATGGTTAACTAAAACCTCAATTTAATATTACTAAATGATTTTTAATGAATTGGACCCAAAAGACAAAATTACTAATCAAGACATGCTCTTTCATAATATGATTTTTATGGAATTTTATCACGAGGTTTATTGTTAATCTCCCAATCTTAAGATTAAAATAATAATTTAACCCAATGTTCAACGGTTTAGTCGATAGAGAGAGTTTCTGATTTTTACCGATGAAACTTCAGAAGACAAAGTTGCTAAGAAAAATACCCTCTATCAGATGTGATTTTTACAGATTTTTCTAAGGTAGTTGTATTTTTGTATGAATAGTGTTTTCCGCGTTTTTAAGTCAGGCTTAAATCACTGATTAAGCCATGTAAATGATTTTATTAGGGTCAAGTACAGAAGACCAAAGTGTTTACCATGGTCTTTACTAATTAACTACTATTTTTCGGAATTTTTATATGATAGTCAAAATTTTTACTATTTACTATTTACCACAGTCACTATTCAACATTTACTATTTACGAAATTTAATATTTGTACAGAAACTCGGGGTCTTACACCCTCCCCCACTTAAAGAATTTGGTCCTCCAAATTCACTGGACCAAAATATAGTAAGGAAAAAATAGCTTACCTAGAATAGATCGGGATAACGCTTCTGTATGGCGTCCTCGGATTCCCATGTAGCTTCCTCTATTCCACGCCGACTCCATTGGATTTTAACCATCGGTATGGAACGATTTCGAAGTTGTTGCTCTTTCCGATCCAGAACCTTCACTGGTCTTTCTTCATAAGATAGATCCTTCTTAAATTCAAAGTCCACATGTTGAATGATGTGACTAGGGTCGTACACGTATTTTCGAAGCATAGATACATGGAATACGTTATGTACACCAGATAATTGAGGAGGTAAGGCCAATCTATAGGCGACTTCACCCACTCGATCAAGGATCTCAAATGGACCAATATACCTTGGGCTTAACTTGCCATGAATTCCGAATCGACGAATACCTCTTGAAGGAGAGACTTTTAAGAACACATGCTCGCCAATTTGAAATTCCAAATCTCTTCTTCTATTATCAGCATAGCTCTTTTGCCTCGATTGAGCCACAAGTAACCGGTCTCGGATAATACAAATATTTTATGATGACTCCGAGATAAGATCCGGTCCAAGCCATTGCTTCTCGCCAACCTCATCCCAACATAATGGAGAACGACAGCTCCTTCCATACAAAGCCTCGAAAGGTGTCATCTGTATGCTGGATTGATAACTATTATTGTAGGTGAATTCTATCAATGCTAAATGATCGCTCCAACTTCCACCGAAGTCGATCATACAAGCTCTCAACATATCTTCCACTATTTGATTAGTTCTCTCGGTCTGTCCATCTGTTTGCGGATGAAATGCAGTGCTAAAATTCAGACGGGTACCAAGAGATTCTTGCAATCCTTTCCAAAAATGAGAAGTAAATGTCGGATCTCTATCGGATATAATGTTGACTGGGATACCATGAAGCCTAACCACTTCCTTTAAATATAATGCTGCCAACACATCGACTGTCCACTTGGACTTAATAGATAAGAAATGTGCGGATTTAGTCAGTCGATCCACAATTACCCATATAGCATCATAACCACCTCGAGTCTTAGGAAGACCCAGAATGAAATCCATACCAATACTCTCCCACTTCCATTGGGGTATATCAAGTGGTTTCAATTTACCTGCCGGTCTGAAATGCTCGGCCCTTACTTGTTGACAAACAAGACATGTACTCACGAAGTTTGAAATTTCCCTTTTCATGTTCGGCCACCAAAATGACCTTTTCAAATCCTTGAACATCTTAGTGCCTCCCGGATGGATATTATATTTGGATCTATGGGCTTCTTCAAGAATCCGATTCTTTATATTAGCCTCATTCGGTACACAAGTTCTACCTTGAAATAATAATCTTCCATCATCGGCTATCGAGAAATCAGGTCTGCTACTCAAGCTTTCCTTAATCTCGACTAGCTCGGGATCAATATCTTGCAATAACTTGATTTCTACCAACAATTCGGGCTTCAGTTGCAACTGGGAAATCAATATCCGGTCATTATCAATATTGATATCCAGACTAGCCATTTGCTCCAGTAATTTCCATTCTTATAACATAAGACTAGATATCTTAGCCACAGGCTTCCGACTTAAAGCATCAGCAACCACATTGCCTTTGCCCGGGTGATACTCAATAGAAAAGTCAAAATCCTTTATATACTCCAACCATCTTCTTTGTCTCATGTTCAATTCCTTTTGAGAAAATAAGTATTTCAGACATTTATGATCCGAAAATACCGTAAATGATTCACCATATAAGTAGTGCCTCCAAATCTTCAAAGCAAATACCACGGCTGCCAATTCCAAATCATGAACTGGATAATTAACTTCATGCTTTCTTAACTGCCTAGAAGAATAGGCAATCACCTTGCCGTGCTGCATAAGCACACAGCCTAAGCCAATACCAGAAGCATCAGTGTAAACCACGAAACCACCCTCACCAGAAGGTAAGATTAAAATAGGGGCAGTAGTCAGACAATCCTTCAGAGTCTGAAAACTCCATTGGCATTCAATTGACCACTCAAACTTAATCTCTTTGCGGGTTAACTTCGTCAGAGGTACCGCAATCTTAGAGAAATCTTGAATAAACCTTCAATAGTAACCAGCCAGGCCAAGAAAACTCCTCACTTCAGTAACACTGGTAGGTTGTTCCCAATTCTTTACTGCTTCCACCTTCGATGGATCTACCGAAATACCATCCTTGGTAATAATATGTCCTAGAAAAGACACCTCTTGTAACCAGAAATCACACTTGCTCAACTTAGCATATAATTGGTGATCTCTCAATAATTGCAAAGCCATCCTCAGATGCTCGGCATGTTCTCTTTCACTCTTGGAATATATCAAAATATCATCTATGAATGCCACAACCCATTGATCAAGGTAGGGTCAGAACACACTGTTCATTAACTGCATGAAAGCTGCCGGTGCATTCGTTAACCCAAAAGGCATAACGACAAACTCATAATGGCCATACCGGCTACGGAAAGCTGATTTATAAATATCCTCTTCTTTAATCCGCAACTGGTGATATCCAGATCGAAGATCGATCTTAGAAAAATAAGAAGCTCCAGTAATCTGGTCAAATAACTCATCAATCCTTGGCAAAGGATACTTGTTCTTGACAGTCAACTGGTTAAGTTGCCGATAATCGATGCATAATCTCATCGAACCATCTTTCTTCCGAACAAACAATACAGGAGCTCCCCAAGGGGAAACACTCAGGCGAATAAAACCCTTCTCGAGTAATTCCAACAATTGCTGCTTCAATTCCCGTAATTCCGCAGGAGACATGCGATAAGGGGCTTTAGAAATAGGAGACGATCCAGGAATAAGATCAATAGAGAATGTAACTCCACGCTGAGGCGGAAGTCCTGGTAACTCCTCTGGAAATACGTCCGGAAATTCTCGGACAATAGAAATGTCCTTAATCTCGATCTGCTGTTCAGGGGACGCATGAACAAAAGCCAGAAAAGCTTCGCATCCACGCCTCAATAACTTATCAGCACGAAGAGTCGAGATAAGAGAGATAGAACTAGGGTGTTTCACTGCCTTGAAGGATAATCCGGGGTGTCTAGAAAAAGACACGGAACAAGAACTACAATGAACATTGGCCTCATACCGAGCCAACCAATCCGCTCCTAGGATTACATCATAATCCTTCATGTCCATACAAATCAAATCAGCTAGAAAATTCTGATCATTCATCATAACCTTACTAGAAGGATAGTAATGCTGAATTGCTGATTTAGAACCAATAGGGGTTGATATTTCTAACGGAGAACTCAACAAAACAGGTGCCATAGCTAAAGATTTAGCAAATCTCCGTGAAATAAAAGAATGTGTTGCACCAGTATCAATTAGAACAAAAGCTGGCAAGTCGAATATAACAAGAGTACCTTCGACGAGTCCACCATCCTCGGCGATATCTTTTTCCTTTGCATGAAGAGCCTGGAGCCTGCCTTGAGGCTTCTTGAAATTCAGAGGTTTTACCGGGATAGCTTGTTCCGATAATAAAGGACAGTTGGGTATACGGCGCTCTTTGCTTCCACACCGCAGACATGCACCTAGCTTGCGCCAACAATCTTCCATCTTGTGACCAGGACGATCACAATATCGGCATACGCCCTTGAATGGAATCATAGAATCAGGTTTCTTGTCTTCTTGTCGCGGCATTTTGCCTCTCCACGAACCAGAACCAGAACTTGAACCAGAACTAGTAAAGGGTCTTTTCTTGCTCGGGTCAGTGCCAAATCCAGGTTGAACATTCTTGAGTGCCTTCGGTTGCTCTTTCTTGTTACCTTGACCACGAATCCTTTCAGTCATTTCCAAAGTATCTTCTAATATTTGTGCCTTTCTTACCATCTCAGAATATGTAGAAATTTCCAGTGGTGCAAGTTGATTGATATAATGAAGTCGAAGACCATTGAGGAAACGCTTCGCCTTCATTCTCTCAGTCGAAATAAGATGTCTTGCATAACGAGAGAGTCGTGAAAACTGAGCCTCATATTCTGATACCGATAAACTTCACTGCTTTAAAGCTGCGAATTCTGCTCCCTTCTTTTCTTGCACGCGGTCAGAAAAATATTTATCATTGAAATATTCCTCGAATTCCTCCCACGAGACTTGTTGATCTCCGAGAGTCGGCTTAACAGACTCTCACCAAGCACGTGCATCACGTTCCAGTTGGAAAACGGATAAAAGAACACGTTCTTGGTCAGTGCATTGCATGACCTCAAAAATTCTTGCCATCTCGTCGAGCCAATTCTCGGCTTCATCGGGATCAGTTGAACCAGCGAATCTAGGCGGGTTCATTCCTCAGAAATTCTGATATAAATCACCAGTGCCATGAGCTGCGCCATGAGGTGCCGCTCCAGCTCCAGCTCCTGCCTGAGCCAGTGCATTCAAGGCTTGCGTAAGTCCTTGAACTGTACGCTGTAAATTCCTCATCTCAGCACGATTGGCTGCCATTTCTAGTTAAGTGCCTATATAAAATAGTTACTCGGATTATTTATGAGAGAAGAACTTCTTAGATGAGAAGAGAAGAACTAGATAAGAAGAACATGATTATGGTTAAATAACTTAACCCAAATTTCTACCCAATTCTCACAAGGTTGTTTTCTTAAGCCTATAACCAATAAACCTATAACTTTAAAGTGAAATACCTAGGACAAATTGAACTTGGCTCTGATACCAACTAAACTGTCACGCCCCGATGCGGAATCTCGGGACGTACGGTTAGGGGCAAGCGAGCAATAATTCCCAACCATTGCAAACCATTGCACAAAAGGTTGGAAAGGATAATAATCAGAGTTTTATTGATAATAAAGTTGAGTACACTGGGTAGAACAACTACATCCAAATAATAAGCAAAATACTAGAACAATCTCTCACTAATACTAAGGGTACAAACTGACTCAATAAACTAAAACTATCTCTCGATATCACTCCAGTCCATTCCCGACAAGTTCATCACCTGGAAAGAGGGGAAAAGTAGGAGTGAGCTAAACGCGCTCAGTAGATAACCACAAACAGGTTTACGTAATTAACCATTGATTTCCAATTTATATGAAATGCAGTAAATAAAGAATGACGATACGATAAAAGAAATAATGTAAAAGATATCTTGCAAGGTCAAGAAATATAACAATTTACCAAGTAATGAACAAGTAAAGTAACAGTAGATAATTTGGCCAGCAAGTATGTTACACATGTAACCAAGTAAATACGCACGAGTCAAGTAACAAGAGTTTGTCATAGACGTAACATGTCAAGTCAAGTATTCGGGTGCAATGCCTCACCCTGTCATAAACATCCCAATGGGCTCAATATCTTTTCGGGCGCTCTCCCCAGGACCAGACCGGGCCCTTATGATGCGTTGGCATTTCATTTCAATTGGATCACCGATCCCCCGTCTAGACATAGTCAATTATGGCCAATATAATCAGATGAATTTCTGTCGGGTACAAGATGTAAAGGACGACACTTGCCTCCTTTGATTCAAGAGTATAACCACGATGAAAAACTCAAAACAAGGTAGTCGTACGGCAAACACCGGGCCGTACTCACATGAGTAACGAGTCACGGGGCCAAGAATGAACGGTTGACAGTAAGCCGTTCGAGAGAGAGAAGTAAGTTCCGAAGAACGAATATACGAACCATTCGGGTCGTATTTTAAGAAATACGCTTCAAGAGAATCCGTATTAAGCATAACGATAATATCTAATTATAAGATAATTTATGCAAAATAGTCACCGGGTTGCCAATAACAATTAAACCAACCAATTTCAGTTTAATGTCCATTGATCAATTCCGGGCTCAAATATGACCGAAGATTATCCAAGGGTAATCGGTCAATTAATCAAGTTAAAACAATAGTCATGATGTAACCGTAATTTACCACGGTAAAAATGTTCTACGGTAAAAATGTAAAGTTTACCGGATGGAGTGTCCGGCTAATTGGTCAAAGACTTGCCATAAGTCGGCCAGTAATTTTCTGGTTTACAGTAATTTACAGAAATTACCTATGGTAAGGTTTAGCTATTTACCATACTTATTCAATTAATCCAAAGTTACAAGTGAATTTCAATGATTTTCACATTAAACAATTTATCAAAATAGATATTACAAATAACAGAAATTTACTCATGTCATTATCTGTTATTTATGTGGATTGTCAATTTTTACTAATTAACATTGTTAAATGGGTCAAAATAGCAAAAAAAAATAGTTTTCTTGAAGTTAAACGGATGACAGTGGGCCGTTAAACCTACTGGCTGTAAAACGGTTATCATTGGGCCGTTTTATACAAGGCGGGCGGTTCTAATTGGGCCGTTTGTATAAGTCGGGCGGGCAGTTCTGAGCCGTCTAAGAGATAAAGCGGTCCGATTGGAACCGTTAATCCCTGTAACACGGGAACAGCGAAACAGAAGCATAAATCCGGCGTTTAAGGCTTCAATTCATGCATTTGAGTACGTAAATAAATGGAAAAGTATGGTTTCTACAAGCTAACATGATGCCCTTTCATTCCATTTATCAAATTCAAGGTTTGTGCCATGGTTACCTACCTTAACCGATGAAATAAGGAAAGATGAATGGGGAAGAAGATGAACAGTAGACTTGCAGAGCTTCTTCACAGCAGCAAGAACCCTTTTGTGTTTAAGAGATGTTTAAGGGGGCTTCCTCTACTTATAGGTTTGGAAGAGGAGTGTTTAATCTTCGCACACGGTTTGGTCAGAGCCGCAAAATCCTTTGCATTGTTGACAACGTGTTTCTGCCAACCAAAACACGGTTTCACGTGTTTCTCAAGGTAAGGTTAGCCTAATCTAAGCCTAATCCAAAAGATTAAGGAATGGTTAACTAAAACCTCAATTTAATATTACTAAATGATTTTTAATGAATTGGACCCAAAAGACAAAATTACTAATCAAGACATGCTCTTTCATAATATGATTTTTATGGAATTTTATCACGAGGTTTATTGTTAATCTCCCAATCTTAAGATTAAAATAATAATTTAACCCAATGTTCAACGGTTTAGTCGATAGAGAGAGTTTCTGATTTTTACCGATGAAACTTCAGAAGACAAAGTTGCTAAGAAAAATACCCTCTATCAGATGTGATTTTTACAGATTTTTCTAAGGTAGTTGTATTTTCGTATGAATAGTGTTTTTCGCGTTTTTAAGTCAGGCTTAAATCACTGATTAAGCCATGTAAATGATTTTATTAGGGTCAAGTACAGAAGACCAAAGTGTTTACCATGGTCTTTACTAATTAACTACCATTTTTCGGAATTTTTATATGATAGTCAAAATTTTTACTATTTACTATTTACCACAGTCACTATTCAACATTTACTATTTACGAAATTTAATATTTGTACAGAAACTCGGGGTCTTACACCTAGTCTGTAGCGGCAGAAATCCAGTCTCTATAGCCACTATGGCTGGAACTGTTGACTCGGGCGCAATCGACATTACGGCGGCCGGTATAAAAGCGGAGCTTCTGGCTGGGTCTACTTCGGCTCTGAAGTCTGAGGCCCTGACAGGGATGGAAATCTCTCCTGATGATCCCAAGTCCAGTGATGCTAAGTCAGTTGAAGATTGTATTCTCACTGGCACGGGGCTAATAACCTCAGAAATTTCCATGCAAGTTGAAGGTAGAGCAGGGATGATGACCAAATCTGCAGATGAGACTGCCCGCGCCGAGAAGGCCGCGCCGAGATGCCCGCACCGACAACAGGCTGCGCCGAGCAGCACCCGCGCCGAGAAGTGTCCTACCTCGCGCCGAGAAGCCCAAGGCAAGGCCAAGAAGGCTCCAAAGTGCTGACAATAAAATCAGAAGATATGGAGATGAAAAACATGGAAATGAAAGATACATGTGCATATTATTGCTGCAGCAACATAATTAATCCGAAGAACAATGTCAAAGAGAAATGGAGGAAGATACCCTCGAATGATGAAAGGCACCTGCAGACCCCGTGCCGCTTATTCTGCGCTTACGCCGCCCGCAGGTGGGGGGCATTTGTTGACACCTTGAAAATGAGCGAGGGCAGAAACATAATTGAAAGGAAGATCAGACCAATAGTGAAAGATCAATGATGAAGTTCGTCAACCATCTACCCAGCTGAAGCCCTTTCCGGGCCAAGCTGATGTCCAATGCCATTGTCAATCAGACGACGGCACTGATGAAATAGCAGTCACCTGGCTAAAGTCTTTTTAGGCTAAAGCTGATGTCCGGTCTTGTCACCGTTAAGGTGACGATACCGATGAGATGATGTCCGACTTTGTCGTCATTTAGATGGCAATGCCGATGAAACCCCAGTCTACCGACTGATGAAAATCTATGAATGATCTCAATAGAAGCTGTGTCACCAGTGGAGGGCATTCTCGGGTTCTGATACATTTGAAGGACCAATAAAGGCCAAAGTCTATGCGAGGTTTTAAAAGCCCTAAATGGGCCTATAAAAGTGGCGCCGGGATCCCCTTGTCGAAGCCCAGAGGCGGCGCCGAGAAGCTTGAGCCCCACGCGCCGGGAGCTCCGCCTACAGTTGAGGCGCGCCGGGATGAGCCCGCCGAGAGGACATCAACTAGGGATATAAAATCCCCTCATTCGAAAACAAGGAGGAGAGAGTTAGAGCAGATAGCAAAGAAGGACAGAGAGCCTGAACAGATAGCCAAAAACACACAGAAGGTGATTGGGGGAGACACACAGAAGAGACCTGCAACCTCGTCCACGAGAAGGGAAAGAGAGCTGAAGAAGAAAAGAGTGAAGAGAGAAAGAGATTTCTCGAAGCTGATCGAAGGTGGGCAATGGGGAGGGAGAGGAGTCAATGCTCCGCCCTCCCCCCGCCCCCATTTCGAGAGTTTGTCTTTTTTTTTATTTCGAGGGTCTCTCTTCTTTCCTCCTCTGATGTAGCCTGTAATACCGTAGCCGGTTTCATACCGATATAGTGATGTATTCCCCCTGCTTCCTCATTATGTATCTCACCTAATGAATGTTATCGAATGGATAAATATGGTGGGCTGCAGTCCATCCCTGCTTTGGTTTCTCTGAAGCTCTATGCTCATCCCCCGTGTTGTCTGTCTCTTCTTAAGACTCAATAGCATGCTATCCCCCTCCCCAGGTCGATCGATCGCCTGTTTATTCGCCCGTTTCCTGAGTGCTCCTCATGCTTGCTTCCGAGCCAGGGACAGACTATCCCTTGGCCTCTGAAGCAAAGCATAGATACATAGCAATCGCCTCTCGGTCTTAGGTGTTGCATTCATGCTCATCAGCTTTGCCGAAGTCATCCCCGGGGCCAGAGACAGTCATCTCTTGGCCCCCAAATGATGGAGAGTATACTGAAATCATCCTCACGGATCATGAGGAACACTGGTGACAGAGATACCCTAAACCGTGTTTCCCCCAAATCGCTCTCTGCCTCCGGCCTTCCCTTTGAAATCCAAGCCAAAGTCAGTTGTAGTCTGATGAATTGAGCCCTTTAAACCAGATGAACAGCTCTCGGCGCTATCCTTTAGGCGCCGAGAACTGTCTTGGCCTTCTGGCCTCCGCGCCGGGAACCCCTGCACCTTGACCGCGCCGGGAAGCCCCCCCCCTTTGGCTGCTTTGCATCACGCCGAGAAGCCCATCCGGCCTTCTCCCCTGCGCGCCGGGAAACCCCCCTTTTAACAACTGCCCTTCGCGCCGGGAACCCGTGCACCTTGGCCGCGCCGGGAAGCCCCCTTGGCTGCTTTGCATCGCGCCGGGAAGCCCATCCGATGGCTTTCTCCCCTGCGCGCTGGGAACCCCCCTTTTTAACAATTGCCCTTCGCGCCGACAACCTCCTCTGGCCATTTGGCCCTTGCGCCGAGAGCTTACTTCCTGGCCCTTTCCCCGTCGCGCCGGGAACCTTCCATGCTGAACCCGCCGACAACCTCCCTTGGCCATTTGGCCCTTGCGCCGAGAGCATATCTTCCGGGCGCGCCGGGAACCCCCTTCTGTTCCTTGCCTTGGCGCCGAGAACCTCCAGGCCAGTCCGAGGTGCGCCGAGAGCCTACTCCGCCACCCATCAAGCCTCCGACACCTCTATCAAACCCACTTAGGGATGTCCATGAGTCACCAGAACTGTCCCGAGGATAAAATTAAAGGGAGTCAGACTCCCTTATATTCCGCTGATCTGTATCGGGTTTATGAGCAACCCCTTTAGCTGAGGTGAGCTCTGCCACTGCATGAGGGTCACCGGCTCCTATAAGGGAAGAGTCAAACATTGCCCTAGAGCATACATGTACAGTGTGGGGGGTTTGCTCCCTCCTTTTCTCAGCTTTCATCCCGGCACTCCGTGGGTGATAGCCTATTCTCCCCTGGGCATAATCCAGATTATGGGGAGGTGCTGCCGAAATGTCGATCGATGTTTTAACCCCGATAAGTCCCGGGAGGTGCACATCACAGGCCCCTCGTCCGGCTCAATCTTCCGGGGAATATGAATGCTGCGAGGCCCTTGGGTGGATGAGAAATATGAAAGGGGACATCTCCCTGATGATGGTCCGGATCCCGTCCCGCCATTTCGTGAACGGTGTCCTATTCCTACCCGGCACGACCCACATAAGAGATGGTCATGTCGGTGTAGTAATCTACTGTGCACTAAATTGTCTGCCCAGAATAACAATATCTTCAATATCACGCACTGTTATTTTTCTTTTATTACCGCCCCGAGTGGCCTCCTATTTTGGCATTTAAACAAGGGTTGTCCTTCTTAGGAAGGGCGTAATTAACGTCATAGCCTTTATGGTATGACGGACTTTTGGTCCCGACTCGGACTTCACAATCGACTGACCAAGTCAAGTCGAGCGCACAATGAAATCGTCACACATGTGACTGGCACGCCTAACAAATAAAAAAAAAATGAAAAATAGATAAAATAAATAATTAATAATAAAATAAAGATAAAAAATTCCCGCGTCTACACCACCCCAAGGGGCATCTCACATTTCTGGTTGAATCCCGCAATTTTCATGTCTCTGACCTTGGTAAGCTGAAGATCAAAGTAATATTTTTGGTAGATGCGGTATGGGAGAATGTTCACGGCAGCCCCAGGATCTATCAGTATCCTGCTCAGTGGCTGACAATTCAGGGAGCCCCTCATATACAGCAGTCTGTTATGGCCGGAATTCGGAATCAGCATGTCGTCTTCTGTGAATGTGACTGACGGCCCAGAATTTACTTCTGTCAAGAGTGCTTCGTATTGTGCCGGCGACTGCAAGGCGTCAACAATTGCTTGGCGAGCCTCTTCACTCAGAGAGAGGATCTCCCAGATGGAGAATCTGGTAGGGAGCTTCTTCAGCATTTTCATAATCTTGCTGCCCACCCTGACATTAGACAGTCTCATTTCTTCTGCCCATCGGGGTTTTGGAGGTTCATGTGGTGCCCGTGGCCCCTGCTGACCAGTGCTGGTTTCAACCTCTGGACTGATTTCTTGGAGGGCTTCTTCTATAGTAACGGCCCCTGGTGCCGTCAGAGAGTTATCCCCTTCTTTCTCATTCTGCTTGTAGGCTACAGGCGCCGATTACTGAGGTCTCTTGCCTTTATCTGGCCCAGCCTGTGTCGACTGCCCATTTTCCAGACTGGACAGAAATTCCAGGAATGTTGGAGTTTGACCTCCTTTCTTCTTTTCTTGGTACAAGCTGGCAGGGGGAGGAACCTGGACACCTCGTACCTCCGGTTCGGGAATCTGGTAGGGCTGTTCCCCTCTAAACATAATGTTATGATTAGCTGGTGGTGGGCGCCCCCACCTCCTTCCGGAGCGTGTTGCATGTGCTGAGGTTGAGGCCTCGGCATGGTTGGCTTCTAGCGGGGCATTTGATGTTTCATCCTCATCATTCTCCCCGGGCGAGGTAAAGAGTGCTGACAGGGTGTTGCATTGTACTGTCACGACTCCCTTTTCCTTTTTGCATTTAGACCATCTCTTCTTTTTCTGGGAATTTGGCTTCTTTGGTTCTTTCCCCCAAAAAGGCTCAGCCTCATCTTTTCCCTGTTTTGTACCAGTTGCTCTTTAACTTTCAATTCTTCGAGCTGTTCCCAGAGTATACAGTCTTTCACCAGCAGGTGCCCGGGCTTTTTCTGTTCATATTCATCGAGCCCATTAATATACTGCTGTAAACGCCTGGCTGCAGGACTTACTTCCTTATGTGCAGGTAGGGGGACTTGTCTTCTCCGGTTATGAGTGGGGATCCGGATGACTGGCCTTGTTTCAGCCATGTGCCATACTGACTTTACTGGAGGTGGTTCAGGCCTTGGTGTGACACCGCGGATAACTGCTCCACTGATACTGGCTGCGGGAGTTTTCTTTCTATTCCTTATTGGCTTTATCTGCCACCCTTCTTGATCCTTCAGTGGGGTGAGGAAGCAGGCTTCATAAGTATGCCTGGTGCATTCCTCGACGGCTTCCTTAGGCAGCTGTTGGTAGATTGAAATCATATTGGCGGCCATTTTTAAGGCCGGAGGCTCATGTGGACGAGGTGGCTCTACCTGGTAATCTCCCAGCTGTAGCTCGCCCTTTTTGACCATGCCTTCCATAATATCTTTGAAGACATAACAATCTTCAATTGCGTGCCCCAGCGCACGGTGATATGGACAGAACAGTGGATCACCTTTCTTTGCCGCGTCATCGGGTCTCTTTGGCTCAAGCAATGTTACCTTGTTGAACTTGTATGCCCAGTTGAATAGTGCGGTTGTCTTATCTTTCGGGAAAGAGTATGGCTTTCTCATTTTGTTTCTCAGAGAGACCTTATCTTTTCTTTCTGCTGTGTCTGCTGGCAGGGGAGCTTCATCTGCCCCCTTCTTCCCTTTCTGTTGCTCGAAGGTTCTGAAATCGACGGTGTTAGCCTCAGAGTGCGATGGTCGTCGATCATTAGATTTCCCTTTCGGCACAGTTGGAGCATTGGCCGTCGGACGCTTGGACAGGAACGTCTCGACCTCCTTCACTATATTGTTCAGCCGGTCAAATGTTCTGACATCTGCACCAATCATCTTTTCCAGTACCTCTCTCCTGAGGCTCTGCTTACATATTTGCACTGCATCTTCTTGATGAGGAGGTCTTCTGCATGTCATAGCTAAGTTCCTCCACCTTTTGATGTAGTCCAGTGCTGTTTCATCTTGCTTTTGCCTGGTTGCATATAGTTCTGCTATTGTAATCTATCTTTCCGTGACGTGAAATCTGTCGCGGAACTTTCTTTGCATATCAGGCCAATCGGCCACTGACCCAGCCGGCAGGCTTGAATACCATTCAAAAGCTATCCCGGTGAGGGATGAGCCGAAGAATTTGAGCAGATAAGCTTCATCAGCTGCCAAGTCACCTATAATGGTGGTATAGTAAGCTATGTGCTCTCTGGGAGAGCCCTGGCCATTAAATTTTTCAAGCTTCGGCGGCTTACTGACGCCTGGAGGTAGTCTCTTAGCAGCATACTGGGGAGGATATGGTACCTTATACACATCGTAGGTACTAGCATCATCACCAGTCTTTTCAGATAGCTTCATCTCCACAATCTTTTCAATCATCAGCTTGTGGGCTATGGCTGGATCTATGTTCTCCGGGAAGAAGTGAGCTTGTTGCTGACCGTAAGGAGTTGTCATCACAGTTGCGCGCAAGGCCGGCGTGGCAGGCTGCATCTGAGATACAGAGGGCTGAGCTATCGTCTGCTGCAGAACGGGTTGGCTCGGTGCTTTGCCCTTATCAGTCGGGAGAGGATTAGCTGGGATAGTCACTTCTGTTGAGGTGGCAGTCTGCCCCACAGGCTCGGCTTGCTTGGAGACCGGTGTAACTTCATGCCTCTCATTTAGCTGTCTTCTGAGGGCATTGATCTCTTGTTGATATCTTCTAAACATCATCTGGATCATGGGATCCAGGGTTGACGGGATTTATAGATCTTCTGAAGTCCCTTCAGCATCATCGACGAAGGGATTATCTTCATCTTCCGCTGTCACCACATTAACTGTCATAGTGGTGATCTTGCAGGCTTCATCATTAGTCTTCATCTTATCTTTTGCCGCCTGGCCTCTTCTTGTAACGGGGCCTGGTCTGGTTGCTAGTCTGAGCAGTTCATCTGGCTGTGTCGGTAACATATCCTGCCCTTTGACGAGCCCGGCCATATTGCAGGCAAAGATCTGCATCTTTTCCCTCTGCCTGTAGACTTTCCTTCTCACCTGATCGGGATATTTGAGCCGGTCAAAGACTGATATTCTTTCTCTAGCTTCTTCCCTATGCAGGTCTTCTTTCCCATTCCCGGCTCTGTGGCCTTCTTCATAATCATTGGAATCGGAGGAGGAGACTCCGAGTATCACTTCTTGAAGGGTTTCTCTTTCTTCTTCATCCATGGTGCCCAAGGCACCGGATAATCTTTGCTGCCCGTGCGCGGAGTTCCCCAGGTAGTGAAAGTAGTCTTGAGCCACTTGTTTCATCTCCTCTTGATTGTGCCTCCGTGGCTCTGGTTGGAGCATCAATCTTTCCTGGCTCTTCTTCTGATAAGCCAGTCTCTCAACCTGAGCAGTCAAGTGCTCGGCTTTGCATTATTTGAATACATCGGCCTGTCTGGCACAGGCCCTTAGTCTTCTCAGAGTGGCAGCAGTGACTGGTTCGCTTATTCTCATTTCTTCTTCCTCCCTGAACCTTCTACTCCCATCCTAGCAGCGGTTGGCAGCAGCAGCATAATTCCTCCTTTCCCATCTTTTGCCCGCAGCCATGGGGTGGGTGTCCGTGAGGTCTTCCTTCTGCTCATATCTTCTGCCCCTCATTCTAGGGTGAATAGTAGTCAGATTTCTTCCTTCATTCTCTTTCTCATCTCTCCTACCCCGAGCCTTGGGGTGAACAGCAACAGCATTTCTTATGTCTTTTCCTTCTCCTCTTCTGCTTCCTGCCCTAAAGCGGGCAACAGTGGTATCAGCAATGTTCTCTTCCTCTTGAGCTGGGACCCAGCTCTGGGTTTTCTTCGGCCGCCAAATCTGCCTGAACTTGGGCGGCTTTGGTGCCAGTGGCTTTCTCTCCTCCTCTTTCATGTCGACCCTCCTGGCTGCTAGTACCCGGAACCTGTTGGTAGTAGGCACCATCGGGACGATCACGTTTGGCTTGACCGCCCTTGGGCAACCACTGAGGTTTACCCGGACATCTCCAATCAACATTGTCTTTCCTGAGTTGGATATCCGACGACCCACAGCAGTGGATCGGGCTCTCCTGTCGGATCTCCTCCTTCTTCCAGCAGCGGAGGATGTGCCCCTTTTCGCCTCGTGATGGACGAAGCAGGACACGACCTCAGGAGTATCCTACATCACCCGGCTCATCTTGGGGCTGGTAGCTTTCGTCAATGTCTCGACAACAGTCTTTTGCTCCTGGTTGTCAATTTCGAGCAAGTCAGTGAAGATGAGGCCCAGGCAGTTGGGCATCCCGACAGCAGGCGGCATCGATCCGAACGAAAGAGGTACCGCTAGGTAGCCCTCTCGAACATGCACATCGACCCCTTGTTGATCAAAGCATACAGACATGATTCCAGCCGTCATCGTAGCTTCCTGAAAAATAGAGAAAGCACAGAATCAGAAATTTGAGGGGGGGCCCACTGGGCCTCCTATTTTGGCGCAGAGATGAAGGGAGACTAGGTCCCACCGGGCGTGCCAGACTTGTGGACGCGGGATTTTATTCCTCTTATTATAATTATTATTATTATTATTTATTTTATTTATTTATTTGGTTTATTAGGCGTGCCAGTCACATGTGTGACGATTTCATTGTGCGCTCGACTTGACTTGGTCAGTCAATTATGAAGTCCGAGTCGGGACCAAAAGTCCGCCATACCGTAAAGGCTATGACGTTAATTACGCCCTTCCCAAGAAGGACAACCCTTGATTAAACGCCAAAATAGGAGGCCACTCGGGGCGGAAATAAAAGAAAAAATAATGGTGTGTAGTATTGATGCTCTTTTTATTCTGGGAAGATATTTTAATGCACAGCAAATTATTACACCGACATGACCACCTCTCATGTGGGTCGTGCCGGGTAGAAATAGGACACCGTCCACACAGTGGCGGGACGGGGTCCGGACCATCATCGGGGAGATGTCCCCTTTCATATTTCTTATCCAGCCAAGGGCCTCGCAGCATTCATATTCCCCGGAAGATTGAGTCGGATGAGGGGCGTGTGATGTGCACCTCCCGGGACTTATCGGGGTTAAAACATCGATCGACATTTCGACAGCACCTCCCCATAATCTGGATTATGCCCAGGGGAGAATAGGCTATCACCCACGGAGTGCCGGGATGAAAGCTGAGAAAAGGAGGGAGCGAACCTCCCGCATTGCACATGTATGCCCTGGGGCAATGTTTGACTCTTCCCTTATGGGAGCCGGTGACACTCATGCAGTGGCAGAGCTCACCTTAGCTAAAGGGGTTGCTCATAAACCCGGTACGGATCAGTGGAGCATAAGAAAGTCTGACTCCCTTTAATTTTATCCTTGGGACAGTTCTGGTGACTCATGGACATCCCTAGGTGGGTTTGATAGAAGTGTTGGAGGCTTATTGGGTGGCAGGGCAGCCTCTCGGCCCGGATTCGAATGGGTATATGAGTTCCCGGCGTGAAGACCACCGCGCCGAGAAGGGTTCTTTGCAAGGCACTATTTGGGGCACCGGGAAGCTGGCGCTAGTGGAGTTCTCGGCGCGGGCAAGCAAGAAGGCAAAGGGGTCTTACGGCGCCAAGGTAGAAGGGTGAAGGGGTTAGGCTCCCGGCGTGGGCAAGGTGGCCAAGTAATTAGGGCTCTCGGCGCCAGAAGGATGCCAGAGGGTGAGGGTTCTCGGCGGGTTCAACATGGAGGGTTCCCGGCGCGACGGGGAAGAGGCCAGGAAGTAGGCTCTCAGCGCCAGGGCCAAATGGCCAAGGGAGGTTTTCGGCGCCAGGGCCAAATGACCAGGGGTGTGGGCTTCTCGGCACAAGGGCAAAGAGGCCAAGGGGGTTCCGGCGCAGGCTTCTCGGCGCAGATAAGGAGGTGGAGTTCTCGGCACGGGAAGGCTCGCGCCGAGGACTGTTTATGGAGCCGAGATGTATGAGGGCACCGAGATGAGAAACAGAGCTTTACGGTACCCTATTCTTGGATTTGTTGAGGATTCAGGGGTTTCCTAGTGCTTCAGGCCAAGATAGACGGGCCTTGGGAAATCAAAAGAGATCAATTCATCAGACCTGAACTGATTTTGGCTTGGGTTTCAACAGGGAAGGCCAGAAGTGGAGAGTGATTTGGGAGAAACGTGGTTTAGGGTATCTCCGTCACCAGCGTTCATAATAATCCATGAGGATGATTTTGATATACTCTTCATCATCTGGGGCCAAGAGATGGCTGTCTTTGGCCCCGGGGATGACTTCAGCAGAGCCGATGAGCATGAATATGACATCTAAAATTGAGCAGCGGTTGCTATACATCTGTGCTTTGCTTCAGAGGCCAAGGGATGGTCTGTCCCTGGCTCGGAAGTAAGCACGAGCGGCGTTCGAGAACCAAGCGAATAAGCAGGCGATCAATCGAACTGGGGAGGGGGATAGCATGCTACTGAATCTAAGAAGAGACAGAAAACATGGGGAGATAGTAATAGTGTTTCGGAGAAATAGACAGCAAGCATCAACTGGAGCCCGTAGTGTTCATTCATTCGAATATCACGATTACATTCGTACATCGGAGGCAATACATAAAAGAAGGTACAGGGAGACTATGCTTTGCCCTAGCGGAGTAAAACCGGCTGTGATATCACAGCATACATCAGAAGGGGGAAGAAGTAGAAGCAATCAGAATTAAAAGAATGAACTACAGAAAATGGGGAGGGGAGGGCGGAGCATTGACTCCTCTCCCTCCCCGTTGCCCACCTTCGATCAGGCTTCGAACTCTTTTCTTCTTTTTCCCTTCTGCTTCTTCCTCTCTCGGATCAGATTGCAGGCTCCACTCTCTTCTCCTTTTGTGGCTATCTATTCTTCTTCTCCCCTTTTCTTTTGCTATCTGTTTGGGCTTTTTGCTCTCTCCCCCCTTTTTCTTCGAATGAGGGGGTTTTATATCCCTCCTTGGTGTCCTCTCGGCAGGCTTGTCCCGGCGCGCCTCAATCATAGGCAGAGCTCCCGGCACATGGGACTCAAGCTTCTCGGCGCCGCTTTTGGGCTTCGACAAGGGGATCCCGGCGCCACTTTCATAGGCCCATTTAGGGCTTTTAAGACCTCACATAGACTTCGGCCTTTATTGGTCCCTCAAATGTATCAGAACCCCCAGAAGGCCCTCCACTGGTGACACAGCTTCTATTGAGATCATTCTTAGATTTTCATCAGTCGGTAGACTGGGGTTTCATCGTCATTGCCATCTGAATGATGACAAAGTCGGACATCATCTCATCGGTATCGTCACATGAATGGTGACAAGACCGAACATCAGCTTTAGCCTGAAAAGACTTCAGCCAGGTGACTGCTATTTCATCAATGCCGTCGTCTGACTGACAATGGCATCGGACATCAGCTTGGCCGGGAAAAGGCTTCAGCCGGGTAGATGGTTGACGAACTTCGTCATTGATCTTTCACTATTGGTCTGATCTTCCTTTCAATTCTGTTTCTGCCCTTGCTCATTTTCAAGGTGTCAACAACACCCCCTTCATATACTCGGCGGTCGATATACGGCCCGACCCCGTTTTCGACCAGCTTCCCTTTGGGGTTGGAGGCCATCACTTCTTTCCTTTTGACCATTACCAGGTCTCCTTTCTTGAATTCTCGACCCTTGACTAGCTTGTCAAAAGCACGGGCCATGCGAGCTTGGTAGAGTTGGATGTTTTGCTGTGCCCGGAGGCATTTTCCTTCGAGCTCAGCGAGCTCCTCCAATCTTCTTTCTGCATTGGTCTGCTCACCACTGACTAGTCCGTGCTGGATGGCAACTCGCAATGAAGGAACTTCAAGTTCAATGGGCACTACAGCTTCCGACCCATAGACGAGGGAGAAAAGTGAACAGCCGGTTGGGGTCTTGTAGACAATACGATAGGCCCAAAGTGCTTTGTACATCCTTTCTTCCCAATCTTTTTTATTAGACTTGACAGTCTTTGCCAGCAATGTACATAATGTCTTATTAAAGGCTTCTGCGAGTCCATTGGCCTGAGGGTTGTAGGGGGACGATGTCCTCCAGTCGATTTTGTATTTGTCGGCCAGCCGATAAACCTTCTGGTTCCTAAAATGACTGTCATTATCAGAGATGATTCGGCTGGGGATCCCGAACCGAAATATTACATTCTGCCGGAAGAACCTTGCAACTAGTTCTCTCGTCACATCGCTTAGTGCTATTGCCTCCGCCCATCTGGAGAAGTAGTCTGTAGCTGCTAAGATGTATCTGCACCCTGATGAAGATGCTGGTAGCGGCGCTACTACGTCCGTGCCCCACTGAGCAAACGGCCAGCTTGGTAGGGTGGGATGCAATGGCACTGGAGGTCTCCTTGCCACATTAGCATGTTCTTGACACTTCTGACAAGCTTTGGCAAACCTGCAGCAATCATCAAATATAGTGGGCCAATAGTAACCCAGTTTCTTTATCTCAATTTTCATCTTCGGGCCAGCCTGGTGTGCTCCAGCTGATCCTGCATGGACCTCCTGCATCACCTGTCCCGCTTCTGCTAAAGACAAGCAACGGAGTAGGACTTTCATTCGGGCATCTGCCATAATTCGGAACAAGGTCCCGCTTCGCATCTCGTAAGAATCCTTGATCCTCAGGAGCTTCATCCTCTGTTCCTTTTCTTTTGGAAGTTGCTGGTGTTGAAACCAGTGTAGGAGATGCTCTCGCCAATCAGGCCGCTGAACCCCTTCGATGACTGCTACTTCCATTTCTTGTTCGTCGGCCAGGACCCCTGTTACGCTGGGGACCTATCGGCGGTTGATCACTGTTATATTCAGGCTTGTGTCTGGCGGGACCGCCAATGAACTGGCCAGCTTAGCGAGGGCGTCTGCCTGAGCATTCCGACCTCGATTGATGTGCTTGATGCTGATGAAGTAAAATCTTGACATCAGGCGAGTTGCCAACTGGTGATAGGGGAGGAGCTCTTGCTTTCGCACATCGAACTCTCCTTTCAGCTATTTTATAACTAGCATGGAGTCTCCGAATGCTTCCAGCATCTGAATTCTCATGGACAGAGCAATTTGCAACCCGATTATCAGGGCTTCATATTCTGCTTCATTGTTGGTGAATTGTTTGTTTATGGAGCAGGATGTATGTACCACTTCTCCTTCTGGGGATTTCAAGACTATGCCTGCTCCTGCTCTGACCCTGGATGATCCGGTGGCAGAGGTGTCAATTCTGGAAGCGCCATCAAAGTATAGCTGCCATAGAGAGGGCTGTACTTGCACGACTTCTAGGGTTTCATCTTCAGGAAGCTCCGGCTCCAACGGGCAATCCCCGGGCACTGGGTGCTCAGCGAAGAAGTCTGCAATAGCTTGGCCCTTGACGACCTTGCGCGGCACGTAGGAGATATCAAACTCCATAAGGATTACCACCCATTTGCCCAGGCGGACTTTGAGTTCCGGTTGAGACATGATGTACTTCAGGGGATCCTCTTTGGACACCAAGCTGATTTCATGCGACAACATATAGTGTCGGAGCTTCTTAACTGCGAAGACCAGCGCCAGACAGATCTTCTCAATATAAGTATATTTCTCTTCAGTTCTGACCAGTCTCCGACTGAGGTAATAGAGGGCTTGCTCTTTCCCTTCTTCATTATTCTGGGCCAGCATTGCCCCCAGAAAATTATGTGTAGCTGCTATATACAGTATCAATGGTCATCCTTTCACCGGTGCGCCTAACATTGGAGGAGTTTTCAGATAGTCTTTTAGCTTGTCAAAGGCCGTCTGGCAATCTTCATCCCAATAAAAGGGAACCTCTTTCATCATCAACTTGTGAAAAGGCTGACATCGCCCTGACAAATTGGAAATGAACCGCCGGATATAAGCTAAGCGGCCCTGTAGTGATCTCAGCTCGGAGATGTTCCTTGGCGGAGGTAACTCCTGAATTGCCTTGATCTTTGTGGGGCCTATCTCGATTCCCCGATATCGGACGATGAAACCCAGGAATTTTCCGCTCAACACTCCGAACGCACATTTCATGGGGTTCATCTTTAGCTCATGCTGCCTCAGCCTCTGAAAGACAATCCGGAGGTCTTGCAGATGATCTTCTTTTCTTTTGGTCTTCACCACCAGGTCATCTATGTAGCATTCAACCTTGTGGTAGAGAAACTCATCAAAGATTTTGGTCATTGCGTGCTGATAGGTTGCGCCAGCATTTTTCAGTCCGAACGGCATTCTCTTGTAATGATAAATGCCTTTAGGAGTTCGGAAAGCAGTATGGACTCGGTCAGGCTCCGCGATCCAAATCTGACTGTAACCGGAAGACCCATCCATGAATGACAGGGCTTCATGGCCGGTTGTAGCATCAATCATGACCTCGGTTATTGGCACCGGGAAGCCATCTTTGGGGCAGGCTTTATTTAGATCTCGGAAGTCGGCACATATCCGGATCTGTCCATTCTTCTTCTTCACGGGGACGATATTCGCCAGCCATGTAGTGTACTGGTTTTCTTCAACAAATCCCATGTCAATGAGCTTGTCGACTTTAGCACAAATTTGGGTGATGAGCTCTGGCCTCATGTGCCGCGGTGGTTGCTTCACTGGCTCGGCCTCAGGGCTGATTGTTAGCTCATGTTGTGAGATAGCGGGGCTTAGACCTGGCATCTCTTTGTAAGTCAGGCGAAGCAATCCCGGTACTCTAGCAGCAGCTGGATGTACAACTCTCGTTCTTCTGGGGACAGTTGGGCGCTGAGGAAGGTGGGCCTAGGGTCCTCCTCATTTCTCAAGTTGACTTCTATTAGTTCATCGACTGTGGCCTGGCCTCCATCTTCTATCTCCAGAGGTGCCGGTTGGAGGTCAACGAAGTCTGGAATACCATCTTGAGGGTCGAGTACTTCGACTTCCTCGTCAGACACCACCAGAGCTTCTTGAGGTTTCTTGATTTCTTGTGCTAGTGGTTGGGTGGATTGTTCTATTAGCAAATCCATTGCCGTCGCAGCTTCCAAGGATGAGAGAGCAGCCTTGGTGTTTGTGGATGAGGTTTTAGCCATAACGGACTGGTAGCTATTTACAGCCGGACTTGGACAGCATACTGGTTTTATAGCAGAAGCTGAGGAAGTCTCGCCTTCCGGGATAGTTGTATCTTTCGCAGAAGTGGCTTTTTCTTTCCTGGTAGCTGGCTCCCCTTGATTGGAGTTGACCAAGGCTTCCCTGATTGGCAGAAAGGGTGTTGAAGTTGTCATTAGTAGGACCCCTGTGGAGGGAGAGACTCCTACTTCTTGAATATCTTCAGCTTCGCTGCTGCTAGCCGTATCAAATTCGGCTTGAAAGGCCGCTTCTTCAGGATGAATTTGCTCCCAGCATCGGCAAGGGGCCGAGGTTTCTACTCATTGATTCCCAGACTGAGCCAGTTCAAGATATTCGGCTTCCACCGGATACTCATCAAGGGTTGCCCCCAGAGGGCTATCTTCAGTAGGATAGAAGGCAGAGATATTATCCACCTCGTACCGCCCACTGTAATAATATTCCTCCAGGGTGAAGCCCAACCCTGGATGCTGAGAGACACGTCTCATTTCCTTATCCAGATTTGCAGGATACCACATCTTCTAGAAAGTTTCTTTGCACTTTTGAGACTGATCGGGAGGAAGGTGTTGCTTCTGAAACATTCTGGCCATCCGATCGGTCGTGAACGCCAGACCTTGGACAGGAACCCGCGGGTTGGCTAGATCTTCAGGGAGGCTGCAGTCTATGTCTTCCCGAGTGGGATGCTCCTCAGCTCTATAGAACAAGCTGCTGGGCTCATCTTCCTGTGTCACCTCCCAAGCTTTGAAAGGTTCGACAGTGGGGTCGTTGAGGCCAAGGACTGGCTTGGTGAGGCCGGCTGGGACTCCGATGCGGTCGTGCTGTCGATTGACCTGCACTTCCTTAGCTTTGGGATATAATGCTGGGGGTGTTACCCTGCCGACGTCTCTAGAAGCTGTGATGTGGGAGACCACCTTCGGCTTGACATATCCGCGTGGCGGTGGTGGATACCAACCGTCACCCGATCTATTCTTCGAGGCCCCTACTTCAGAAACCTTCCGGGGAGGCCCCGTATATAGGTTGGCGTCTGCCAAGTGACATTCAAATACCTCGAACGGGTGGAGATCAGCAAATATCCTCTCCTCCTTCCCTTGGAGGCTGTATTTGATGCATTGGTGGAGCGTGGAGGGCACCACCATATTCTCATGCAGCCATGGGCGGCCGAGCAGCGCCTTGTAGGAGGTGCGAGAGTCAATGACATGAAACTGTACTGTTGTAGTGAAATCTGCCAGGTCAGCGTAAATTCTGCCACTCCCATAGATACTTCACATTTTTGGTTGAAGCCAGCGATACGCATATCCCCAACTTTCTCGAGATGCACATTAAAGTGGTGCCTCTCGTATAAACTGTATGGCAGGATGTTGACTGCTGCACCGGGATCAACCAGTATTCTGTTCAGCTCCCTTCCATTCAGGTGCCCTTTCATATACAACGGCCTGTTGTGGCTGGCAGTAGGTAGTAGCATGTCTTCCGAAGAGAAGGTCATACTGGCTTCTGGTATAGCCTCGGCTATGCAGGCTTCAAAATGAGCAGGCGTCTGCAGAGCAGTGATGATCGCCTGTCGAGTTTCTTCACTCAAAGAGAGAATTTCCCAGATCGTAAATCGAGCGGGGAGCTTTTTGAGCAACTTCATTATTCGGCTCCCAGCCCGACATTGGAGAGCTTCATCTCTTCAGCCCATCTGGGCTTGGGGAGGTTTTGATTTGTGGGTCCAGACGGACCTGCTTCATCTTCCTCGGACTCGGCATCCTCTTGGCTGGCACCGGCTGTCGGGTCTTCTTTATTAGTTGCTGTAGGGCAAGCTCCATCTGCATTTGCATCCTCAGTAGATTGCGCTGGCTGCGGGTGAATGGCCCCGGGTGTAGGGTTAGCCTCTTGACAGGGTTGTTTCCCCTTTGACATTTTCATAAATCCAAGGAATGAAGGGACTGCCTTGCCCCCACTTTTGTTGTATAGGCCTGACGGAGGGGGGATTTGAACTCCCTTAGCCTCCGGCAGAGGTGGCTTGTAGGGTTGCTCCCCTCTGAACATGATGTTGTGGTTGGGTGGTGGCTGGCGCCCCCATTTTCGGCCCGACCGAGTGGCATGTGCAGCAGTTGCGGCCTCGGCTTTGCCTCCCCCAGCATGGGGTGTGAAGCAAATTTCTTCTTCTTCCTCTTCTCCGGGTAGGTTGAAGAGTGCTGATAGGGTATTGTAGGAGACAACCTGTGCTTTATTGGCCCCAGCGGCCTTTCTTTTCTTCTTCTTTTTCTTTCTCTTCTTTTTGGTTTCTGCGGGTGCCTGCCCCCAGAACAGGCTGCCCTCTTCAGGGGGTGCTGCTTCAGCTTCCTCCACCTGTTTGAGTGAGAGTTGTTCCAGCTCTTGCCATGGGACGTGGTCCCATCCCAGCAGAGGTTTCAATTCGGGCTGCACATATTCATCTAGCCCTTCAATCAGGTGCTGTAGTCGAAGGACCCCAGGATTGGTTTCCTTGATTACTGGTAGTGGAGTCTATCTCCTCCTGTTAGGTGTATGTATTCTGATGGCTATAGGTGGAGTGACCCATACGGGTGCTACCACTGGCGGAGCAGGCCGGGGTGTAACGCCACGGATATGTGCCCCCTCTTTCGGGCGAGGTGCCCTCCTCTTCTTGTGCTTTACAGGGATCTGCTGCCACCCCTGCTGTTCTTTCACGGGCTCTAGGAAATGGATTTCGTAGGTGCTCCGTGTGCTTGCTTCAGAGATCTCCTCAGGTAATGCCTGGTAGAGGGAGACCATGTTGACTGCTACTCTCCTGGGAGGAGCTTCATGTGGCTGAGGAGGGTCTACTTTGTACTCTTCCAGCTCTATTTCATTCTTCTTTACCATTCCTTCGATGATGTCTTTGAAAACATAACAGTCTTCGATTGGATGTCCCAACATCTGGTGGTAGGGGCAGAATCTTGGACTGTCTTTTCTTTTCAGGTCCTCCGGTCTTCTTGGCTCAGGCAAGGTGACCATGCCGTATTCTGTTACCCAGTCGAACAGGACTCGGGTCTTGTCCTTTGGAAAGGAGTAGGCTTTCTTCATCTTGTCCCTCAACGAAGGACCTTCTTTGTCATCCGGAGCTTTTGCAGGCTGCGGGGGAGCCGCCTTCTTGCCTTTCTCCTTCTGCTGTTCGAACGCCTTGATATCAAGCGCATTTGCTTCTTTAGGTGTGGGGCGCCGTTCCGCAGCCTTGCCTTTCTGGGCTGTGCTGGCAGCTGACATATTTCTAGAGCTAAATTACATTTGTGTTCTATTCTTGCTCGATCATATTTCCAATCTACATGAATTCTCATATTTGACCTTGATCATATCTTGTTATTTTTGATACTTTGATTTATTCGCGTGTTTCATCGTATTTTCATGACTTATCTTATACTCTAGAGCTAAAATATTAATTACTTAAACATTACCTTCATGTTGATACGAAGATACCTATTGGGCATGTGTGCTCATTCCCTACTTTTTCCACTCTTTTTTTCAGGAAATTCTAGTGGGTCGGATTCAGACTATTCAAGTGATGGATCCGAGAGTGATTAAAGAAGGAGTGAAGCCTTAGATTGTCATTAGTTGATGGTGAAGAGTTGCTATGTAATTTTTCATTTTATTGAGTCGAGTTAGTCAAAGAGTCAAGAGTCATCTTATGTACTTTTGATCATTATTTAAATAAAGCAAAGATTTTATCCAAATATTGTGCATTCATTTCTTATGTGTAAATGTGTTAGCGCTCTGATTATATTGCTCGCTTGAGACGTTCTAGCCAACTGTTCACGTTTCCCCGATTGTTTCCTCTGCATAATCTTGGGGCATGATAGTTAAAGTGGTATCAGAGCCGTAGGTCTCAGGACTTACTTATTCTAAGGAAAATGTCATGTCATAGGCTAAGTCCAAGGGTTAAGGACCCCCACCTATAAACTAAGGAAAGAATTTCCCACCTACGTGAGATTTAGGCAGAGCTGGGATGAGATAGTTAATTAGAACTTATCTCTAAGTTAACTCCCTTTAATTCTGTAGGAATTAACAAATCATTCCTTTTTCTCAGGTACCTTATTCTTACAATGGCTCACCGTGTCGATTGGGGTGGAATGCAACAAACTGTTGTGGGTCACACCTAGGCCTTGCAAAATATGGCCCAAGCCAGTGCGAGGGCTGGTGCTGGCTATTTACACCGTAATTTTCGGAGTCTAAACCCTCCGCAATTTTCTAGTTCTTGCAACCCAGACAAAGTTGAAAACTGGATAGATGAAATGAACCGTATATTTGAGGTCATGTAGTGTGCCGATCAAGAAAGGTTTGTCTCACCACGTTCCAACTCAATAAGGATGCGCATACTTGGTGGAAGTCTATTCCGGCACTGCCTCAAAACACACTACACGCTTGGGAGGAATTTCTCACACTCTCCTGAGCAAAATACTTCTCCGAACATGTTAAGGAGAGGAAGGCGGTGGAGTTAGCTTCTTCATGTCAAGGCATGATGATAGTGGCACAATATGAGTTACAATTCTCTTGCCTAGCACCCTACGCTCAATATTTAGTGAGCACGGATCTTCTAAAAAAAATTTACTTCATGGACGGGCTGCGGCCCATCTTCATTCAACAACTTGGCCCACAAAATGTTCGGACCTATGCATAAATGGTCCAACGAGCACACTTGTGTGAACGGACATTGGAGAAGGTCGATAAACTCAAAGGCAAGGGAGAGGAGCCTAGCTGAAAGTCTGATCGGCGAGGAAGAAGAGAGGAAAATTTCAGCATCACTTACAACTCTTGGGATAACAAGAAGAAATCCCAGACTGGGAACAAGAAGGATGATCACAGGAACAAGAAGGCCAAAGAAGATGATAAGCAAGTCATGGCGGTTTGCCCTTTCTGCGAGAAGTTCGACCACTCAACCGAAGAATGCTGGAAGCGCCTTGGGGCGTGTTTGTGATGTGGCAGTCGGGAGCACCGCATACCGGATTGCCCCCTCATGAAGGATCAATCTTCCAGCGGTGGACGCAAGCGATATGCTCGTCTTAACGTTGTTCTGGATGATGAGGAAGTGCCCAAGGATGATGGGCTAATGGAAGGTACCATTCAAATCTTTTCCCATCCAACATTCGTGTTATTTGATATTGGTGTGTCTCATTCCTTTATATCTACTGCTTTTGCAAAAACCTTTCCAGTTTCATCAGTTCCTCTACCTTCGGACCTAGCTATCACTACACCCTTAGGTCCCGGAACTAAACTTACAACCCACTACCCTGACAGTGAGGTAATGGTAGAAGGTCATAATCTTCCTGCAAATCTCGTATGCCTTGACATGTAAGGCTACGATGCTATTCTAGGTGTAGATTGGCTTGTAGACCATGACGCCTATATAAATTGTTACAATAGGAGAATCTCCTTTCGAAAACCAGGCCTCCCACAATTTTCTTTCCTTGGCATCAAGTATAGGAAACATCCTACCATTATTTCATCTCTTCATGCTTGTAAACTCATTTCGCAAGGATGTGAAGCTTTTCTTGCCTCCGTAATCATTACCGAGTCCAAGGAAATCATCTTAGAAGATATTCCCATTGTGAATGAGTTTCCCGATGTGTTCCCATCGGATTTTCCTGGTTTACCACCGGAAAGGGAAGTAAACTTCTCCATTGAACTCGTTCCTGCTGCATCACCTGTTTTAGTAGCTCCCTATAGGATGTCCCCTACAGAACTCAAGGAATTGAAGAAACAACTTCAGGAGTTATTAGACAAGGTCTTCATTCGACCTAGCACATCCCCTTGGGGTGCACCAATTTTATTTGTCAAGAAGAATGATGGATCTCTCAGGCTATGTATCGACTACCGGCGACTAAATCAACTTACTATCAAGAACAAATATCCGTTGCCGCATAGCGATGAGCTCTTTGATCAAATTTCGGGAGTAGAATATTTCTCCAAGATAGACCTCAAGTCGGGTTATCATCAGCTCAAGATCAAAGATGAAGATATATACAAGACTTCTTTCTGGAGCAGATATGGGCACTACGAATTTGTGGTATTACCGTTCAGGTTAACCAATGCCCCAGCAACATCTATGCAACTTATGAATAATGCCTTCAGGCCTTATCTCGACCGATTTGTGGTCATCTTCATTGATGATATTCTTATATACTCCAAGACTAAGGAGGAACATCAAGAACACTTAAGAATAGCCTTGCAAACCCTAAGAGAGCATCAACTCTACACAAAGCTTAGCAAGTGAGAGTTCTGGCTAAAGGAGGTCTCTTTCCTTGGCCATATTATTTCAAAGGAAGGTATCACTCTCGATCCTTCTAAGGTAGAAGCTGTTAAAAATTGGAGCCGACCGACGACCGTGTCCGAAGTTAGAAGTTTTCTGGGTCTGGCTGGTTATTATAGGCGATTCATTAAGGATTTCTCTAAAATTGCCGTCCCTTTGACTAGACTTACATGAAAGGAAAACCCTTTTATTTGGTCAAAGGATTGCGAAGAAAGTTTTATAACTCTTAAAGATCATCTCACTACGGCCCCTATATTGACACTACTCGTTGAGGGTGGTGGCTTTGAAGTCTATACCGATGCATCTGGCATTGGCTTGGGATGCGTTCTTATGCAAAATGATAAGGTGATTTGCTATTCATTGAGGCAGTTAAAGCGTCATGAAGAAAACTACCTTGTGCATGATCTGAAACTAGCTATTGTTATATTCACCTTGAAAATTTGGCGACATTATCTCTATGGGGAGAAGTTCACTATATTTTCAGATCACAAAAGTCTGAAATAGCTCTTCACCCAAAAAGAATTGAACATGAGACAACGTAGATGGTTGGAGTATCTCAAAGACTTCGACTTTACTATCCAATATCATCCAGGCAAAGCAAATATTGTAGCTGACGCTCTTAACAGAAGACCAATGGCAACTCTAGCAAGCCTCAAAAAGGGTATGACTTATCTTATCGAGGATTTTGCTCGTTTGAATCTCGACGTTGATAAAGAAGAGCAAGGATGTATGATTGCTAGTATAGGGTCACAACCTACATTAATTGAACATCTGGTCAAGTTACAAGAAAATGACTCTGCATTGATGGAAATCAAGGATAATATTGATCAAAGGTCAGAATTCTCCACTTCAATTGATGGAAGACTATTGTTCAAAAATCGAATATGTGTGCTGGATCATACCGACACTAAGAAATTGATCATGGAAGAAGCTCATAAATCAAGGTATGCTATTCACCTTGGAGCTACTAAGATGTACCAAGACTTAAAAAGAAATTTCTGGCGGCCCAGTATGAAAAGAGAAGTAGCGGACTTTGTATCCTGCTGCCGCACTTGTCAGCAAGTAAAGGCGAACATTTAAAACTCGCCGGGAAACTACATCCCTTGGATATTCCCGAATGGAAATGGGAAAGTATAAGGATAGATTTTATCATGGGTTTACCTAAGACGAAAGGTCGACACGATGGTATATGGGTGATTATAGACCGATTGACTAAATCTACACATTTTCTACCAATCAAAAGTCGATGGTCTGTGGATGTATTAGCAGCACTATATATGAAAAAAATTATCAAATTACATGGTGTCCCTATCACCATTATATCTGACCGAGACCCTCGGTTCACATCACAATTTTGGAAGGGTCTACAGTATTCATTAGGGACCCGACTCAACTTTAGCACTACATTCCATCGACAAACCGATGGTCAAACTGAAAGAACCAATCAAGTAGTAGAAGATATGCTCAAGGCTTGTGCTATTGATTTTGGAGAGAGTTGGCATGACCACTTGCCTCTAGTGGAATTCACCTACAATAATAGATACCAAGCTAGTATACAACTAGCACCATTCGAGGCACTGTACGGAAGAAGTTGTCGCTCACCTATATGTTGGAATGAAGTAGGAGAAAGGAAATTTCTCAGCCCTGACATCATCAGGGATACTATCGAGAACATAAAGCTTATTCGGGAGAGACTCCAGATGGCTCAAGACAGGCAAAAATCATATGCTGATAACAGAAGGCGTGACCTGGAATTCCAATTAGGAGACAACGTATTCTTTAATGTTTCTCCGGGTCGAGGTATTCGAAGATTCGACATCAAAGGCAAGCTCATTCCAAGATTCATTGGCCCCTTTGAAATTCTCGAAAGGGTTGGTGAAATCGCATATTGAATAGCTTTGCCCCCTCAATTAGCTGGAGTTCATGATGTGTTTCACGTCTCAATGCTCAAAAGGTACGTCCCCGATCAATTCCATGTCATAACTTATGACAACCTGGAGATTAAAAAGGATTTGACGTATGAGCAAAAGCCAATCAAAATAATTGAACGAAAAATACGTCAACTTCGGAATAAGACTATTCCCATGGTCAAAGTCCAATGGAGAAAATCTTGGCCACATGAGGTGACATGGGAAACCGATGAAGCCATGCGTAAAAGATTTCCAGAGATATTTTGAATGTAAGTACACTCTCCTTAGTGAGTCTTATTACAATGAATCTGGGGACCAAATTCTTTTTAAGTGGGGGAGGGTGTAACGCCCGATAATTTTCTAAAATTTTTTTGGGATTAAAATATAATTACTAAGCAATCTAAAAGATTTAATGGGCTATTAAAAATAATTAAGGATTTATTTAATCCATTTAAAAGCCCTATATCAACTAAAGGGCTAAGCCCAACTTAAATAGGCCCAAAGACCCAATTCCAAGATTTTTAGACCCAAGTCCATTAATAGAAACGTAAATAAGGTAATTTACAGATTTAAAATGGGATATATACATCAATTAAGGGACAAATGAGGGATAATACAAAAATCTAAAAATTTTGATTATAATGAAGCCTGGCGATCTATCGCGCGACCGCCAGATCCACCCAAGCGGTCCTCCCATGACCGCTAAACCTTCTGATTCCGTGAATGGGAGAAAACATGAAAAACTTCGATCTTTGACAACCAAATCACCATAGATCGAAGCTACCTGGCGTGGAAGACTCTCTAGAACTCTCTAGAGATTAACTCTACTCCAATTCAGGACTCTAGGATCGATCTAATCCCTTAAACCCTAGGTGAATCCTATAAATAGACCCTAACTTCGACTCATGCAAACCCTAATGTTGGATCGCGTATTTCAAAGGTAAGGAGACATCTTCTCGGGTTAATTCTTTAGAACTTTATGTTTTCTTTAGTTTTATCTAACTTCTCTCAAATTTTTGTGTTAGAAGACCTAGCCGTTGGAGAGTTAGAGCACCTGAAAGTCACTGATTTGCAACAGACTGCACAAGAACCAGTGCGACGGTACGGTGAAGATCAATAAAATAGAAGCCCTAATCGAGGTATTTCAAAGTTGATTCTTTAAAATTTTTTGTTCACCTTCCTATTTTCTACCTATCCTCTAATTTTCATGGATTTAGGTCAAGAGAATCAGAAGATAGAGAGACAGGAAGTTACGGGTTTGGCACAGGACGTGCAGGAACAAGGGTCTACTTCCAGTCAGAAATCCAAAGTCTAGGGAAAAAATCAAAGGTATGTTATCTCATGAAAAGGCTAGAATAACATGTCAGGAGTAAAAGCCCTTTGATTTCATGGAATTTCATGCTTTTCACACGGAGTATTTAATGTTTTACTATCATTGCGCATCTAGGCTATTCCTGCATGCATAGTTCCTACCCTTAATCAGGAAAATGATAATTCTAGTTTAATTCATGACAACCTATGCATCTCTATGAGTTATCTTTATTATAGTAATGTTATCTCTCTGAGCCTAGCATGTATTTTATGTTTTACTGCCCTAGATTAGCATGTATTTCAGTTTTAATGATGTTTGCTGTAGACAAGAAGAAATGGTCTTCCTAAGACCGCTAGAGTCCTTTAGCGGCCCTACGATAGATCGCTAAAGCCCATAAATGGTCCTCCCGAGACAACTTTAGTTTTCTGAGTTCTGTATTATTGTTAACCCGAACATAATGCAGAACAGTCCTATTTATCTGATGATAAGCCTAGCTACGTAGGTCTTACTCCTATTTTAAGTACTATATTCATAAACTTGGTTACATTAATTGTTCATCCTAGTAGATTTCATGTTCTTTATGCACTTTGGACTTATTTTAACTTATGTTAATTTCATGCCAAAACCATATACTCTTGTATTTATCTTAAATTTCATATGGTTCATGGACTTGTCTAGTTTTGATTTGATCGCTGTTTTACCACGATCCTTTCTTATCTAAAGTCTTTTCTTAAGTACATAGCACGTATTCTGGTACGATGTCATTAGATACACTTTGCACTTATGCATACAATCTTGGACTTGTGATCCTCTCCGTTGGATATTCCTTCCACCGGACTAGGTGATCTTGCTTCAAGGCCTCCATAAGACTCCGCGACCCTGGGATTCCCACTAGGATGCCGAGCTGGTTGTACCCGCAAAACTCAATTGTCTAGAAAGCAATTTACCGGTGTCTTATGATCTGGACCTTAGCGGCCCTCTAGAGACCGCCAGAGTCTGGTAGCGGCCATTTACCTGACCGCCAAGGACGCCTAGCAGCCCTGCCTAGACCGCATGGTTCCAGTTCATTCATTTCATCGACTCTGTCGTTAAACAGTCCAATCGTGACCACATAGATCCACATATGGTCTAGTAAACGACAGCTATTTCCAGAAATTGCCCGATATGACCGTTTTATGTCTAAGTATTGATTAACCCAAGGTTTGACTCACGGGTTGATTTTCATATGACCTTAGATAGTCTATGATTATCTAGAACCTCACACTTTGTTTCCAAAGCTACCTAATGAATTATGGAAATTAAAGAATATGCCGTTATGCTGTCGAATTTTTCTTCATGGCATAACCTCGCTCTAAATAAATTTTTAAACTCTCATATTCTTAATTGGTGCATTCTAACCTTGATATTTGATATCATGAAACTATAGTTTGAACTTGTTCATTATTGGCCATATTTATATTTGTCGTGGAAGTAGCTTGATTTATAACTTGAAGATGCAAGAGTGGGCACGGACAGTGTCCAAGGGCTCAACTCTAGTCCCTTCGGCAGATAGCCGGAAACATACTATAAACCGTGTATGATGAACAATGGCGTCGCATTTCTCCCGGAGTACTTTTTTTATAAACGAGTGTAGATCCATGAGGCAATCTTATGAAATTAAATGCTTGCTAGTATATTCTCGTTGCATGACTTTCTAGTGCATAGCCTTTATGGTTATGGAAAATGATGCGGGACAGAAGTGGGGGGTCTTCTTCTTCTTTCTGCCCATGAACGCGCTATACCCTTTACGCGTGTTCTGAAGAACGTGCTATATCGTTTATGGGCGTTCTCAGACAGCAGCCCAGGATGATGAGTCTTCAATTCTTGGCCTCGTGGGTGACTCTGGGGGTTCAAAACACAAGGGGAAACACACAGGACGACGGTGAACACATGGAAAATGCTAAAATTGAAATCAAACCAACCTAATACTAGCTAGGATAACTTTTGGGAAGGTGGATGTGGGGTGAGTGGCAAGGGAAGGAGGGTGGACGTAGATGATGTTAGGGCCGTGAGGAAGCTTGGCTGGGGCCTCTCACCCGAACCCTTCGCAGGTACGGTGCAGACGAGCTCCATCCTGACCTTAACAGCATCTTTGGTGGTGGTGGGGGAAGTGGAATCGTTGGTTGGAATAAGAACGAAGCTCCGAATGGAGCCTCACACTCGACCCCGTCTCAGAGCCGATGCATTCGGGACTTCGATCATCCTCCATTGAAGGGGAAAGGGAGAGGATCAGGGAGACATAATTGGGCCTTGCACCCGGAGAGGGGAGGATGAAGGGGGTTGCCAAAGATTGGGGGAGATAGCCATGGGGCTACACTCAATCAAAACTCTCATAGATTCATGCTTCATTCATTCATTATCTAATCAAACGAGATGGGATACATATATAGGGGGAAGGGGAAGACAAAACGACGCTAGCACATCGATTACAACCATGGAAGACAGCACACATCGAAGACTTTGGGGAGTTTTGGCGCCGGGAAGTTGGACCGTCTGCAGCCCCGTTTCTATCTAAGATCGCGCTAGGGACACCTAGCGCCTTCTTCAGGTCGCGCTAGGGACACCTAGCGCGTTCATCCCTGGGCCAGGTAGTTTCCTCGATTCGCTTCGGCCTGTAAGCTGGCTTGATTACCATCAGAAAAGTACATTCTTGTTCATGAAAGGCCAAAATACATTCGTGATATATTTTTGCTCGATCATATTTCCAGTCTGCATGAATTCTCATATCTCACCTTGATCATATCTTGTTATTTGTGATACTTTGATGTATTCACGTGTTTCATCATATTTTCATGACTTATCTTATACTCTAGACCTAAAATGTTAATCACTTAAACATTGCCTTTGTCATGTCCCGAGCTTTTATTACAGTGGAAGGAATTTTGGGAACGTGAACAACCGGCATGGTAAGCATCTCACAAGCAAGTAATCAGAGCGCAAGACAACCACACAAAGTAATTGCACAAGTAATTCCTCAAAACTCCAACTTTATTTCATAACAATAATCAAAATTACATAAGGTCACTACTTGACATTCTTCCAACATTATGACTCAAGAAAAATCAAAAAACAAATTACAATCTGACTTGACTAAACACATGTCAGCTAGGGCTTCTCTCATTTCCAATTGACCATCACTCGCTCTCGGACTCATTACTTTCACAATCTGAATCCTAATCACTAGTGTTTGCTGAAATAGATGAGAAAATAGGTATGAGCACACTTGCCCAGTAGGTATCTTTTTATCAACATGATGGCATTATTTAAGTGATTAATGCTTTTGCTCTAGAATCAAGAAAAAATGAGAATGTTATAAATCATACGTCATAAACCAATAACCAAGAATATAGAGTCACGAGATCTCTAAGCAAATAGACATAGTCGAGTACATAGACAAGCAAGAATTAATCACGTAGATATCCATTTGGCCTTTCATGAATAAGAAAGTATGAGCATGTATCGAGAAAGTACTTACATTACCTTGTAAAGGCTATGTACTAGAAAGTCATTAACAAGCATGTAATTTCCATAATGAGCCTCGTGGTATTTTTCACCCATTTATAAAATAAAGTACTCCTGGCGTAATGTGACGCCAGTATCATCGTACCCCATGGTTTATAGCATGTTTCTGACCATCGGCCATGGGGGCTAGCATGGCGCCCTTGGATACAATCCGTGCCCAATCTTGCATCTTCAAGTTATAAATCCAGCTACTTCAATGAGATATAACAATAAAGTGTGGCCAACAATGTAACAAGTTCAACGATAGTTTCATGACCAGTAACCAAGGTACAGAACGCTCCAAAAATGATATATGATTCCAAAGAAGAATTAAAAGAACATTATGTTACGGCGGCATTCTGGCAACATAACAATACATTAATTAAGTTCCATAACTTAATATTAACTTGTTACACATAGGTTTAGAATCTAGATAATCCTAAGATCATCCAAGAATAAAATCTAGACAACCCCTAGGTCAAACCGCGGGTTAAAAACAAGACAGAAATAAACGGTCATCTAGTGGGCCCTTTCAAGAAGAAAATTGTCACAGCTAGACCACTTAATCGATAATAACAGTCTAGTGAAGGCCGCATTTAAACTGTGTCAACCAGAATGAAAAGAAAATTGACACTTGAAGAATTCTAGATAATAACAGTCGCCAGGGTGCCGTTTTATGAACAAAGCGGTCTGAGAAAGACCGCTAAGTAACAGAGACAGTCTCCTGTAGGCCGCAATTAACCAGAGTATATAAAATAAAACACCGATCATGTGAGTGCATTCTAGATAATTTGGGTTTTAAGGGTACAAGTAGCGCGGCGTCCTAGTGGGAATCCCATGCTCGCGGAGTCTTACGGAGGCCTTGAACCATGATCCCCTAGTCCGACAGAAGGAATGTCCAGCGGAGAGGTTCACAAGTCCAAGAAGTGTGTCTATACATGTAAAGTGTATCTAATGGTCGCATACCGGAGCATACGCCATGTACGTTAGAAAATGACTCAAGAGATGAGAGTGAAATAGTGAAACATACGAATAAACCACCACATGAACTATGTCCACATCATAGAAATCATTTAATTACAAAATTATAATATTTTGGCATGAAATTACATAATATCCAAAAATAAAGTCTTAACCATGCTCATGTTAAATCTTGGTATTTAATAGGAAAATAAACATAATTTGAGAAAAAAATGTAATTATAAGGTTACTAACATGTAAAATTCGAATAGGCTCAGACTAGCTCTCAGAACCAGAAAACGGTCTGGGACTAGCCGCCCGGTGACAGAAATGGTCTTGCGATAGACCGCTGAAAAAGGTACAAACGGTCATCTGTTAAACCGTTAATGTTCCTATGTGGTCCCTTTAAGGCCGCCTTCTGTCTGGCTGATAGAAGTTATAAAACAAGGAATAAATACTAAACTAAGACAAGTTATGCATGGAAATCAACGAAAACATGCTGTAAAACATGCTAGGAAGAAAATAGACCAAGAACATGCATAGGTTTGTGTGAAATAAACAAGTGTCCTTCATCTTAATTGCATTAAGGTTAAGTTCATGCATGGAAAATAAGCTAAATGCGCAGTCCCAATAAAATATGAAATTCTCTATCTTTATAGCATGAAAATGACTAGAAGTATGGAGCTTTTATTCCTAACTTTGAGTTTGAGCCATTCATGAGATAACCTACCTCTGGACTGGGCTTTAAACATCAAATTTAGGGCTAGAACTTGACCCTAGTTTTTGCTCATCCTGAACCGAACCAGCAACTTCTCGCCCTTCTAACTCTTGACTCCCTTCACCTAAGACCACGAAAATTGGAGGGTAGGAAGATGATAATAAGGTGAAGAAATAAGTCTAAAGAACTAACTTCTAATTACCTCGTTTAGGGCTTTAAATTTGTAGATCTTCCTGGGTCCGTTGCACAGGTTCTTGGTTTGCTTGTACCGAACCAGTGACTTTGCAAGCTTCTATCTTCCTGACGGCTTGATCTCCTAAGATGAAATTTTGAGGGTAGATAGTTCTTATTATTATGAAAAGAATACTCTAAAGAGCCTACCTAAAATAAAGTTATCTTACCTTAGTTCTATGCGAGCCAAAAGTAAGGGTCGTGTAGGTTGGACTTAAGGTCTATTTATAGGTTAGCTAGGGTGTTGAGGATTTGAACGAACCTAGAGTCCTAATTAGGTCATCAACTCGATCCTCACGCATTCTAGACTCATCCAACTAGTAGATAGCATCGATCCCTAGGTATTAGGTTTGAAGAAAACCAAGATTTCCACGTTTCTAAACCATCCGCGATCGGACGGAGAATAGCGGTCATGTGGAGACCGTTTTATACTTGAGGCGGTCCCTCAATAGACCGTTTTATCCCTTGGCGTCGAATTTGAACTATTTCAAACTCTTTATTATTATCCATTTCATTGATCCGATAAATAGGAATTTATCCTCTAAATTTCGTAAATAGCCTATTTTAAGCTTCTAGAATATGGGCCAAGTCTTGTGGGCTTGGATTTGGGTCACTTGGGCTCTTCTAAAAGGGCTTGATCAATCAATAAATATTGGGTCTTAATAATTTTATTTAATTAACCCCAAAATCATTTAATAATCTATTTATTTCTAGAAAAATCTTAGAAAATCTGAGAAAATTCTAGAAAATTCTAAAATATTATATATATAAAACATTGGGATATTACAGCCTTCAGGTTGATACGAAGATACCTACTGGGCATGTGTGCTTATTCCCTATTTTTTCCACTCTTTTTTTCAGGAAATTCTAGCGGGTCGGATTCAGACTATTCAAATGATGGATCCGAGAGTGATTAACGAAGGAGCGAAGCCTTAGATTGTCATTAGTTGATGGTCAAGAGTCGTTATGTAATTTTTCATTTTATTGAGTCGAGTTAGTCAAAGAGTCAAGAGTCATCTTATGTACTTTTGATCATTATTTAAATAAAGCAAAGATTTTGTCCAAATATTGTGCATTCATTTCTTATGTGAATGTGTTAGTGCTCTGATTATATTGCTCGCTTGAGGCATTCTAGCCGGTTGTTCACGTTTCCCCGATTGTTTTCGCTGTATAATCTCAAGGCGTGACACCACACCTCCTCCTTCTCTTACCCATGCACACTCGCCCAGCCGCCCTGCCTCGCCACCGCACTCCCTCTCACCTCTCTCTCCCCATGCATGCCTCTGTAACCATTTCTTCTCACCGTCTGCTCCCTCAAACTACATGCATCTCCCACGTACAACACCCTCTTTGTCTCTCTCTCACTGTTCTACACAACACCACCGTAGCAACCCCTTTGCATGGCAAACAACCCCATCCACGTCTCCTCTCCCTGGGCCATGCACTCTCCCACTCTTTCTCCGACGATGTCTCTCTCTCTCACCACACATAAGCACCGCCGTACACCTTTCCCACTCTCCCCTCCAACCACTTCCACCTCCTCTTCCCCTCTCCCCATGCTCTCCCTCTCACCCTCTTCACACACTCGCTGGAGTCACCCACTCCACCTAGCTGTTCTCCCACACCCACCAAGCACATTCCTCTCCATCATCCCTCTCTCCTCCTGCACTCCCCTCTCACACTGCTCCCCTATCTCTCTCCTTCTATCTGCCACACTGCCACTTCTCTTCTCCCTCCGTCTCTCCTCTTCACACACTACTCACACACACATGCTCACGGCTTCACTCCTCACTATCCCTCTCTCTTTAATTTCTCTCCCCCTCTCTCTATCTCTCTCCCCCTCTATTCCTCTTATTCCGTAGAATCATCTTCCCCCTTTTCTTGTTGTCCCTTCACCTTATTTCTTTATTTTTAGCTAGATTTTATTTGGGGTTGTAATTGTTAATGTTTCTTATCATCTTGTAAACATTTTATTTTTGAACAATAATTTAGATTGGTGTTATTTTTTCTCTCTAGCACTTTTTATCTCTCCTCTCTCTAGTTCTTCTTTCATCTCTATATTTCTCTTTCTAAACCCTCTAAATTTCCTTAGGTAGAATTACGTTTATGTAATTTTAAATTTCAACGTAAAAAATATCATTCCATAATTTTTCTCTTCTCAAAATTCAAAGTTTTCAACTTTAAAATTCTAACCTTTTCGTGGGATTGACTAGTATTCACCATTATATTGAAATTTTAATTTTATTGTGTGTGAGTGCAAAAATTTTAAATTGTGTGCGCGGTGTTTTTAACGACGAGCATCTGCTCGCAACCATGCTACCTCTGTTCAAATTGAAGCATGACAGTCAGTCACACTGAGTACTAAGGGATACAGGCATCTAAACAATGTGTATCCTCTAGATATAAAGCATGTACTGAATTGAATTGCTCTTAAAAATGTGGTAGCTCAAAGTAAAAGAAAAATTACTGCAACCTTACAATTCAATCAAAAAATCATGTTTGTTTAACCTCAATACTAGTTTTTGGTAACTCTCGAAGATGTCATTGAATCTGAAAGAGCCGGACAAAGATAGGATAACCAAGGTTTTAATATGAAAGATTGGTTTACTTCTATTAACAATGAATGTAGACATTTGTTAAAAAGGACTTTCATTGATAAGCCCCGAACTCATTAGATATGGACCTTGCAATTAAATATAGGACATATCATAAGTCTCTTATAATGGAAGAATCTGCCAATAAGACTTTTCTGATTTATAAAACTTGTATCAGTTTGTGAATTCCCTTGAACTTTCAGTTTTGCATCTTCCTCCTCCAACTTCCATTCCATTCAATACTTCCACTACGTTTTACTACTTCTTTTTAGCTGATGTCAAAGGGGGAGAGAACAATGGGTCCTTGCATTGGAGAAAACAACTTGGGAGAACAACCTTGAGTCATTGATCAATCATAATTCAAGCTCCATCATTCATTCATATTCATGCTCCATCATCATTATGCTTATATTGTCATATAATGACTCATGTGACTCATAGTGTTGCCATGTGTTGCCATCATCAAAAAGGGGAAGAATATTGTGCCCCTGAGGTTTTGATTTTGATGATGTCAAAGTTTGAGTCATGCAATGAGTCCTTCATATTTATGATGATGTGTAGAGTCCTTCCTATTTATGATGATAAGTTTAAGTATGTGTTTGAATGATGAAAGGAACAGATCTCAAAGGATACTGAAGCTCAGCTGATTTCATGCAAGCGGTGCTAGAGCAGTTCAGTAGAAGTCAACAGTCCATGATGTGCTTGAAGTCAAAAACAGTCGACGGATTTGCAAAAATGGTCAACCGAAGTCACAACGTAGTGCCCTTAGAATAAGGGAGAAAATGCTTCACACGGGTCACAAATATTGATTAAGGGTGACAAATAGGTCCCCAAGGGTGTAAAATAGCTTGCACATTGAAGAATGGTAAGAGTTGAAGCCTTCTTGTTGATGCCAAGACCACCTGCTAGCCAAGGCGCTAAGGCAACATGTAACACCCCAGTTGAATAATAAAATATAAAATTAAAATGTTTGAAATATGTATTGAAAAGTGAATCTAATTTTTGTAAAATGACTAATCGAATCACTAATTCAACGTAAGATATATTAAACGGATTAAAGTTATTAACTCGCTATTTAATGACTTCAATAATTTTCTTAGTTAAAGAATATTATTTCTTTTGAAAGTGGCCAAATTATATCAATAAAAATAAATAATTATTTTTTTATAATTACCATAAAAGGAATTTCATATTTCATGATGTAATTGAATTTTTCATGATAATCTGAATTTAATATATATGTAGATTAAATTAATTTAATTTCGCCCTTAGACCAAAGTTTCGACAAATTTATAAAATTATGGAAAAATTATAGTCATATAGAGAACGAAGTATTTAACAATATTATCAACTGGGCCGACCACAAATAAAAATTTAATTAGGTTGGATTAAGGAATTAATGGCTAAATTCGTTGTTTTAATAGATCAATCTTAAACAACCAAATTGGAGCCCAATTCTTAATCAATCGAGTCCAAACCAAGCCCAAATGATAGGTTTATCCTAGAATCCCTTTTCCCATCCGAAACCCTAGTCTTTAGACCCTTCTAATCGACGGTGGCGGCGCGGATTTGGTCAGCTCCGAGTTTTTCACCGATTTTTTCCTGTTGGACTCTTGAGTCCAATTCGATCACTAGAACCCTCCTTACACCCTATAACTAGAGGGCTTCGACAGCCCTAGGACCCTATTTTCTTCTCCAATTGGTGGTGCGACCTAGGGTGGCCGATCGACGGTGGATTAGGGCGAGAACGTCGAGGTGTTCGCGGATTAGGGTTTTTCGCGTCGTCCCTTTCTTCTTCAATTAAGGTAGGTTCTCTCAGGCCCAATCTGATTAAATAACATGGATAGATAGATCCCGTCCTTAGCTTTCATTTGATTCCATTTTGCCCAATTTTTATGATCTATATCATGTAGTTTCATCGCTTTATTGAAAGCATGCTCAGGGTTATATTATCCTCGATTCCCGTTTGATTATCATAGGCTATATATTGTCAAAAATTTCAAATTGTCTCGAACATATCATTCGTTTTTAAGTCCTTTTTCGATTGGTAGTGGTTTGCCCAATTTTTATGAAGTATATAGATCGTATTAAGCCTTTTATTTGGAATGTATCGGGTCTGTCACTGTTCTGGGCGTGGCGAACAGGAAACGGTCCTACCAGGGATTGCCAGGCAAGTAGCGGTCGTATGATAGACCGTTTTCCCCTGTCTAGCGGCCCAACGATAGACTGTTTATGGCCAGTGAATTTTAAAATAAAAAAAGTGTTTTTCCAGTGCATAAGCGGTCCTTCTCTCGACCGTTTAAGGCCTCTGGCGGCCTGTTCTATGACCATTTTCTATCCCTGTCTCAGTAAAAATGTGGATCACTTTTCAGCGTGTTATGTCCTATTATTTCTTGTTTAAAAGCATGCTATTAGGGTTAATTACATAGTATAAATGCACTAATGATTAGGGCCCATGAAGCATTTTATTAAAAGTCTAATTCATTTTCATGAATTGTCCTTTCATGTTCATCATTCATGTGTTGTAAAATGATTGAAAAAGAGAGTAGAGTAACATGCTTACATAATTTATTAGTTTGCGAAATTTTATTTCGTTATATAGTTAGAACTTGTTTAAAGTCATGCCACTCCGGTGGTGGCGACTGGACCGAATATATCATTTTCTGTCGATTGTGAGCTATTGAATTCTTTGGGATTGAATTACATCTCCGTCAGATATTCCTTCCGCCGGACTAGGTGTTCATGTTCTGAGGCCTCCGTAAGCCCCCGCGAGCTTGGGATTCCCACTAGGATGCCGGGCAGGTTGTACCCTAAAGCCTGAACCTTACCGACTCGATCAAAATTGTGATTTTTGGGTCAGCACCTACCCTGTAAGGGTGGCGGCCATGTTCATACCATTTTCTAACCTTAGCGGCCTTCTCTAGACCGCTAGGTTGGTCTAGCGGTCAGTCCAGGACCATTTTCCCTGGGCTTGGTCACTCGTGTTTTCTGACGCGTCATACCACCTAAACGGTCTGGTGTTGACCGTTGTAAATTGTATGTGGTCCTGATTAGACCGTGTTCCTATCTTAGCGGTCCTTTGCTGACCGTTTCACATTCCAGCTTTCTGGAAATTGATGTTTTCATGGTTTTGATATGTGTAAGCCGCTCTAGCCTATCTAGGCTATTGCACCTCGAGTTTTGACCTATTGTTAGGTCTATTGATGACATTATCCATTCTAAGTCATTCCTTTGAATGACTTTTCCTCTCGATTAAGGAGTGTATTGTTTGGAATCTCAAGAAAAATCAATATTCTTATGTACTTTACCATGATTACATGAGTTTGATCTTGGAACTCTTGGCCATTTTATTCATGGATGTCTAGATTTCGTGGGATCTATGATCCAAATAAATCAATGCCATGGCAATCATATTTAAGGGCCTAGTTTGGTCCTAGGAGGAGCACCCGAAGTGTACTTGTACCTCGGGGAGGTGAATGACTAGGTGTGGCATTGTCACCGAGTACTATCTAGCGTGTGAGTCTACGACATTCCACATTCTCGTGAACTTGCTATTCATGCTTGAAAGCGTGAAGTACCTGCTTGCGTGACATGACTCGACTCGACTTCACTTGAAATGGCCACTTATTGGGAAGTTCTTGTTAATAGTGCTTGATGTTTCGACTTGCAATATTCCTTTCCATTTATCTATCGATTATCTTCGGATCTTGTTGGTTATTTAGTTTACTTATTTGAGTTTCTCGCATTATTCATGGATTCATAAAATGGTTAATTACTTAAATCTGCCTGATGATAGAGAGTAAATCCTACTGAGTTTCTTGCTCACCCCCCCTTATTTCCATCCTTTTCAAGTAACTCGGTAGATGGAACGTTTGCAACTGGGCTCGGGCCAGCGTGATCGACTGAACCTGGAACTTAGAGGCCCGAGTCTTTTTATTTTCTTGAGTCTAGTTAGTGTAGTGGATCTTGCAATTTTCTCTTCTTTATTTCTTTCATCGAGTCTATTATTGTAAAAATTGAGTCAAACTAGTAATTCAATTTCCAAACATCAATAAAACTATATTTTATCAAATCAATGGCTTCCATGTGTTTGAATATTATTTATTATGTTTATTTATTTTCTGCTCTAATTATCATGACTATTTCACTGCCACGTTCCGAGCATCGCTTCCCGCTGCTATCGGTTCGGGGCGTGACAGAAGTGGTATCAGAGACTGAGTTGTTTAAGTCCTAGGTTCTTGTCCATAAGTATAGGTTACCCTGAGTAATAGGTCGTTGTTGAGTAGTGGATGGCGGATATAGAGGGAAGGGGTGAAGAGATTTGCCCCTCTGTTCACAGAACACCCCTCTTTAAATCTAGATAAAGAGAATAGCAGCGGAATACAACTAGCTTAGCGTAGCACACAACGATTGGCTTAGTAGGATGGACCAGTAAAATAAAGATTGAACCTAAGCATGCATCTAGCATAAAGTAATCGCACAAGCAAACCACAACACACGACATTTTAAGGTGGTTCGGACTGAATCCCCAGTCCTACGTCCACCCCTCACTAAACCCGGTGAGGCTTCACTAGTGCAGCGCACCAAACCGCAGACCAGAGAACTTCCGATTGCGTTCTTACTAACCACCGGTAGGGACGACAACACCGCAGATTGGAGCACCTTCCAACTGCCTTCCTACTAACCGCGGTAGGGACGATTCTCAATTTCAGTAGCTTGATCAAAATGAAAAGGGAACAAGATGAAAATAGTCAGACAAGAGATGGAGATATGCTAAAATCAAGTAGATCTTGTCTGAAATGCGAGAGCCTGAATCTGATGCTTCAGCAAGGGTTGCCTCCTTTTCTTCTTGTCTTCACACGATGTAGATCGGTAGTAGAGGCTTCTTCTTCCTTGCAAAGCCTCCTCTTGGTTCAGCAGCAATGGTTTCTTCTTCCTTGCAAATTGATCTTCCTTAGATCCCCTTGAGTTGATGTAGAGGATTATGGATGCAGCTTTGATCTCCCTTGAGAACCTTGCTTGCTTATACACTTCCTTGAAGGTTGCTGGCTTCAGATATGAGCTTGAATCACCTTGGAAATGGATGTTGAACTACTGCACGAAGTACTATTCATGGCTACATTACCCTCTTCTTCCTTGGACATCCTCCTCTAGCCTCCTTTGATCTCCCTTGATCCATTAGGGTTTCTAATCCCCTTGTGTTTGTTTTATATCTCTTGAATGGTCAAGAGACATCCCCCAGACCAGATCCACAATTTATGACAGATTGGGTGACTTTAGGATTAAACAAATCCAAGAAGAAGGGTTGCCCACGTTGAGAAAAACGAAGTCAACAATTGTTGCATCGGGGCTGTCGGTCGACCGGAAGTAGGTGGTCGGTCGACTGGATTTTTACAGGGCCAAGAGTTTTCAATGCTGGAAATTTTGGTCGATCGGTTCATGTTGGTCGGTCGACTGGTCCTTGGGCGGTCGACCGGATTTTCTGGGAGGTGGACCACTACTGAGGATTTCTGTAGCTTGTTCGTCTCTGGAAATTCCCATCGACCGGTCCATGACCGGCGGTCGACCGAAATGTTGGTTTTTCCCAGATTTGCTTCATTCAACCCTTTAAACCTATTTGCAGTCCATTCAAGTCTGTGGCATCAAACTCTTTAGACCTTGAGGATGTCTACTGTGACGACCCGGACTCCGGATACCGGATATACCCGATAGGACTACCGAGTCGACCCGATACCACTTGGAATCCGTGAAGCCTCCCAAGAGCTGTAAAGCTCCGAAGGGAAAAAGGATTGTCGTGTAGTACATTAAAGTCATAGATATAATAGTAAGCAATTAAATTTCATTAATCAAGTTTGCTAGAGTAGCAAAAATAAAATTACTTTTTAATTAACAGTTAAAATTAACAATTACACCAGAGTCCAGTCCAAAGGAAAGACAAGTACAGTCCGACAGAAAGAAAGACGTACACTGAGGTCGGGGGAAGCCCGACGCAGGTACCACTGGCAACTACGAACTCGCCACACCAGGAACTGCAAAAGAAGCAGAGACGACCATACCTGAAAAGTAGGGGTGAGCCTCGTGTCACGGGCTTAGTAGGGGTCACCCGGATCCCTACTGAAAAACACGCAGTAACACAGAACAATAGCTAAAAGAACAGTAGTAGCAAAGCAGGAAAACTAAACTACAAAGCTGTAAAGAAGAGGAAGCATGAGTAGGGAATCGATAAGGGAAGAGGGGAGAAGCCGTACGTACAAAACACGGCCACCGAGAGGACCTCGGTCCCTAAGCTATTCCAAGCAACGATAGAAGGGCTAACCCTGAACTCGAAAGGTCAGAAGTTATCGATTTGTCGACTAGCACGAGGCCCAAGATAAAGGCCTACGAGACTAGACACACAAGCCTAGGAAAAGACCTAGACTGACAAGATAGACTCTACAGCTCACACGACTGGATTGCCATGCAAGCTCCCCCTAAACACAACTGCATACACGACTACAGCGTCGTGCACGCCACAACAAGCTGGTCCTGGACAAGCCAAACACAAACCAACTCAACAGGGGAAGCTGATCTTGGATGGAACAAAGAACATGCTAACTCAAAAGGGGAACACAGACTCCGAGAAACACGAGAGTCAGGCGTCACGTGACGGAAGCACCTCCTAACTAGAAGAACAGCCAGCTACGTCCACTGACGTCTTATGATGCGCCTCAAGTGTCTCACCTACGCTGCCTAGCACACGGAAGAGACTAAGACACTGTAACCAGAACATGAACCACAGTAATGAGTGACTAGATAGGGTAACGCATGTCGGTGTTAGTTCAAGCCCCTAACCACGAGTGCACACACAAGCTCACTGCATTGAGCCAATCCTCTAACTAGTTTACTCCTTCAGTAGGACGCTACTGCAAGCACGGGAACCCACAGAAACTAGCTTACGAACCGTAACTTGGGAACTACCCTTACCACCACACCCAGGTGGGCGACACTCCAGGTCATCGGGCTATGACTAGTGGAGGCCCACTAGACACAGAGACTCTGAAACACGAGTGCTGGAGTACAGACAGGCTAAGCACGCACTGTCACCCGTACTACGAAGCACAAAGGCAGTACACCAACTACGAACAGACTCAGGATAGGGCAACTAGACCTACCAACGCAACGATCCTTGAGTCTCATGACTCGGAGTCAAGATCGTCGTACAAAGCTGAACAAGCCGCCAATCCATCTAATCCTAAGTCAAGAAAATGACACATCCGTATAAAACGACACACGGAGACCTGAGGGATCACCGAGACCCTCGACATACCTGGACACGCAAACTGAGATAAGACAGTACCTCAAGGCATCTAGCACCATGTCTCGAGCTATCTAGAATAGTCGAGACACACACAAGGTTACTTGTCAACCACTGGGTCACATCGGGTTGACCAGAACCTAATAACGACTCTGAAGCAGTACAGAAACCTAACCAATAACAGGTACGCCTAGCTATCGAATAACATGGTTATAGCCCTCATAGGACATCAAAAGACATCCACGGGACAATGGGCAAACCACGAGGTCAAGCCAAGGCACTTGGAAACCAACACGTCGAGAAACGACACGCAGGAATTAAGCGGAGGAACATACGTTGGCGGTCATAGAATGGGCCGCTAGGTGACTGTAGCGGTCAAGGATTAGGCCGCTAAACCCAGTCATCCCTGAACTGACGTATTCGGTCAAATCACCAAAGTGGTCTAATATAGACCCGCCACATGGACTAGGTGGTCCAAGAGACAACCGCCATAATAACCGCCCTAAAACATTAACCTAAGTCAAACGACATGTAGCGGCCTAAGAAAGGCGTGCTACAGTGAAGAAATGCATGAAGGTTGGACAGCCAAGGCCAACTGACTTAAAATCTTGACTAGGTCTAAAACCACAGTAACATGAATACCGAGGCAGACCACAAGCCACCGAGACCATCCTCTCAAACGAGGACTCAAGGAAGGCCACTCACATGCGGGGAAACCCCACCGCACTCACACCGATACACGGTGACTCAATCAAGCGTAACACAAAGCCCAAGATACACACACCTATGGGTACACTAATCGAAGTAACACGACACCTCCCGACACCATAAAAACACAGACACGGAACCCAAAGGGTGTCCGGGAAACTCGCGAGGCCATAGGTCGATCATTGGGTCTCAACCGGACCGACCAGGACTCAAAATGAACAAAATGCAGAATTTTCGGTCGACCTGGCCCCTAGCATCGGTTGACCTGACTGGGTCAGTCGACCGGCCTAGGGTGGTCAGTCGACCAGACCACCGACTAGACCATCACGGTCAAATGGGCAACCGCCGGTCGACCGACCCATCAGGTCCGGTCGACCGGTCACGGTGGAAAACCGGTAGAACTGAGCCCTAACGCCCGATTCCATGCCCCGTTCAATTTCCGATCGTAGGGGAAAATAATCACAATAATAATACCGACCTTCCACACTCCGGAAGGGGTCAAAACAACGCACAAATAGATTGAAACGGGCAATTCCACCGAATTAACCCTATTTGGGTCATCGGGGTTCCTGGGCTCGTACCGGCCCCAAATGACAACCAACCAACACGAAATCAGTGGATCTGGAACGCTGGCATTCCAGGGGTTCGATTGATACCAACTGATCTAAAAAGCATCACCACTTTTCGACGAACCCTACGAACACCCCAAAAGCATGATTTTACCCCAACAAGGCAAAACCCACTCGTATGCTCACTGTTCGGTGTGAAACTTCGAGGGAACGTAGAAGAGAAGTAGGTGATCCATTTCCCTACCTCCACCGACGATTCAGTGCACCGTAGTGACTAAACCGCGCCGAAAACTACATCATGAGCTCGACCGTCGGCTTTGAATCCACCGTTTGGGATCGCGCCATAAACGGTCCGATCCTCGCCCCATCGCGCTCCGGACCACCCCCACAGCATCACCTCAACTTGCTCGTGCCTCCTCCGTCCGCAGCAGGAGCCGGAAGGGCGAGAGAAGAGAGAAAACGGGGGAGAGAGAGGGTCACGGTGGCAAATGAAAGGGAGGAGAGAGGAAGAAGAAAGAAAAAGAATAAAAGGAAAAGAAATTAGGAATTTTCTTAAATTTTGAAAATTCTGATTTTTTACGTGAAAATGGATTATTTCAGAAAAATATGCAAAAATAGTCGAAACAATCCTCGGGAAGAGTACAACGCAACTGCGGCGTCCACAAGTCGATGAACTGAGAAATAAACTCACCACAGGGTTCTGTAACTAGTACGAGAGAAAAACCCACGTGGATCGTTAAACTCAACTCAAGACTCACAAAAGCGATCCGAAACTCTCTGAAAAGGATCCGAAAGACCCAATAAGAATCCATGGTATTACAGCCTCCCCTCCTTCAAGAAATTTCATGCTCGAAATTTAAGGAGCTAGCAAGAAGAAGCAGGGACGAACAAACCCCAAGACACTACTTGAAACAGCGTGAATCTCGAAAAAAAACACCATTCTGAGGAACACTTGTCAGACCCTCATCACAAGCACACGCTCTTGATCGAGCACAGCACCCAAGTGAACACAAGTCCAACATCTCCGAAGCAAGGCAACGTTACTTACGTCTCACAGGAAAAGAGACACGACTCATGCCACGACAACAGCTATCGGAAAAACAAAACGACATACACGGCAAGCATCAGCTTAAACAAGGAAACATAGTCCTCTCAGCTGACAGCTCGACACATCGGCTCCAATGCCAAAGGCAACCACGAAACCTGGCACACAGGATGCCAACGACAGCACTGGACCACAAACACAATCATGTCAGTCCTCATTCAGATAATACATATGATTCGAGTCATTTGCTAACTCTACCAAGAAAGAAGAGTACATCACAACTAACTGACAAGATCTCAGTCCGCATAGTGCCAAGACAGATTCACGAGGAAACAACGACAAAACGACAATGACAGCAGCAGCAACACTTGCAGGATCTCAGCTCCGTACTGAACACAGAACCACAGAACACAACTGCAAGCTGGGTCACATCAAGGCACAATAACAGCTGAACATACGACTATAATGGACTAGTCATGTAACGAGCAGCTTACCAAGAAAAGACTCATGACAATCTTGGGGAACACATCTCAAGGACCACGATCACGTCCTGAGATCACAACACCCAAGAAAGAATTGCAGAGCAGAGGGTACTCAACCAGCAAAAATACCGACAAATTCTCCCAACACTCAAAAATGCCAGTGCCAACACCAGAATGCCTTCAAGAACAACGGCATGGCAACAGACAACATCAAGGCACAAGAAGCCAATACGAAGTCACCTCGAGAAAAATAATTCTCTCGACCGGCCAGAATCTTACAACCAACGATCCTCGACCTGTGGGTTATCACCCCACACGCTTCCGCTGCACACTCATACAACGCACACATGTATCAAAAATATCTCGGTATCCACATCACAGCACACACTCGGCGTCATCGCAATTCATTAAAATGGCAATATGACATGCCACGAGTACTGATCCTACGAACAACCGATCACAAGTAGCCTAAGTGCAAACCAAGAAGAGTACCAGCTTCAGCACAAAGCACAAAGAAAGGCTAATCTCAGCTTATCCTCACGTCCTGAAACGATTACTGAACCTTCACAACACGTCGGTCGCTAGACACGGCACGACAAAACACGGTGCACAACGGCTCCCAACACAAGGATTAGGTCCAAAGCCAAGCAACCGTAGAACAAAGAGCAGATCAGGCTCAGAATAAATACTGTCCACACTTAAGTACACACAGGATAAAGGTCTCACTAAGATAGTAATTCCAAGGCTTACCTCGAAAAGACTCCACCAAACAGGATGAGAAGCATCAAGCTCGACTAACAGCAGCTCACCAGGAAGGAAAATCCTAGGTTCGCTCGAGCATCTTCTCAATCGAGGCAAATAAAGCAACCACTTCAACAGAAGCGAAACACCTCAGGAGCTGCACAGACTTAAGCTGGGATGACCAAAACAACGCAAGAACGTGTACGGCCATCACACCAACTCTAAAAGTCACCAACCACCTGAACAAACCACGTAAAAATCTAGAACAGTGTACTACATATTCAAGCCTATCGGCGAACTCTGCCAAGTACAGCACGATCAAGACAAACACCACGACGAAAAAGAGCATCCCATCGCAACCCGACGAGAGCAAAACCATCTCGTACAGTGCTAACACAGCACACACAAGACCACTTACGGAAACAAAATGACAAATAATCGTGAAACCTAAGCTAGCGAAAGACTGTACTAGACTTTCAGGACTCTGGACACTGTATTGTAGACACCCAATTTTGGCCGATAAATTGAGCATTTTTTCTTTGTTCTCCCAGTTAATACCCCGATTGATCCTTAGTTGGTTGATTTTCTGGGATTTCTCCCCGTTCTTGGCCCAACATTTCAATTCCGTACCTTGGATCTCGTCTCGAGTTTGGCATTCCCGCGCTATCCGCTCTCATCGCTTTCTTGCTCATAGCGCGTTGAGGATCTAATTGAAGTTATCATTTGAGCAGTTGTTATTTCTTGACATTTGATCATTATAGCATCCACTTTGGATGTTATTCTCCCTCAACATTTGATTAAATGACTGCCCAAGGATACTTCTCTTTTTTTAAATCATTTAATGGGCCTTTAATTATCGCGCTATATCATCATAGCGCGTTCTTCAAAAATGCGCTATGGAGATATAGCGCGTTACCAGGCAGATCCCTTTCCGAATCGGACTCCCTTCTTTCGACTCAGAGTCCTCATTTGGTAAGTTTACGACCGTGTTTCTTATCCAGGAAGGTTTCTAAACCTAGTAGGAGCCTTTCCCCCTCATTAATCGGCAGGATTACCTCAATTTGAGCCGCCAAATCATCGGATTGAATTGGACTCCGACCTAGGGTTGCTTCTTGGTCTTTTTCCTATAAATTGCACCCTTTGGCCGTCGTTCTCGGGGGATGCCACTCAAGATGTTGATGAGTAGGAGGAAGTTCTTCGTGCCAGATCAATAGATCCTCGCTTCTCGCACACCCAAGGGAGTATTTAGGGGCTCTTTTCGTGTTATTCCTCTTTCTACTCTTTTTCTTTCCCCAATTTACGAATTTTAATCCTTGCATAGCATTGCATATTGATTTCAAAACACTCCTTTTACAAAATACATGCATACACACACACCACACCTATTTTTTGCCCTTCCATAGGGGTTTAAAAACTACCAAACCCCCAGGTAATCGAGCCCCCCGTTTGCATGCTTTTGATTAAGAATAAGGGTAGATTCTACTAAAATCTCGATCTAATGGGCCTTTTGTTTGTTGTTTATGATTGTTTGCAGGCACTAGAAGACTAATACGTGGAGCCCTTGCACCTAGGCCGGCCTTGGAGCAAGGAAGGAACGAATCCAAATAAGCCCGCTTCCTGTCTGATATCGCACTATATGTTCCTAGCGCGACCTGAAGAACACGCTAGGACGATATAGCGCGTTCATCTTCAGGCCTACGGCTGGCCCCCTCATGAATTTTTGAGGTATGTAGCATGCCCCTATTTTAGTCTTTTATTATTTGGCATGTTTCTGGCCTTAGTGGCGATCACGGATCTTATTAATGCATGTTTCACCCCTCTTTTATCATCGACTTTAGCGCTTTTATCTTGCTAGATTATCTTGCTAAAGGCAAATTCATCAATTTTGGGAGTGTTCATAAATTCATAATCTACAAATTGGCGATCACGGTGGGACTCTTTGTGCTACCACGTTCGTGCTTCTAGTTGCCTGCTTGTCCATATATCAGTGTGTGTGTTTATTTGATTTTTGGGCTTTTCCCCCACTGTCGTTGATCGCGCTAAGTGTCCATAGCGCTTTCTGTAGATCGCGCTGGGGACATATAGCGCGTTCATCACCTGAGGGTATTCTCAGGAACACCTTCTGTTGGGGTTCATCTCTGGTGGCATCGTGTATATTTCTTGCTGTGTACTTACATATTTTTGTTTTATCAGTTCTAGTGTAGATGTTCTTGCATAACATGGCATTCATCTTTGCATTTGGTTTGAGAGACCTCCTCTCTCTATATTAGGATTCCACACACCTTTCTTGGAATCGGGACAACCCTCCATTGAGCATTCCGTCTCTTTGGAACGAAATTCCTTTTCCAAGACCTCCGTAAGTCCCCACACCCGTGGATTCCCTCACGGACGCCGGGCAGGTTGTACCTTTGAAGTCCCGGGTTTAGTTGGCCTATACATGGTGAGAGAGTGTTCCTAGTTGGCACCGGAGAGAACCACATTTGAAACTAGGATCATCCCTGGAGTGATCACACCAATTTGCATAAAATCATTAATTCATCAAGGTTCAAACAAACAAAAAATCAACGGTAACCATTCCAACTTGTGTGCTTCTTTGCAAATTATTTTGTTTGAACTTTGATTGCATAATGGCTTACCTTGATAGACACAATAACATGTTTAACCTTAATGAGGATGCACAACCTAGCACATCTTATATTCCTCAATCTCAACATGCTCGTCATAATTCTCACCATATTTTCAAGGGACCACGTCCTCATTCTTATGGTGTTGCCCGGCCCATGGGCAATATCCAATCCCATGGTCCCTCGCCTCAATCGCAAGCCACTACTCCTATGGGACCGTCTCCTCCCGACGATGAGAAGGTCTCCCAGATCTTGCATGCATTAGATCATCTCACCCCTCAACAAATCCAAGCCCTTAAGGCCGTTGTTGAGGGTTCATCTCATTCCTCTCATCCTCCTTCCAATCCTACGCGGGTGGCCCATCACCCACTTCCCTCTTCTATTCACATTCCTACTCGGGTAGCCCATCACCCATCTCCTCCTATTCACACTTCTCCTCGGGTGGTCCAATGCCCGCCTCCTTCTATTCCTCCTCCACCACGGCCCCAAGGCCCATTTATCCCTTGCAACCCGGCCCATCCAGGTCCTTCTATGGGTCGGCCCATTAATCCCCTTCCACGGCCTTTTTATACGGCCCCTCCTTCAAGGCCATGCCAACCCTCTGTTGCTCAAATCACACCCCTCCAACGAACTCTTCTCGGCAAAGTCACTTTGTTGGAGGAACAATTAGAAAGGGTTACAAGCCCATGGCCTGCTCGTTCAACTCCAGTCAATTCTCTCCACGCCGCTCTGAACGACATTACAAAGATGGAGAAAGATTGGAAGGATAGGAGGGACTACTACGACATCGACAATGCAAACAAGCAAGATCCGGCGGGTTTCAACGTTCAAGTGGACGCCATCCATCCTCCACCCATTCACCCAATTCACGCATATGGCTCTCCACCTCCACATACACAATACCATTACATTCCACCACCCACATACACGCCTTCACTACGGTGTCCACTTGAACCTGCTAATGAAGAACCGGCGATTGAAGAATTTGAGGCGGCATATGACGAAGCTCCTCAAGAAGCACCCCTTCCGAGTTTCCTTCGCTTCCCTCTCCCTCCACTACCACTTGATGAACCCCTTACTCAGGACAAAGCCACAGTCCCCGATCCAACCCCCATTTATGAGACTCCTTGGTGTTACGATGATGGGTCGACATTCCAATCACCCGCACCGCCACACCATGAGTCACATTCTATCCCTAACACCGCTCGCCCCATTCGGCATTTTCAACGCACTAAACCTTCACCTCCCATAACCACACTAGTAGCCTCCATTCCATCAGTCTCCGCCGAGCCTTCTATTACTCCTCCCCTTTGTCCGCCACCTCAGCCGTCCACTATGCCCATAACCCCTATTCCATTACTTAACCCTTCACCCTTACCCGTGGTTAGTCCTGAGCAAGATCCACCCTTTTTTGCACTCGAGCCAATCCCGACTGCTTCCGAGCAAAGGGAGAAGCTCGACGTGTTTGAACCTTCGTTTCCACTCACCCTTCCTCCAACACCTTCCATTATATCTCCACCATCCATGGAATCTTCCGCCTCCACTTCACACCTCACTACCACTCAGAATGGGGGGCTTTCATCAAGTACTTGTGCCGAAGATGATCAAGAGCCGGGCAAGAAGGATTTGGCCATGACCACGCTATTCAAGATGCAAGAGTTTGTATGCCGGATGCCGATCCGGGTTGTTGTGCCAAGCATGGTCGAAGAGGCCAAGTTCCCATCACTGCTCACTTTGATGCCGTGTAAGTTTGTGCCCAAGGAGCGGACGGGGCACCCCTTGTTCCGATCCTTCAATCTGAAACCTTCTCTTCCATACAAGGGACGAACGCCCATCTTGATCAATATTCTTCATACGCTACAATCCCTGGGCAGCATGATGCTTCTTATCCCAATTCTCCAACTCTCTCACACTATTGCTTTTCACTCTCCAAGGGAGTTGTCATTCACTATTGAAGCTTCATCATGGGCTCTTGCTTTATCCATTGGGCCAATTGGCTATACACTTTCAATGCCATGGAAGGGCGGTTATCTTGGTGCCAAAGAGCTTTCCACTATTCTATCCACCTTCTATTCAACTCCATCCATATTCTCGTCTATCACATTTTCTTCATGGGCCACTCCAGGGGTAAGGAGGAGGATCTCATCCTCTCGCCCTTCATGTTCTTCATATTCTTTGCATCTCATGCATTCTGTTACATCCATGCATTTATCGCATCTGTTGCATTGCATTTGCATACGTTTGCACTTCTTCTTTCCCGGGTTTCCGGACCCGTATCTTCCCCGCCTTCCGGAACCTCCGGATCTTCCGCATTTCCCATCTTATTCATCTTCATCCTCTTCTAACCCTGTAGCAACCCTGGAAAAATAAAGATTTTTAAAATAAATCAAATTAGAATAAACAAATTCTTAACTAGTCAAATTAGGCTAAAAGATTTAAGTAAGTAAAAGAAAAATCAAGAGGAACAAATAAATAGAACCAAAAATGTGAATAACGCCTTGATTCAAGGCGCTAATTAAAATTAAATGCCTCTGGCTAAGGCGTGAATTGAAAAAGGGACGCCCACTGGACAAGGCGTCAATTCTCAAATAACCAAAAGAAATAAAAGGGCAATTAAACGTAACACCCTTTGCTTAGGCGCGTTTTCGCAAGAAACGACATTGTCAAAGGCGTCAATTTAAATTCAACGCCCTCACTTAAGACGTTAATTCAGTTCGAGTTTCGTTCGACTCTATCCCGGGAAAGTTTATGGATTAGTACGAGTTAGTAGAATATAGAAAGGACTCTATCAAGGCAATACTACCCTTAATCAAACTCTAACTCTATTAGGGTTCCCCAAAACCCTATAAATAATCCTTGTCCATCAAACCCTAAAATCTATTTGGTTGAAGCTCTGCTGCTGCATACGTGAAGAACAGGTAATGTTCTTCTTCCCCTGTCTACGGTTTTAGTTATGAAGAATATTAATTGTTCTTCATCTTATTCTCCTGTAGGTTGCCTGCATCTAGAAGGAACGCCCATATAGTGGAAGGACGTGAAGTTCTTCATCATCATCTTCTTCTTCTTCCTCCGATAATCAGAAGACTCTGTTGCTAACAGAGAGTCCTTTTCTCTTCACAAATCTTAACCGAGTCTTCACACAGATCATCAGGTAGGTTTTCTCAAGATCGTAGCCCAAACTAGCTTAAGATCTTAATAATATCATCGGTCGTGCATGCATATAGTTTTATTGTGGTTTCAGATGGTTTCTATGTAATTTCAAAAAGAAACGCCCTTGACAAGGGCGCTAATTTAAAGAAGCGACCCACACTAGGGCGCTAATTATTGTTTTGACGCCCTGCCCAGAAGTCGTCAATTGCATGTAATTAATAAATACCCACATTTAAAATTTAATATCTATGTAACCATGAATCTAATATATTGCATGAGTATACCTGTGAAATCTTGCTATTTTTCCTGTCATGATCATGTACCCTTTTTCCTGGATTTTTATTATCTGAAAATTGGTAAATTCTGGAATTTACGACCTTGTCAAGGTCGCCTCTTATTGAACTGACGCCCCAGAACAGGGCGCTAATTGAAAAGTAACGCCCCTGTCCAGGGCACGTTTTTGCTAAAATTCCATATTATCTAAATTCTGCAAAAATAGAAATACAGAATGGACGACTATTGTATAAGTCGTCAAAATTGTAATTAAACGCCCTTGTAAAAGGTGTTAATTTCATTAAAAATGACTTTACCTATGTCGCTACTTTCCTGAGTTATTATTTTCACTGATACTGATAACCGAGGGTTTCAATATATAAGTATAATATCGACACTATATTCCACTCCGTGAATATAGTCCCATGTTTCATGATGTTTTATCGTTTACCCATTAACTCTTAGTGACATACAAGCTCTCCATTGGACATTCCGTTCCTTTGGACTAGCGAGTTAGTCATAGAGACCTCCATAAGACTCCTCGAGCCTTGGATTCCCTCAAGGTCGACTAAGCTGGTTGTACCCTAAAAACCCATTACACAATCTTTGCCATGTCACTCTGTAGAAACATGGTATACCGGCCCTCATGTCATGCCATGTGTATGATATGAGAATTATCTTAATGAACGGGGTAAAGCATGACATTGTTATGATGTTCTTGTAAACCCCAATTCTATATCAACATTGTTATGATGTTCTTGTAAACCCCAATTCTATATTAAACTTGATGTTCTTGTGGACCTCAATTCTATATAAAGAATGTCCATACTTGTTTGTCATGGTACCCAAGTTAGGGAACCAAGTCCACCTAGTTTTTATCGATAATCATGATTGTACCGTTATTATCGCCTATCTATGTCAAGTGTCATATTTTGGACTCTATTCTATCAAAGTCTATCATACGTGTCTACAAGCTTTATCCTTGAAATTCCATATTGGCTATATACAAAAGTGGATGTTAAAAATACATGATTAATGCCTGCGCATATAGGGCCCGATCTGGTCCTGGGAGGAGCACCCGAAAGTACTTGTGCCCATGGGAGTTGATTGATCACGGTATTGGCATTATACCGAAGTGCATGACTAGCTCGATTGAACATTCCACAAATCTTGTACTTGACTTGATATTACATGACTTGCGTGGCCCGAGAAAGGGTAATTGTATACTTGCTTGACTTGAAACAAAATAGCCAAATTCCAACATGACATGATGAGTTTACTTGCTTGAATATCTTGATATCTTTTGATATAAGTTCTTGAAAGTTCATGACTAGTACTTCCTGCTATCTTATTGTTATCCACTCTCTCTATCTTGTCGTTTTGTTAGCATGCATAGCTATAGTGCATTCATGGAAAAATGTAATTACTTAAACCCATTGCTAGTTCTTGAGATATAATTTCCTACTGAGCGTTCGCTCACTCAGTGTTTCCCTACTTTTCAGGTAAGTCCGACGATGAGGGAATTCAATCTGATCGGGAAAGTCAAGAGTGAAAGAGTTAGAGCTCCTCAAGCGTCAATTAGTCCTATCTTTTCTCTATTTTTCTTGAGTCAAGCGTTATATTTTTATTTTATTGAGTCTAGTATTTTCAAGGGTTTGTAATAGACATATTCTTATTAAGGGAATTAATGGATTGGGTTATCTTTATATTTGCGCACTCTGTCTTTGTGTCGAATACACTACTACTCTGATTGACATGATTGATATAAACTTGTCGCGCATCTCCGGGTACCTTCCGCGCTCGGGGCGTGACAGTTTTTGTGGTATCAGAGCCTAGGGTATTCAATTCCTAGGAAAACCCAAGTCCAAGGATAGGTTCAAACCTTTAACCAGTGAGATTGGGTAGAACCAAGGGTTGAGTTAACATAAAAACTTAAAAGCCCTTAACGCGAGTATATACTAACTTAGTTATTGTAATTGTAGGATAATGGCTGCCAAACATGCTCAGTGGCGCAACATGCAGCGTACACTCCAAGGCATGACCCAAGTGCTGCAACAAGTAGAACAGGGAGGTGCACAACGAGCCGGAAGTCTCCACCAAGTCTTCGAGAACATGAACCCTCCCAAATTCATGGGTTCTACAGATCCGGATGACGCAGAGCACTGGATCAGGGAGACGGAGCGTATATTCTGTGTTATGCAGTGCACGGATCAAGATAAAGTCTTATTAGCTACTTTCCAACTAGAAAGGGATGCCCGATGCTGGTGGGAGTCAGTCGAAGCTACTATAAATCAAGACCAAATTACTTGGGAAGAATTTGTTGAACATTTCAACAATAAATATTTTTCAGACCGAGTCCAAGAAAAGAAAGCTACCGAATTTGCCGCACTCAAGCAACGGTCATTATCGGTGGCAGAGTACGAGGCACAATTCTCTAGATTGTCTCGGTATGCTAAGCACTTAGTTAGCACCGAGAAGATGAAATCTAGGAGGTTCCTTAATGGGCTCAGGCCCCAATATATTACCCAGCTGGCGCCAATGGATATTCAGGTCTACTCAGAGATAGTACGCCGAGCTCAACTGTTAGAAGATGCCACGGACCTATCAGATAGAATCCGTGGGAAGGATAAGAAGGAACAAGTTACAAGTTCGGGTTCCTTTAAACCCAACTTCAAGAAGAGGCCTAGCACTGGAGGTACTTCTTCTCAAGACCAAAAATTTAAGAAGACCAAGCCCTTCTCTATCACTACTACACCTTCGAATATAATATGCAAGCATTGTGACAAGGCTGGTCATAAAGCCGAAGAGTGCTGGAGGAAACTTGGAGCATGTCTCCGTTGCGGGAGCCGTGAGCATCGGATTCCCGATTGCCCATTACTTAATGATCAAACCGGTGACGGAAAGCGCCCGGTAACCAAGAACACTCGTCTTCACGCAATTAAGGAGACCGAAGAAGAAGAAGGCGGACTAGTAGAAGGTACACTGAAAGTTTGTTCCAAGTATGCACATGTCTTATTTGATACGGGTGCATCACATTCTTTTATTTCCAAGAAGTTTGCTAACCCACTACCTATGGAACCGGAATGGATGAAAATAATTTTATCTACTCCTCTCGGAAACGAAACCGATATTACTCACCATTATCAAAACTGTGAAGTCTTGGTAAAAGGAAGAAATCTTCCTATCGATCTCATATGTTTAGATCTAAAGGAGTATGATGTCATACTGGGAGCGGATTGGTTATCCAAATACCAGGTAACAGTCGATTTCCGCAATAGCAAGGTTACTTTCAAGGACTTTCCAGAACTAGTCTATTCTAGCCCTAAGAGTCGGGGCGAGTCACCTCTTATTTCGGCTCTCCGAGCTAGTAAGCTAATAAGGAAAGGATGTGTATCTTTCCTTGCATTTGTCACGATTAAGGAGGCTAAGGAAACTAAGATAGAAGATATCCCAATTGTGCAAGAATTTTCGGATGTATTTTCGGAAGATTAGCCTGGATTACCCCCACAAAGAGAAGTGGCCTTCACCATCGACTTAGTCCCTGGTGCTGGACCTGTTTCTAAGGCACCTTATAGAATGTCCCCTGCTGAACTCAAGGAGTTAAAGGAGCAATTAATGGAACTTCTTAAGAAATGATTCATTAGACCGAGTACTTCCCCGTGGGGAGCGCTTGTGCTATTTGTAAAGAAGAAGGATGGATCCATGAGACTATGCATCGACTATCGACAGTTGAATCATCTCACTATCAAGAACAAGTATCCACTGCCGAGAATCGATGAGTTATTTGATCAAATATCTGGATCCAAGTATTTTTCAAAGATTGATCTCAGGTCAGGATATCACCACCTAAGGATCAAGGATGATGACATTCATAAGACCGCATTCAGAAGTAGGTATGGCCATTATGAGTTTGTTGTTATGCCTTTTGGACTAACAAATGCCCCTGCTGCCTTTATGCAGTTAATGAATAGTATATTCAGACGTTATTTAGATCAATTCGTGGTGGTTTTTATTGATGATATATTAATATAATCCAAGACTAAGGAAGAGCATGAGGAGCATTTGAGGATTGCATTACAAATACTAAGGACAAATCGATTATATGCCAAGCTCAGCAAGTGTGAGTTCTGGCTTGAACAAGTAACTTTTCTCGGACATGTGATATCAAAGGATGGATTATCTGTAGATCCATCAAAGGTTGAAGCTGTGAAGAATTGGGAAAGTCCGACCAATGCTAGCGAGATCCGAAGTTTCTTAGGTCTTGCCGGCTATTACACGCGATTCATCAAGGATTTCTCTAAGATCGCCGTGCCGCTTACTAGGCTAACTCGCAAGGAGATCCGTTATGAATGGAGTGAGGAATGTGAAAGAAGCTTCCAAAATCTCAAGGATCATCTAACTACAGCTCCGGTGTTAGCGTTACCAATGGAAGGAGAGAAATTCGAGGTATACACTGATGCTTCTGGCATTGGCCTCGGATGTGTTCTAATGCAACAAGGAAAGGTTATAGCTTATTCTTCTCGTCAATTGAAGAAGCATGAAGAGAACTACCCCGTCCATGACTTAGAATTGGCCGCGGTGGTATTTGCACTCAAAATATGGAGACATTATCTTTATGGAGTACAGTTTACTGTATACTCTGATCACAAGAGTCTCAAGTATCTCTTTTCACAAAAGGAACTAAATATGAGGCAAAGACGTTGGCTAGAATATCTCAAGGACTTCGACTTCAATATACAATATCATCCCGGAAAGGGTAACCATGTAGCAGATGCCCTTAGTCGAAAGCCGAGAGCGCTGTTAGCCAATTGTATGATTCAAGAATGGAAATTGCTGGAACAATTCTCTGAACTCAATATAAGCATAGACACAGACTTTCAATGTGTCACATTATCTCATATAAGCATTCATCTAGACCTATTATCTGAAATACGAGCGCTTCAAGATAATGACCCAATATTAGTAGAGATCAAAGGCAAACTGGGAGGACAACCTGATTTCCAAATAACTTGTGAAGGAAGATTAATGTTCAGGAATAGAACTTGCATACCGGATTGTTCCGAGTTAAAGAGGAAGATCTTAGATGAAGCTCATAGATCAAGGTACACGATTCATCCAGGATCAACCAAAATGTACCAAGATGTGAAGAGGAATTTTTGGTGGCCCAACATGAAAAGGGAAATAGCAGACTATGTATCACGCTGTCTCACTTGCCAACAGGTCAAGGCGGAACACCAAAAGCCTGCTGGAAAATTACATCCTCTAGATATTCCCAAATGGAAGTGGGAGAATATTAGTATGGATTTCATTATGGGTTTATCTAAATCAAAAGGAGGACATGATGAAATCTGGGTTATTATTGACCGATTGACTAAATTGGCGCATTTCTTGCCAATAAAGAGCCGATGGTCAGTTGATGTTTTGGTTGCATTATACATCAAGGAAATAGTCAGATTACATGGTATTCCTGTTTCAATCGTGTCTGACAGAGATCCCCGTTTTACTTCTCATTTTTGGAAGGGACTACAACATTTGTTGGGAATAAGGCTTAACTTTAGTACAGCTCTTCATCCTCAAACGGATGGTCAGACCGAGAGAACTAATCAGGTGGTTGAAGATATGCTCAGAGCTTGCATCATTGATTTCGATGGAAGCTGGCATGATCACTTGCCGTTGGTGGAATTTGCATACAATAATAGCTACCAGGCAAGTATACAAATGGCACCTTTCGAAGCTTTATACGGAAGGAGTTGCCAATCACCCTTATGCTGGGACGAAGTTGGAGAGAAACAACTGCTAGGTCCAGACATGGTAAGGGTTACCACTGAAAGAATACAATTGATTCGAGAAAGACTGTAAGTTGCTCAGTCTAGGCAAAAGGCTTATGCCGACATGAGAATGAGAGATCTTGAGTTCCAAATCGGAGATCATGTATTTCTCAAGATATCGTCGGGACGTGGCATACGGAGATTTGGTGTTAAGGGCAAGCTTACACCAAGGTTCATCGGATCTTTTGAGATATTGGAAAGAGTTGGCGAGGTTGCTTATCGCATCGCATTGCCTCCTCAATTGTCCGATGTTCATAATGTGTTCCACATATCTATGTTGAAGAAGTATGTACATGATCCATCACATATTATTGAACATGGAGACTTAGTGATCCAAAAGGATCTCACATATGAGCAGAAGCCCATGAAGATACTAGATCGTGAAGTACGTACCCTAAGGAATAAGGTTATTCCCATGCTAAAGGTACAATGGAGTAAGAGTTCCAATCATGAAGCCACATGGGAGACCGAGGAATCCATGAGGAAACGATTCCCAGAATTATTTTAAGGTAATAGGCTATACACTCTCCACATGTATATGCGATTGAATTTGGGGACCAAATTCTTTTAAGTGGGGGGGGGGTGTAGCAACCCTGGAAAAATAAAGATTTTTAAAATAAATCAAATTAGAATAAAAAAATTCTTAATTAGTCAAAATAGGCTAAAAGATTTAAGTAAGTAAAAGAAAAATCAAGAGGAACAAATAAATAGAACCAAAAATGTGAATAACGCCTTGATTCAAGGCGCTAATTAAAATTAAACGCCTCTGGCTAAGGCGTGAATTGAAAAAGGGACGCCCACTAGACAAGGCGTCAATTCTCAAACAACCAAAATAAATAAAAGGGCAATTAAACGTAACACCCTTTGCTTAGGCGCGTTTTCGTAAGAAACGACATTGTCAAAGGCGTCAATTTAAATTCAACGCCCTCACTTAAGACGTTAATTCAGTTCGAGTTTCGTTCGACTCTATCCCGGGAAAGTTTATGGATTAGTATGAGTTAGTAGAATATAGAAAGGACTCTATCAAGGCAATACTACCCTTAATCAAACTCTAACTCTATTAGGGTTCCCCAAAACCCTATAAATAATCCTTGTCCATCAAACCCTAAAATCTATTTGGTCGAAGCTCTGCTGCTGCGTACGTGAAGAACAGGTAATGTTCTTCTTCCCCTGTCTACGGTTTTAGTTATGAAGAATATTAATTATTCTTCATCTTATTCTCCTGTAGGTTGCCTGCATCTAGAAGGAACGCCCATATAGTGGAAGGACGTGAAGTTCTTCATCATCATCTTCTTCTTCTTCCTCCGGTAATCAGAAGACTCTGTTGCTAACAGAGAGTCCTTTTCTCTTCACAAATCTTAACCGAGTCTTCACACAGATCATCAGGTAGGTTTTCTCAAGATCGTAGCCCAAACTAGCTTAAGATCTTAATAATATCATCGGTCGTGCATGCATATAGTTTTATTGTGGTTTCAGATGGTTTCTATGTAATTTCAAAAGAAATGCCCTTGACAAGGGCGCTAATTTAAAGAAGCGACCCACACTAGGGCGCTAATTATTGTTTTGACGCCCTGCCCAGAAGTCGTCAATTGCATCTAATTAATAAATACCCACGTTTAAAATTTAATATCTATGTAACCATGAATCTAATATATTGCATGAGTATACCTGTGAAATCCTGCTATATTTCCTGTCATGATCATGTACCATTTTTCCTGGAATTTTATTATCTGAAAATTGGTAAATTCTGGAATTCACGACCTTGTCAAGGTCGCCTCTTATTGAACTGACGCCCCAGAACAGGGCGCTAATTGAAAAGTAACGCCCCTGTCCAAGGCGCGTTTTTGCTAAAATTCCATATTATCTAAATTCTACAAAAATAGAAATATAGAATGGACGACTGCTGTATAAGTCATCAAAATTGTAATTAAACGCCCTTGTAAAAGGCGTTAATTTCATTAAAAATGACTTTACCTAAGTCGCTACTTTCCTGAGTTATTATTTTCACTGATACTGATAACCGAGGGTTTCAATATATAAGTATAATATCGGCACTATATTCCACTCCGTGACTATAGTCCCATGTTTCATGATGTTTTATCGTTTACCCATTAACTCTTAGTGACATACAAGCTCTCCATTGGACATTCCGTTCCTTTGGACTAGCGAGTTAGTCATAGAGACCTCCATAAGACTCCTCGAGCCTTGGATTCCCTCAAGGCCGACTGAGCTGGTTGTACCCTAAAAACCCATTACACAATCTTTGCCATGTCACTCTGTAGAAACATGGTATACCGGCCCTCATGTCATGCCATGTGTATGATATGAGAATTATCTTAATGAACGGGGTAAAGCATGACATTGTTATGATGTTCTTGTAAACCCCAATTCTATATCAACATTGTTATGATGTTCTTGTAAACCCCAATTCTGTATTAAACTTGATGTTCTTGTGGACCTCAATTCTATATAAAGAATGTCCATACTTGTTTGTCATGGTACCCAAGTTAGGGAACCAATTCCACCTAGTTTTTATCGATAATTATGATTGTACCGTTATTATCGCCTATCTATGTCAAGTGTCATATTTTGGACTCCATTCTATCAAAGTCTATCCTACGTGTCTACAAGCTTTATCCTTGAAATTCCATATTGGCTATATACAAAAGTGGATGTTAAAAATACATGATTAATGCCTGCGCATATAGGGCCCGATCTGGTCCTGGGTGGAGCACCCGAAAGTACTTGTGCCCATGGGAGTTGATTGATCACGGTATTGGCATTATACCGAAGTGCATGACTAGCTCGATTGAACATTCCACAAATCTTGTACTTGACTTGATATTACATGACTTGTGTGGCCCGAGAAAGGGTAATTGTATACTTGCTTGACTTGAAACAAAATAGCCAAATTCCAACATGACATGATGAGTTTACTTGCTTGAATATCTTGATATCTTTTGATATAAGTTCTTGAAAGTTCATGACTAGTACTTCCTACTATCTTATTGTTATCCACTCTCTCTATCTTGTCGTTTTACGAGCATGCATAGCTATAGTGCATTCATGGAAAAATGTAATTACTTAAACCCATTGCTAGTTCTTGAGATATAATTTCCTACTGAGCGTTCGCTCACTCAGTGTTTCCCTACTTTTCAGGTAAGTCCGACGATGAGGGAATTCAATCTGATCGGGAAAGTCAAGAGTGAAAGAGTTAGAGCTCCTCAAGCGTCAATTAGCCCTGTCTTTTCCCTATTTTTCTTGAGTCAAGCGTTGTATTTTTATTTTATTGAGTCTAGTATTTGCAAGAGTTTGTAATAGACATATTCTTATTAAAGGAATTAATGGAATGGGTTATCTTTATATTTGCGCACTCTGTCTTTGTGTCGAATACACTACTACTCCGATTGACATGATTGATATAAACTCGTCGTGCATCTCCGGGTACCTTCCGTGCTCGGGGAGTGACAAACCCACTCTTCCTGGGGCATTGCGTCCCCTTTCCTGCTATTTCCCTGGAACCCCCAGGTGTTTTATCCCTCCTCTTAGGGCATGACGCCCCTTCTAATTCCACTCTTCTGGAACCTCCGGATCTTTTTCTTCTCCCCGGGCATCACGTTCCTCGGCATTTTCCTCCTCCAGAACCTCCAGATCTTTCTCTTCCCCTTGGGCATCGCGTCCCATGGTATCCTTCCCCTCCGGAACCTCCGGATTCTCTATCTTATTCTTTCTATCTTCTTTCAGGGCATTCCGACCCTTCTAATTCCATTCCTCCGAAACCTCCGGACCCTCCATCTTTCATCCGTCTCATCTTCTTGCTCCTCTAGGATATCACATCCTTTGTCCTCCTCTTCCTTTTTCGTCATCTTTTTACATATTTCTTGATGTAAAACCGACCTTGGACCTATTTTGCAAGCATTCAAGTTTGAGCAGTGGACTCACACTAGTGAGCTCACCCGTATGGCACACACTAGGGCCCGAAGGCAACTAGGCGATGTTGGAGAGGGTCCGAGGTGGGACCATGAGGCTCCAAGGGTTGGCAAGCTTGGGGAGAACCCAAAATGGGCCTAGGATGCCCAAATCATGGGAGGCCAACACACCAAGGGTGTGGGTTAAGTGGATTCACTCTCAACTCGCCCGCGGTGGTCACTCAATTTGGTGGCAATGTAAAATCGGACACTCTCTTACCGCCGACGGAGTAACTATAGCAATACTAAGCTAAGCAAGTCCAATACAGCAATGAGGGATGTTCAGGAGCTCACCTAGCCGGTGTGAAGACGCCGACTCCGGCCGGAGACGGGGGCGAGCGGGGAGGCGAGGGTATGTACCCGCACGCCGCGTCGGTGTCGCTTCAACCTGAAAGTGTAAAGAGTACAACACTACGCCTCTCGCAGGAGGGATGATCTTGGGGTTGGGATTAAGTTAATTACATCCAAAACTACCTCCACGCAGGGAGGGGCCTTCAGCCGGCCAAGCGGGTTGGGGATTACGCAATGAAACTTGACCTCCCGAGCTCCACCGGTTCTGCCCTGCTTCAGGTTCACTGGACAGACAGTCGGAGACGGTGCTGCCACGGGTTCCACGGAACTCGATCTTGACGAGACCAGCACCAAAAGTTTCCCAACTAACAGAGGATGAAGCTTAAAGTTTTGGGGAAGCTTTGATACTCGGGGCTGACCGGGCCGGCGACTGGAACAAGACAGCAGCGTCTGGTCTCTGGCAGGTACCAAACTGATGCAGCAGGTTGCAGAAGTCACTATGGGCTCTCCCGGACTCCGATTGGAATGAAACTGGCGGTGATACGATCGTGGTCGGGGTAGCTTCGAGCCGAAGTTGACGGGGATGCGATCCGATGTCGGTGGAGAGAGGGGTAACCGGAGGAGTGAGGACTGGTCTAACCTGGGACCACAAGGGGCAGTCTGCCGTCTCCGACGAAGAAAATTGGAGCAGAGGGTTCCGGTGGCCGATTGAGTCCCTTCTTCTTGGAGGTGGCAGCTATCTTAAAGTAGTTTCTTCCCTCAAAAAATGGCACTCAGAGCCTTCACGAGCTGGCCGTGGCAGAGTCTGGGACCGGACTGATTGATTCTGCCTCTGTCTGGTGCAGATCAATGTGGCTGGTCGCAGAGGGTGCCACGATCTCTAACAAGCTCTGATTGAGGCGAGACCTGAACCGTTGGAACCATAGCCGAGTCTTCTTTCTGTTGGCATTGACGGCGATGTCGGCAGATGTCGTAGAAGACCGGGACGATCAGAGGAGTAGAGGGGTGTCGGTTCTGGCTCCTGTAAACTGTCCTGACACACTTGGAGTATAAAATTTGTAACTTGAGATGCCGATGTCCAAATGCAGCTCTGCTTCTTTAGGATGAAAGAGTACTTGAGAGGGAAGAACTTTTATGAAGAACACTTGATCTGAATCCTAAAAGGTTCGTCGTGGTCGGGCTTCCAATCTCGCTATGGTTCTCTGCCTGGGGTCTTCTGCGCAGTCGTGGGAGATCAGCTCCTGCGGATAGCTCCGACCTCGGAAGCCGGCGAGACCACCACCGTTGGAAAGCTATCTCGATGAAGATTCCATAAATGTAGGCCTTGCCACCTGAATCTTTGAGAGACGGTCGTGGTTGCCTCTGCAAGTTGCTACAACTCTGCTGTCTGAAACAGAGGCTGAATGAGAAGAAGATGAGGGGGTGGGGAAGGGGATGGCCAAGAGAGTAAGAGGTGGAGGGTGAACTTGGCTGGTATGGGGAAGGGGGGCTGCGACTTTGGGTGATTTGGGAGGTGGGGAGATGGAAGGGCACTGCCCTAGGGAGAGGGAAATTCGAATTTGGGCTTAGGGAAGAGCCCCTTCAACTTTGGGGAGAGGAAGGGGTGCTTAGGAAGTGGTGTTGGGTAGTTGGGGGTTGGGAGGTGGGGTGTGGATTGGAGGATGCCACCTTGGGTTGGGGGGGAGTTAAATGGGTGTATGTGGAAGGGGAGAGGTCTTAATGAGAGGTGAATGGGGAGGAGAGAGAAAATTCCGAAAATTGGGTGGAGGGAGAGAGAGAGAGAGATAAAGAGAGAGAGAGAGATAATGGGTGAGAGAGGGAAGAGAGATTTGGTAGAGAGGAGTAAGACTAGATAATTTTTTATATTCAAATGATTCTTCAAAAGTTGTTACATATGAGGAGTGGGGTGGCCTATTTATAGGCACATGACTTTTTCACAAAGGACCCTAACAAAAGACACAATGACTAATAACCGAAGGGAAGGGGGGGCATCCATGGGCCTATCCCAATGAGATGGGCCCAATAACCTATCAAACCAACATAATGACTCAATACTTAAGAAAATGACTCAACAACCTAGGTACATGACTCAAATAAAGGGAAAATTACATGATATTGACTCAAAGAAAATGTGAAGATTACATGACTAGACTCAAAAATACATGACTAACATATTGGCGCTTGCCGACGAACAATCCGAGTCCGGAGAAAATGTGGAGGGGCAAGGGATGCCCTCATCATACCCCCGGGGTGAGGAAAACTCGACCCCGTCGAGTATGGGTCCACCAGGGAAGTAGTACATCGAACTACGGCTCTGGGTGATCCTCGATCTCTATACTCAACCCGCGACCATAGTCGGGGAACGGCGCTTCAGCTCGACAAAGTGACTCGGTCATACCCTCATGCTGGCGATGGGATCTTGCTTGCCTAGTATTGCCGCTGTGTGCTCACGTCGGGCTCTCAGGCTATTTGTGGTGGCACTCCGAGGGTGTCTCTCACAAGGGTAGGTGTAAGCTGGAGGCACTCACTAGGATCCACCGCGGTGCCCTTATAAGGTGCTAGATCCGCCACATGAGAAATGGGGAGAATCCCAAAACCCTTTTTGAAAGTTCAACCCATAAGCCGGGTTGCCAAAGCCACTCGGAACTTGGCAAGGTCCAAGTCCTCGTGCCCTCAATTTGGAGGTGACCCTGGGGTAGAGCCACTCCAAAGTCATCATCGTCAAGTTACCAACTTGGAATTCCAAGTGGCGCTCATGAGTTTTTGCTCGCTTGTTGTGAATATCACCGCTTGTTGCTTGATATGTGCTTGGATGCATATGCCATGCTTGATGATGCGATGTGAGTGGGCAATGTTTGGTATGCAAAGGTGGTCCGGGGCAGCCACATGTAGATCGATCATGCTTTGATGCTATGAAGATTGTGACAGACTCAGGGGGGCCGGGACATCCATAGATGAACCTTTTATGCATGGGTATGACAAATGTCGGGGGACCCGGACATCCATGTATGCTCCTCTCATACTTAAGACTCATGATGAATGAGGGTGGGCCAATACATCCAAATACGGTCCACTTATGCTTCCTACTTGACATGTGGGTGATGTAAATGAATGTACCCGACTTATGAATCATGCCAAGTGGTGTTGTATGCCAAGACTTATGCACTCTTGTGACAAAGATGTCTCCTATGTGTGGGCCTTTGGACTTCCATTGGAATGGGTCGAAGGGGTCTAGAAAGGTGGATATCATGAGATGGGGCACTTCCTCGATCCCTAGGTGTATACCACCCAAAGTCATGATTCCCATGGTGTAACCCGGGTCTGGAATGGGGTGGATTGGATCAAACATGGTGGGTTGGGGTAGGGAAAGGTAGGTGGTAGTTAAGGTGGTTGGGTTACTTGGGTTCCTTGACTCCCATTGGAATGGATCATATGGATCATAAAGTGGGTTACCAAGGGGCTCCATGTCCTCAAGGTCCTCAAAAGGTGATGAGTCGTCTTCTTCTAGTGGAATGGTTGGGCCAGTGTATGGGGTGGGCTGGTTGGTCAAGGTTTTAGGAATCACAATGGTAGGGGAGTGGACCAGGATGGGCTCTTCCACTATGGGGAGAAGGAAAAGGATGTCACTAGTGTAGCAACCAATAGTGCAAACCGAGGAGATAGACCCAATGCATGGATGGATGAGGTTAAGGCTCTTGGGTTGGTCCGCTCCTACGGCCAATAAAGAAGTCAAGTCTGATTGCCACTTTAGACCTTTGAGGAGATCATCCCAATCTTCTACCTCATAGTAGGATTGGATTGTGGTGTGATAGGAGTGGAGGGGAACAATTTGGGATGGATATCCCAAAGGTGAGAGAGGTGGGGGTGAGCTAGGAAGGGTGGGTCCTTGCTTGAGCCATTGGAGTATATGCTCATTCATGGTGAAGGTGGGTGACTCTTGAGGATCCGGGCTATTTGAAGTGGTAAAGGGTTGAGGCTTTTCCTTACCATTGGTGTGATCTTGGGCTTCCTTATGGGTGGGAATGGGTTCCGGACTAGCATCTACTCCCATGTGGAGGGTTGTGGAGGTTTCAATTCCTAGTGTTAATGGGTTGGGTAGGTCTAATGCGGGAGAATTGGTGATAGCTAGAGCATGGTGCACTTGGGGTGGTGGGCAAGGGTGGACTTGGATCGGAAGGGGAAGTAGAGGAGGCCTAGGTTGGGGAAAGATTGGTGTAGGAAGCGGGAGGTGAGTTGGGTGAGGGGTTTTGGGTTTGGGGATGGTGGCCATTATGGGCCTTGGTGGAGGGGTGGTCACGGTGTCCACATGGTTTTTAATGGTGAGGGTTGGATGAGTGGTGGTCACTATGGAGGGAATTGGGTCGGTTAGGGGTCTCTTGCCCTTGGGATCATTTGGGGTGGAAGTGGGGGCTAAAGAGGCTTGACTAGTGTAGGTTAGTGAAGGGGGTTTTGGTTGGGGTGTGGGTGCCCTCATGGGATTAGGTGGGGAGGTGGAGGCCTTGGAGACTTGGGTTCTAGTGGTAAGGGTTTGGACGGGTGGGTTTGGAGGAGTGAGAGTGCTCCTCGAGTTTTGGTAACCCGGGTAGGAAGGGGACATATATTTTGCTCTAAGTTGCTCCTTCATGTCCTTCCAAGTGGTGATGGGAGTTTCCCTTCTAAGTATCTTTAGCCCGACAATTTGCATCCAATAAGTTTCCGCCCGTTTGGTAAGTTGCATTTTGGCAACCAATGCCTTTTTATCCTCGGATATATGATACCAAGTGAAGTATTGGTCCATTGTAGCTTCCCAATCTAAATATTCTCTAGGAGAGGTTCCATCAAAGGTGGGAAGTGGGAAAGGGACCATTCTATCGTCTGTCCTTGGGGCGGGCCTATTTTCTCCAAGTTGGTTGAGTCGGTCCGATATGTTATCAAGCCGCTCATTGGCATAGGTCAAGGCTTTCATGAAGTAGTTGACATGGCCAGGGAAGTTATGGGTGTTAGTGGTAGGCATCTCTTGGTGGCTTGGACTTATGGAGTGGGCCGATTGGTAAGGTTGATATGAGGTGGCCATACTAGGGGACAAGAGTGATGCACTTGAAGACTCTAAATGTATAGACATGCCCTAGGACCAACTTGATAGAGACAAGTTGTGAACTTGCTCTGATACCACTTGATGTAAAACCGACCTTGGACCTATTTTGCAAGCATTCAAGTTTGAGCAGCGGACTCACACTAGTGAGCTCACCCGTATGGCACACACTAGGGCCCGAAGGCAACTAGGCGATGTTGGAGAGGGTCCGAGGTGGGACCATGAGGCTCCAAGGGTTGGCAAGCTTGGGGAGAACCCAAAATGGGCCTAGGATGCCCAAATCATGGGCGGCCAACACACCAAGGGTGTGGGTTAAGTGGATTCACTCTCAACTCGCCCGCGGTGGTCACTCAATTTGGTGGCAATGTAAAATCGGACACTCTCTTACCGCCGACGGAGTAACTATAGCAATCCTAAGCTAAGCAAGTCCAATACAGCAATGAGGGATGTTCAGGAGCTCACCTAGCCGGCGTGAAGACGCCGACTCCGGTCGGAGACGGGGGCGAGCGGGGAGGCGAGGATATGTACCCGCACGCCGCGTCGGTGTCGCTTCAACCTGAAAGTGTAAAGAGTACAACACTACGCCTCTCGCAGGAGGGATGATCTTGGGGTGGGGATTAAGTTAATTACATCCAAAACTACCTCCACGCAGGGAGGGGCCTTCAGCCGGCCAAGCGGGTTGGGGATTACGCAATGAAACTTGACCTCCCGAGCTCCACCGATTCTGCCCTGCTTCAGGTTCACTGGACAGACAGTCGGAGACGGTGCTGCCACGGGTTCCACAGAACTCGGATCTTGACGAGACCAGCGCCAAAAGTTTTCCAACTGACAGAGGATGAAGCTTAAATTTTTGGGGAAGCTTTGATACTCAGGGCTGACCGTGCCGGCGACTGGAACAGGACTGCAGCGTCTGGTCTCTGGCAGGTACCAAACTGATGCAGCAGGTTGCAGAAGTCACTGTGGGCTCTCCCGGACTCCGATTGGAATGAAACTGGCGGTGATGCGATCGTGGTCGGGGTAGCTTCGAGCCGGAGTTGACAGGGATGCGATCCGGTGTCGGTGGAGAGAGGGGTAACTGGAGGAGTGAGGACTGGTCTAACCTGAGACCACAGGGGGCAGTCTGCCGTCTCCGACGAAGAAAATTGGAGCAGAGGGTTCCGGTGGCCGATTGAGTCCCTTCTTCTTGGAGGTGGCAGCTAGCTTGAAGTAGTTTCTTCCCTCCAAAAATGTCGCTCAGAGCCTTCACGAGCTGGCCGTGGCAGAGTCTGGGACCGGACTGATTGATTCTGCCTCTGTCTGGTGCAGATCAATGTGGCTGGTTGCAGAGGGCGCCACTATCTCTAACGAGCTCTGATTGAGGCGAGACTTGAACCGTTGGAACCGTAGCCAAGTCTTCTTTCTGTTGGCATTGACAGCAATGTCGGCAGCTTTCGGAGAAGACCGGGACGATCAGAGGAGTAGAGGGGTGTCAGTTCTGGCTCCTGTAAACTGACCTGACACACTTGGAGTAGAAAATTTGTAACTTGAGATGCCGATGTCCAAATGCAGCTCTGCTTCTTTAGGATGAAAGAGGACTTGAGAGGGAAGAACGTTTCTGAAGAACACTTGATCTGAATCCCAAAAGGTTCGTCGTGGTCGGGCTTCCAATCTCGCTCTGGTTCTCTGCCTGGGGTCTTCTGCACAGTCGTGGGAGATCAGTTCCTGCGGATAGCTCCGACCTCGGAAGCCGGCGAGACCACCACCGTTGGAAAGCTATCTCGATGAAGATTCCATAAATATAGGCCTTGCCACCTGAATCTTTGAGAGACGGTCGTGGCTGCCTCTGCAAGTTGCTGCAACTCTATTGTCTGAAACAGAGGCTGAATGAGAAGAAGATGAGGGGGTGGGGAAGGGGATGGCCAAGAGAGTAAGAGGTGGAGGGTGAACTTGGCTGGTATGGGGAAGGGGGGCTGCGACTTTGGATGGTTTGGGAGGTGGGGAGATGGAAGGGCACTGCCCTAGGGAGAGGGAAATTCGAATTTGGGCTTAGGGAAGAGCCCCTTCAACCTTGGGGAGAGGAAGGGGTGCTTTGGAAGTGGTGTTGGGTAGTTGGGGGTTGGGAGGTGGGGTGTGGATTGGAGGATGCCACCTTGGGTTGGGGGGGAGTTAAATGGGTGTATGGGGAAAGGGAGAGGTCTTAATGAGGGGTGAATGGGGAGGAGAGAGAAAATTCTGAAAATTGGGTGGAGGGAGAGAGAGAGAGAGATAAAGAGAGAGAGAGAGATAATGGGTGAGAGAGGGAAGAGAGATTTGGTAGAGAGGAGTAAGACTAGAGAATTTTTTCTATTCAAATGATTCTTCAAAAGTTGTTACATATGAGGAGTGGGGTGGCCTATTTATAGGCACATGACTTTTTCACAAAGGACCCTAACAAAAGACACAATGACTAATAACCGAAGGGAAGGGGGGGCATCCATGGGCCTAGCCCAATGAGATGGGCCCAATAACCTATCAAACCAACATAATGACTCAATACTTAGGAAAATGACTCAACAACCTAGGTACATGACTCAAATAAAGGGAAAATTACATGATATTGACTCAAAGAAAATGTGAAGATTACATGACTAGACTCAAAAATACATGACTAATATAATGGCGCTTGCCGACGAACAATCCGAGTCCGGAGAAAATGTGGAGGGGCAAGGGATGCCCTCATCATTTCTTCCTAGGGCATCGCGTCCCTCGAGATTCTTCTCTTCCGGAGCCTTCGGATTCTTCTTCCCCCCATGATTCTCCTCCACAACGTCCGGACCCTCCAGATCTGACTCTTTCCATCTATCAATTTCTTCTTCTGATTCCACCTAATCCTGGGTCCGACCCAACTTCTTCCACATCCACTGCCTTGGGCATCTGCCCATTCTCTCACTGCTTTCGAGGCTTTAGTCCTCACTCCTCCTTCTAATTCTCCGCTCCTTCTGTAGACTGTTCCATGTGATCAGGGTCTCCGTGCCTTAGCAAGGGAATTCTAGCCCTTGCCTCTCTTCCTTTTCTCCTTATTCGTCTGAGTCTGGTCTTGGCACCACTCCTTTTTGTTAAGCCACTTTCAAACCCTTTGCTTCCAATCCTTTTGACTGCCAAAGAGGACTATCCCACGATGATCAAACCCCGCCTCTCGCGGAAATTATTTCAAGAAAGTTTGCAAGGTAACATATTGGCGTAAGTACGCATTTTTATGATATCATTATCTCATTGCTTCACGCATGATTTTCAAAATAAAGTGCTTCTTGATAAGATTAAAAGTGGTGTTTTAAACCTTTATCTTAATTAAATCATTCTCAAAAAAAGTCTTTAGGCTTGCTTCTGCAGCACCTTTGGTTAATAAGAACCCCGTGCTGGGAATTCGACATTCTCTCCCTGCTTGTTAAGAGCAACCCTTAGCTGGGCACCGCACACACTTCACGGCGTCCTTAGCCTGCTCCTTTGGTAAGACACCGTTGCTACTTTGGCCATGCCATGAGTATAACTGAAAGTCTTTTCTCTTCTTTACTCGGCCGAATGCAGGGGCAAGAGGTTGACGGATGAGATGACCAATCAGGGTAATCCCCAATACGAGAGGAGTCTCAAATAGGGGCAGTCTTGACCCAAAATCAATATGAGTTTTTATATGAGTTTCCATGATATACATCTCGCCAAAAGGGCTATTATGAAAATCAAGTGAAAATTCTGATAAAAGTAAAACTGTGAATTATGGCATGTCAAGAGTGGCAAAGTCCCCGCAGGGAAAACCCTGGTCGTATGCATGTCAAGGGTCTAAAAATCAAAGGCACAAAGTCCCGGCACAACAGACTACCTCTTTGAGGGGAAACACCTTGGAAGGAATTCAAGTCCCGACATCTCCCATCCTGCATAAAGCTTATCCTCAATTATTCTTCTCTTCTCCCTCTAAGACCGAATGTTTCTCGGGTATGGCCTTGGTAGGAGCACCGTTAATCAAGGGCAGTCAGTTATAGGGCGCCGCCCTTCAATGCACGCTCGGCTTTAGGTAATTTTAGCAAAAGGGGAAGGAACAAGGACCCCTAGCCAGTGGTTTAAAACATCCATTGATGCTGCATTAGCAATGTCTAAGCCGAAATTTCCAAAAAAAATGAATATTGCCAAAATTTCCAAAAAAAATGAATATTGCCAAAATTTCCAAAAAAAAAATGAATATTGCCAAATTTTCCAAAAAATTGAATATTGCCAAATCCCAAAACAAATTTTTTTTTTGAGCATTTCCAAAAACTTTCATATCAAAATACAAATATTTCTTTTGAAAAAATTTTAAAAGTTTGCATATTTTTGAAAATTCCAAACAAAAAAAATTGCATTATATTACTGATGGCATTATTACGGAGATATCCTTTTGTAGGGGCATAAAATCAAAAGAACAACCACAAGAATTGCAAACTAGTATCAAAGACTGTCTCATTTCACTATAACATGCCAAAAGAGTACAAAATTAGAGTGGATACAGCAATCTCTCTAGCTCTCCCCTCGACCCTCCTGGTCTCCCCCTCTACGAGAGCTCTCAGCCTCCTCTTGTCCTCCCCGGGAAGACCTAGGAGGAGCCATCTGTACCCGGGAAGCTGAAACCCTGTCACCATGTGCTCCCCTCTCAGCATCTTCCCTCCTCTGGTGCTCAGAGGAGGTAACTAAATAATCAGTGCTCGAGTAGGCTCGGGAGTATCCCTCGCGCTGGGCCCGCTCACGCCCTCGCCGATAACGATCCTCCGCATCCTTCGCACGCTGCTCGGCCATTCCCAATCTAGTGATCAACTGCACTCTCTCCAGCTCACACTCCACTCTCTCTCTGTCTCGCTCCTCTCTCTCCCTCTGCCGCTCGCTCCTCTCCATGCCAAGAAGGGTGCGCAGCTCTACCACATCTCGGGGAAGCTCCTCCGCATCGTGGCGTCTCAGCTCTGCCTCCGCTGTCCGCAGCTCTTGCTCTTGCATCCGAAATCTTGGTCAATAACTGATAATAATAAAATTTTTCAAGACTAAGAATAAAAGAAGATTACTTACTCTCTCCTGAAGGGAGGTCTCGGCTGCCTCTGCCCGAGCCATCGCACTAGCGAGCTGGCTCTCTAGATCGGTGTGGTCGCAAGCGGGCTGGGTGGAAGATGAAGCACTATGCGAGGATCGGACTGCCTCCAGCTCCTCGTGCTAAAAAAGAAAACATTACCATTAATTGAAATTCAAATCAAATCATTCTAAATTTCAAGTTCTTACCAGCTCATCGACGGTATGCTGGAGATCCTCACGCTGTCGGATTGTGGAGTCGAGGAGTCCCTGTACCATGGCCAGTCTCCCCTCTAAGTCGAACTGCAATAAACACATGTTAAACACATATTGCATAATCAAGAACAAATGAATTTAAAGGCATACATGTCCACGAGCGCTCTGATAAACTCGGCTGCCATATGCCTGAGAGTATGCCTGGAGGTAGGCATCATCTGAATCCGCTCCCGCAGGGACTGCTCGGCCACGCCTCTTCCAATCTGCGTACTACTCCCGGGCGCGCTGCCGCCAGTCATCTATCCCCTGGAGGCCTTAGAAACGTCGTCCAGGTCCTGGGTCTGTCGCCTGGGTCGGGAACTCTACCACCGCCTGGTGGAGCCCTAGTGTCCTCATGATCAGTCTATGGTATAGTGGCTCGACCAGGTTGAGGGCGTGCAACCAGATCTCTCTCCCGAAGTATGGGATGGCCGCCTCCACCCAGGGCATCACCTCGGCATCCCTCTGATAGGGAGTCCAGACCACCTGCATAGATCAATTAATTATTGCCCTGGGTCTCATTCAGATAATATAATTCAATTTTAAAAATCAATTTTACCTCTATATGGGGCATCATATCTAGCGTCTCCTGGATGTGGGTGACCTGGTCCTTCAGAGATCGGCTATCTCGTGTAGGGGTCCATCGTCTGGCCAGGGGCAGTCGGTCCCCTCGATCCTCCCAAGCACGACGGAGGGTAGGAAAATACAAATAACTCCAAACCTGAAATGAAGCTCATGTGATCATATAAGAGGAAAGTGCATAATTTAATTCACAAGTTTGAGGCTTAGAGAGGTACCTGAAGTAGAAGGTAGAATCCCCCAAGTGAAGACTGGAGTGAAGAAATGCCGAAGTTGTCAAACAAGTGGGCAAGGACTGCCGCACCCCAAGCATATCGTCCAACTCTGTCCAGATCCTCTAGTAAGGGTAGAAATCTGTAGCTCACTGCATCACCCTGAGTCGCTAGAAGCAGCTTGCCAATCAGCAGAATAAGGAACCTCCGCAGCTCCATGTCGGCCTGTGCGCCGGCCTCAGTCGCGAAACTAACTCTGTCCCCAGCCTCTAACCTCTTCTCATGAGCCGTCAAGGTCTCCCCCACCTCCCTCTGTGTGTGGAACAGGCCGAGACTCTCCTGCAAGATGATCCTCGACACTAGCGAGGTCCGTCCAGTCCCCTCCAGCTCCAAGCCTAGCAGTCTACGTGCCATCTCCCGGTAGTCGAGGTAAGTGTAGCCCGTCACTGCTGATCCATGCACCCGCAGCCCGGTGATGCGGGTGACGTCCTCTAGAGTCGGAATCATATGACCCCAGGGGAAGAGAAAAGCCTTGCATCCCGTATCCCATCTGGCTTTCAGAGCTCTTATCGACCCCACATCAACTCTCAGCACCTCGATCTCCAGGAACTCCCCGAAGCCCATTCGGCGGAGGCGGGCCCGTTGAAACTTCGGCAGTGCGGAGTAGACGGCCCGAACCAGTGTCCATGAAATCCGGGCACGAACTGCACCCTCCACACCCTGCACAACATATAAAAGCAAGAGGTATCAATCAGTGTGCATCCAACAAAAGAATAAATCAAAAAAGAAAAAAAAATTGGTATGCTGTTCTTTGTCGCGCTATGTCTGTTGGGTCCCGTGAGGTGTAAACGGATCTAGAAGGGGGGGGTTGAATAGATCCTATCAAAAACTTTGGCCTATTTAAAAACTCTTAGCTAGCGGAAGCTTAAACCACTCTTATAAAGTGAATGAATCACTTAGGCACAATGCACAGCGGAATTAAGTAAAGTGGCTCAAATAAAAAGACTTGAATTACAAGCTATGAAACGTCCACACTTCTTTAAGTGAATTACAAAGCATAACACATAGATGAACATGCAATAGCTTGCAACAACGGTGCGTGTGTGTGTATGCTATGTTGATCACTCAAAGTGCATATATATGTGAGCAAGATAACTAAGTATAGAAGCACACGAACCTGTGAATGGGGTTAGAAGATATAGAGCAATCACACAAAATAAACAACCCACAACACAGGGATTTTAAGGTGGTTCGGTTGCAACCCCGCAACCTACGTCCACCCCTCACCAAAACCCAGTGAAACTTCCTTGCTGACTCACAGCTTGACCTGGGGACACGCCCCAAACCACAGAATAGAGAAAACCCTCTTTTTGTCTTCCTACACACAAAGCCGGCAGGGACGGCTATACCGCAGATCGGAGAACTCCCGATTGTCTTCCTACTAACCACCTGGTAGGGACGTCAACCGCAAATTGGAACACCCTCCAATTGCCTTCCTACTAACCACCGGTAGGGACGAATCATGACTTCAATGTTTAACAATATTGAAAGTAAAACAAATGTGAAGGAACTAAAACAAGAGATTGAGTAAGAAGGAATTGGCCCTTGAATGGAAATGATTTGTTGATCAGCAATAGGGATCTCTTCTTCTTGCAAATCAATCTTCTTGATTCACCCTTGAATGGATAAATGTTCTTCACGGAGTACTGTTCATGTGAACAGTAACTGTTCTTCCAATCCTCCTCTTTTGATCTTCTTTTTGATCTCTTTGAATGGATGAAGAAGTGAATAGATGCTACCTTGATCCTTGCTTCCTTCTTCACAGATCTTGGAAGATGATTGCTTTGATATGAACTTTGAATACCTTGGATTGGATGAAGATGTTCTTCACGGAGTACTGTTCACGTGAACAGTAACTCTTCCTTCAATCTCCTCTTTTGATCTTCTCTTTGTATCTTCTTGAAGTGGATGAAGAGAGTAATTGATTCTACCTTGAATCTTGTTTCTTCAACAGCTTGTAGGAGATTGATTGCTTCAAAAATCACCTTGGATGAACTTGAAAGGATGAAGAAAATCACTTTGACAAATGAGCTTCTTGGATCGCCTTGTAAGCTTTGCTTCTTCTCCTTCTTGGAATTTGATTGAAGAGTAGAAGGTGATTGCTTCAGGAATGCTTCAGATCTTTACTTGAAACTCTTGAGTGGATGAAGAACTCATTCATGAACTACTGTTCATATGAACAGTACTTTGTCTCCTCTCTCTTTGAAAACCCCTCTTGCAGCCACTCTTAATCCCAAATGAAGCAACAGGGTTTGCCTCCACCAATGTGTTGGTTTTATAGACCTTGAATGGTCCTTGGAGAAGCCCTAGACCAGATCCACAATTTATGGGTGATTGGGAGACTTTGGGGTTCTTTGGGATTAAAGAAATCATGAGAATTAGGCAACCCACGAGGTGGAATTCGAAGTCAAACATGGTTGGCTCGGGGCTGGCGGTCGACCTGCAGCTCCTGGCGGTCGACCGCTACTGTAAAACTTGCATTCGGGTGATCCCTGGGAATTTCGGTCGACCGCCACTGGCTGGCGGTCGACCGCTACTGAGACTCGTGCAGGCTGGCAGCTGCTGGTTGGGGCGGTCACCGCCCCTGTGCTGGCGGTCGACCGCCAGCTGGGCAAGGCCCGGGTTGGCCCGGGTCGGTCCGTTGAGTCTCCGATTCGGTCCGTTAAGTCTTGAACTCCATCGTTCAAACTCCATTAGCAGCCCGTGCATGTTTGTAGCATCACCCTTGACTGTCTTGAAGAATTCTGTTGATTATATCATTCCTATAATCAGAATTTTGTTCCGAGGGCTCCGCCCCCGGAAACCCCCGCAAGGGGCGCTGCCCCCTTGACCCCCGCGACCTGACCGGGCAGGTCGATCCCTGTGACCTGACCGCGCAGGTCGATCCTCGTAAGAGGGCGCAACATTGAGCTTTCACATTTGCCAACTCCACTCCATTCCTTGGATTATCTTGTATGAATGCTCGGTCCTTTGTAGAAGCTTTACTTCATTGCTTGGGCCTTTTCTTTCTTGCTTGGCCTTGCTTAGCTAGAGCCTTTTCTTCCTTGCTTGGCCTTGCTTGAACATGTTCATTTCACTTTCATTTCGCCACCTCCATTCCATTCTTTGGTTGCATTCTGTTGAGCTTTCACAGTAGATATTTCCACTCCAATCAAAGTGTACTTGGCATCATGCACTTGGCATCATGAGTGACTTTTGATCATCCTCCTGGGATGGCTTGCTCTTTTGGATTGATCTTGATTTGTGTGTTGCAAGCCATTCTTGATCTGCAAGTGCACTTGGCATCATGAGTTTCCACTTTGCATCTTGAGGGATCTTGGCGCCTTTGGATCTATCTTGATTTCTGTGCGGCCAATTGGCTAAGCGCTGCAAGCCATTCTTGATATGTTGAATTGGCAATATAATGACCTGAATTGTATGCAAATGGACTTTATCAAATGCATAGCAAAAGCAATAATGAATAGCAAATTGACTCTAAAGACATACATCATCAAAACACTAGAAATGAGTCATAGTTGAGTCATAGTTGGAATCACATCAAAACAATAGAACCAATCATTAGTTGAGTCATAGTTGGACATCATCAAAATAATAGAAACACTCACGTTCCACACATGCCCAACTTTAGCACAACATTCTCCCCAACAATGTCGTCATAGCGCGTTCATCAAGAACGCGCTATGAAGACATAGCGCGTTCATCTTCTGAAGGTGGGGGACGACCCCCGTTTGCCCATGCCCTTGCTGTGGGCATCTTGGCCCTCTACATTGATTAAAGGAGGTGCCTCCCCTTCCGTTTTCATCTCATTTGAAAGGAAAAAAGAGAATTCTCAAAGAAAAAACAAGATTAGGGCGGTTTTCTTACCAATCGGCGTTTTCGGGCCGCCACGCCACCAACGGGCTCCGCCGCTATTTCCTCGGCTGCCGGGGCACCTTCAACCTCTTCGGTTTCGTCGGGGGGGATCTCCATTTCGTCCCCTTCGAGACGGGCCGAGACGGTCGCCTCCGAGTCGGCATTCTCTTCCACGGGTGGGGGCGTTTGTTGTTCCTCCATGCGTGATCTTTGACGGCCGCGAACGACGCGCCGTTTTGAGCGTCGAGGACGTTCCCCTTCCATTTGGATTAGGGCGGTTAGGTTGCTGGGCTGGTGAGAGGGCGAGAGAGGGAGTGGGGAGAGGGAAAAGAGTGAGTTTGAAATAATAGAAGGGGGGGCGATTTTTTTTAAAACCTGCGTGTAATGAACGCGCTATATGCATATAGCGCGACATCATCACGCTATATGTGTATAGTGCGATAAATAAAAGAGAGAAGGAAAATAAATAGAGAAGGGGGGGGGGGGAAGAAAAGAAAATGCAACTTGTGGATGAATAAAAATTTGCATTCTCCTGCTTACACGTACTTGAATTTGTTCTACTTGTGCTTAACATTGTATTTCAGGAAAAGAAAAAGAAGAAAAATGAAGTAACACGCCATCAGGTAAGTATTTCCTTATCCTTTCCTTTATTGAATTACTATATGCTATTTATATTATTATATTATCTCAAGGACCGGCTGGTTCTATGTATGTTTCGGGATTTGAGTTCCCCTCTACCAAAAACAGTGATGATCTAGAAACATGCAGTTAATCGTCGGATAGGCCGTTAGGTCAGACAAAATTTGGGGACGATGGACTTCATCTTGCACGTCGTGGTTGCGGAAAACTCTTGACTCAAAATTTGTTGGATTTAACAATATTATCCTTGAGTATCTTATATTTTATTTTTTCCTTTGCATTTGTTTTAAATGATTTCTTTTATTTTAGCCCTGCACGCATCATGCCTTTTTGCATCCATAAACGCCCAACTCTTCTTCTCAATTAAGGATCAATAATGCTTTTATCCTTGAACAAAGAAATTCAATTCCATTACGAATTTCAAGTTTGCTCCTAGTTGAGCACTGGATCTCGCTGGTCGATGTGACCCTTGCCTAGATTTTGCTTATCCCCTTTCAATCTAGTTCAACTTATCTTCCTTCTTTTGATCCACTCATTAGCTGTGAACCGCACGATGGCGTCGATGGATCCGCCGGGCTCGCGTCTATTCCACTAGTTGAGTGAAATTCGTAGTTGCTACGCGTTGCGGATGCCTCTTTTTGTGTAAGAGGTTGATCAGCTCCCTTTTCTTTGATCCGTGCCTATCATTTTAGGCAGGAGTCACTGATGCTAGCTTGATCTTGTGATTAGCGTGGAGTTTTCTAGATTATTCCCATCATTTGTCGGTTGTGATGGGTGTCTTTTTTTTCCTTGATATCCACTTATCAGTCCGCTCCACTGCGTTTCCACTTCATCTCACCGTCACCACCACTCTGTGTCATCTCCGTTTTGCCTCCGTTTCACCTCCGTCTCACTCCCCTGTAAAGCGGATATCAAGGAGGGGCATCTGTAGACACCCAATTTTGGCCGATAAATTGAGCATTTTTTCTTTGTTCTCCCAGTTAATGCCCCGATTGATCCTTAGTTGGTTGATTTTCTGGGATTTCTCCCCGTTCTTGGCCCAACATTTCAATTCCGTACCTTGGATCTCATCTCGAGTTTGGCATTCCCGCGCTATCCGCTCTCATCGCTTTCTTGCTCATAGCGCGTTGAGGATCTAATTGAAGTTATCATTTGAGCAGTTGTTATTTCTTGACATTTGATCATTATAGCATCCACTTTTGATGTTGTTCTCACTCAACATTTGATTAAATGACTGCCCAAGGATACTTCTCTTTTTTAAAATCATTTAATGGGCCTTTAATTATCGCGCTATATCGTCATAGCGCGTTCTTCATGAACGCGCTATGGAGATATAGCGCGTTACCAGGCAGATCCCTTTCCGAATCGGACTCCCTTCTTTCGACTCAGAGTCCTCATTTGGTAAGTTTCTGACCGTGTTTCTTATCCAGGAAGGTTTCTAAACCTAGTAGGAGTCTTTCCCCCTCATTAATCGGCAGTATTACCTCAATTTGAGCCGCCAAATCATCGGATTGAATTGAACTCCGACCTAGGGTTGCTTCTTGGTCTTTTTCCTATAAATTGCACCCTTTGGCCGTCGTTCTCGGGGGATGCCACTCAAGAAGTTGATGAGTAGGAGGAAGTTCTTCATGCCATATCAATATATCCTCGCTTCTCGCACACCCAAGGGAGTATTTAGGGGCTCTTTTCGTGTTATTCCTCTTTCTACTCTTTTTCTTTCCCCAATTTACGAATTTTAATCCTTGCATAGCATTGCATATTGATTTCAAAACACTCCTTTTACGAAATACATGCATACACACACACCACACCTATTTTTTGCCCTTCCATAGGGGTTTAAAAACCACCAAACCCCCAGGTAATCGAGCCCCCCGTTTGCATGCTTTTGATTAAGAATAAGGGTAGATTCTACTAAAATCTCGATCTAATGGGCCTTTTGTTTGTTGTTTATGATTGTTTGCAGGCACTAGAAGACTAATACGTGGAGCCCTTGCACCTAGGCCGGCCTTGGAGCAAGGAAGGAACGAATCCAAATAAGCCCGCTTCCTGTCTGATATCGCGCTATATGTTCCTAGCGCGACATGAAGAACGCGCTAGGACGATATAGCGCGTTCATCTTCAGGCCTACGGCTGGCCCCCTCATGAATTTTTGAGGTATGTAGCATGCCCCTATTTTAGTCTTTTATTATTTGGCATGTTTCTGGCCTCAGTGGCGATCACGGATCTTATTAATGCATGTTTCACCCCTCTTTTATCATCGACTTTAGCACTTTTATCTTGCTAGATTATCTTGCTAAAGGTAAATTCATCAATTTTGGGGGTGTTCATAAATTCATAATCTACATGTATATCTCGGATTCCCATGTACTTCACACAACAATGCTCTGATACCACCTGTGACGACCCGGACTTCGGATACCGGATATACCCGATAGGACTACCGAGTCGACCCGATACCACTTGGAATCCATGAAGCCTCCCAAGAGCTGTAAAGCTCCGAAGGGAAAAAGGATTATCGTGTAGTACATTGAAGTCGCAGATATAACAGTAAGCAATTAAATTTCATTAATCAAGTTTGCTAAAGTAGCATAAATAAAATTACTTTTTAATTAACATTTAAAATTAACAATTACATTAGTGTCCAGTCCAAAGGAAAGACAAGTACAGTCCGACAGAAAGAAAGACGTACACTGAGGTTGGGGGAAGCCTGACGCATGTACCGCTGGCAACTATGAACTGGCCACACCAGGAACGGCAAAGGAAGCAGAGACGACCACACCTGAAAAGTAGGGGTGAGCTTCGTGTCACTGGCTCAGTAGGGGTCACACGGATCCCTACTGAAAAACACGCAGTAACACGGAACAATAGCTAAAAGAACAGTAGTAGCAAAGCCGGAAAACTAAACTACAAAGCTGTAAAGAAGAGGAAGCAGGAGTAGGTAATCGGTAAGGGAAGAGGGGAGAAGCCGTACCTACAAAACACGGCCATCAAGAGGACCTCGGTCCCTAAGCTACTCCAAGCAACGATAGAAGGGCTAACCCTGAACTCGAAAGGTCAGGAGTTACCAATTTGTCGACAAGTACGAGGCCCAAGATGAAGGCCTACGAGACTAGACACACAAGCCTAGGAAAAGACCTAGACTGACGAGACAGACTCTACAGCTCACACGACTGGATTGCCGTGCAAGCTCCCCCTAAACACAACTGCATACACGACTGCAGCGTCGTGCACGCCACAACAAGCTGCTCCTGGACAAGCCAAATACAGACCAACTCAGCAGGGGAAGCTGATCTTGGATGGAACTAAGAACATGCTAACTCAGAAGGGGAACACAGACTCTGAGAAACACGAGAGTCAGGCGTCACGTGACGGAAGCACCTCCTCACTAGAAGAATAGCCAGCTGCGTCCACTAACGTCTTATGATGCGCCTTAAGTGTCTCACCTACGTAGCCTAGCACACGGCAGAGACTAAGACACTGTAACCAGAACAGGAACCACAGTAATGAATGACTAGATAGGGTAACGCCTGTCGGCGTCAGTCCAAGCCCTTGACCACGAGTGCACACACAAGGTCACTGCATTGAGCCAGGCCTCTAGCTAGTTTTCTCCCTCAGTAGGACGCTACTGCAAGCACGGGAACCCACGGAAACTAGCTCACGAAACCGTAACTCGGGAACTGCCCTTACCACCACTCCCAGGTGGGCGACACTCCAGGTCGTCGGGCTACGACTAGTGGAGGCTCACTAGACACAGAGACTCTGAAACACGAGTGCTAGAGTACAGACAGGCTAAGCACGCACTGTCACCCGTACTATGAAGCACAAAGGTAGTACACCAACTACCAACAGACTCAAGACATGGCAACTAGACCTACCAACGCAACGATCCTTGAGTCTCACAACTCGGAGTCAAGATCATCGTACAAAGCGGAACAAGCCGCCAATCCGTCTAATCCTAAGTCAAGAAAATGACACATCCGTATAAAACGACACATGGAGACCTAAGGCATCACCGAGACCCTCGACATACCTGGACACACAAACTAAGATAAGACAGTACCTCAAGGCATCCATCACCATGTCTCGAGCTATCTAGAATAGTCGGGACACACACAAGGTTACATGTCAACCACTGGGTCACATCGGGTTGACCAGAACCTAATAACGACTCTGAAGCAGTACAGAAACCTAACCAATAGCAGGTACGCCTAGCTATCGGATAACATGGTTATAGCCCTCATAGGATACCAAAAGACATCCACGGGACAATGGGCAAACCACGAGGTCAAGCCAAGGCACTTGGAAACCAACACGTCGGGAAATGACACGTAGGAATTAAGCGGAGGAACATACGTTGGCGGTCATAGAATGGGCCGCTAGGTGACTGTAGCGGTCAAGGATTAGGCTGCTAAACCCAGTCAACCCTGAACCGACCTATTCGGTCAAACCACCAAAGCGGTCTAATATAGACCCGCCACACGGACTAGGTGGTCCAAGAGGCAACCGCCACAATAACCGCCCTAAAACATTAACCTAAGTCAAACGACATGTAGCGGCCTAAGAAAGGCGTGCTACAACGAAGAAACGAATGAAGGTTGGACCGCCAAGGCCAACCGACTTAAAATCTTGACTAGGTCTAAAACCATAGTAACATGAATACCGAGGCAGACCACAAGCCACCGAGACCATCCTCTCAAACGAGGACTCACGGAAGGCCACTCACATGCGGGGGAACCCCACCGCACTCACACCGATACACAGTGACTCGATCGAGCGTAACACAAAGCCCGAGATACACACACCTACGGGTACACTAATCGAAGTAACACGACACCACCCGACACCCCAGAAACACGGACACGGAACCCACAGGGTGTCAAGGACACTCGTGAGGCCCTAGGTCGGTCATTGGGTCTTAACCGGACCAACCAAGACTCAAAATGAACAAAATGCAGAATTTTCGGTCGACCTGGCCCCTGGCGTCGGTCGACCTGACTGGGTCGATCGATCGGCCTAGGGTGGTCGATCAACCAGACCACCGACTAGACCATCACGGTCAAATGGGCAACCGCCGGTCGACCGACCCATCAGGTCCGGTCGACCGGTCACGGCGAAAAACTGGCAGAACTAAGCCCTAACGCCCGATTCCACGCCCCGTTCGATTTCTGATCGAAGGGGAAAATAATCACAATGATAATACCGGCCTTCCACCCTCTGGAAGGGGTCAAAACAACGCACAAACGGATTGAAATGGGCAATTCTTCCGAATTAACCCTATTTGGGTCACCGGGGTTCCCGGGCTTGTACCAGCCCCAAATGACAACCAATCAACACGAAATCAGCGGATCTGGAACGCTGGCATTCCAAGGGTTCGATTGATACCAACTGATCTAAAAATTGTCACCATTTTCTGATGAACCCAGCGAACACCCCAAAAGAATGATTTTAACCCAACAAGGCAAAACCCACTCGTATGCTCACCGTTCGGCATAAAACTTCGAGGGAACGCAGAAGAGAAGTAGGTTATCCATTTCCCTACTTCCACCGACGATTCTGTGCACCGTAGTGACTTAACTGCATCGAAAACTACATCATGAGCTCGACCGTCGACTTTGAATCCACCGTTTGGGATCGCGCTAGAAACAGTCCAATCCTCGCCCCATCGCTCTCCGGACCACCCCCACAGCATCACCTCAACTTGCTCGTGCCTCCTCCGTCTGCAGCCGGAGCCGGGAGGGCGAGAGAAGAGAGAAAACAGGGGAGAGAGAGGGTCACGACGGCAAATGAAAGGGAGGAGAGAGGAATAAGAAAGAAAAAGAATAAAAGGAAAAGAAATTTGGAATTTCCTAATTTCTGAAAATTCTGATTTTTGGCTTGAAAATGGATTAATTCAGAAAAATATGCAAAAATAGTCAAAACGATCCTCAGGAAGAGTACAACGTAACTGCGGCATCCACGAGTCGATGAACTGAGAAATAAACTCACCACAGGGTTCCGTAACTAGTACGAGGGAAAAACTCACGTGGATCGTTAAACTCAACTCAGGACTCACAAAAGCGATCTGAAACTCTTCGAAAAGGATCCGAAAGACCCAATAAGAATCCATGGTATTGTATCTACTGAGTCTTGGACCTTTCCTTAACGAATGCTCAGACCTTTAGATGTTGAAGCCAAGTGTGTTCTTCATTGTGCATAGACCTTGGCTATGTAAAGTGTTGACTCTTTTGTGCCGAGTGTCGACTCTTCTTGAAGCCAGCCTGATCTTCTGATAGCTGTCCAGCCTGAAGAGTGGACTCTTGATTCTTGAAGGGATTTTCAGCTTTGCTTGGGCGCAATCATTGGACTTTCACTTTTGCCATCTCCACTCCATTCCTTGTTTTATCTGTCATGAAAAAGCATCAAGTATTTCTGTAGTGCCCCGGAATTTATATAAGTAATTTCTGTATTTATTAATAATTTTTTGGAATTTATTTGGGCCAAATGAATTTATAAATGGATTAACTGATTAATAAGTCATTATAAGGCCCAAATATGATAATAAGATAACGTAGCCTATCTAATTATTATCCAGAAGATTTAAAGACCAGGCCCATTTAGTTTGGCCCATATTCTAGAAGGTTATTAAGCCTATCCTCGGATTTTTAAAAGATAAACACTACTTAATAAGATAATTTAAGGGATAATGGATAAAAGAGTTTTATTCTGAATACGATGACTGTAACGGTCTATCGTAAGACCGCCATAGCCGTGTAACGCGACAGGGCTCGACTGTCACAGCCTGTGAATTCCGTAAGTGAAAGAACTTGCAAAAAGATTGGAACTTGATGTTCCTATCCACAAGAGACCTAATTGGAACAATGTATAAAGACCCTAAGGACTCTTAGAGATTAGGTTTTAACAGATTAAGAACTCTAGAATCGATCTATTCTTCAAACCCTAGCCAAAACCCTATAAATAGGACCTAGTTCTGAACTGTGCGACCCTTACTTTTGGCTCGCAAGGAATCAAGGTAAGGAGATGTAATCTTGGGTAAGTTCTTTAGAAGTATTTGTTTACAATACTTTAGACTAATGCCTCTCCAAATTTCACATCTTTAGGTCAAGAGGTCGTGGAGTTAGAGCCCAAGGAAGTTGCTGAAAAATCACAGGAAGAAGGGAACTAGGGTTCGGTGTTCAGACCATAACTGGAAGTTTGAAGCCTAGACAAGAGGTAGGTTATCTCATGAACAGCAAAAACAACTTGATAGGACTATAAGCCCTCTGGTTTGATTGATTTTTATGCATAGTAGAGCATCAATTTCATGTTTTACTAGTTCCATGCATTACATGCATCTCTTAACCCTAAATTGAGAACTTAAAACATGTATTTCATCTATTCATGGTCACCTATGCATGTAGATAGCCTATCCTTCTTTATCATGCCTAGAAACTCATGGTGTTTTGGTTATAGACATGATGTGAGTTAATCTCTTTTGTTTCATATTGCTTTCTGTTAGCAGACACTCTGACGCGTCACAGTAGGACCGTCACATTCATGTAACGGCCTTACTATGAGCCGTCACAGTCTCTGTGGTATATGAGTTACTCTGTTAACTCTGACGCACCAATACAGACGCGTTACATAAGGGTAACGGCTGTTCTCTGACCGTCACAATCACTGTGACGCCCCACATCTAGACCGTCACAGTCTATGATCTGTCAACCCTAGACAGAATATGATTTGTTAATATTTCTTATTATTAAGCCTAGTTACCTAAGTGTTAACCTGGTTATATGACTTTGAGATTATTTAAGCATTCATGATAGGTATTGCATGATTTGGTATCTCACTTTTACTTTGAGTTATGTTAATTTCATGAAGCCAAACTCTATAGTTTTGTAATTAGAAACAGGATTTTGAAAGATGAATTAGTAAAGTTTTTATCTTGGTTTCACATCGATATATGTCTCTCTATATATATTCTTTCTCTATCAATAGAGTCATTTCTATAAGTACATGGCACATACTCCGGTGTGTTATCCATTAGTTCACACTTTGCACTATAGGAACACAATCTTGGACATGGGGACCTCTCTATTAGATATTCTTTCCAATGGACTAGGAAATCTTGTTTCAAGGCCTCCGTAATTCTCCGTGAGCCTGGGATTCCCAATAGGACGTCGAGTTGATTGTATCATTAAATCCCATTAACTAGAATACACTATCGTTGTTTCTGGATCTAGTAATGTAACGACCTTACATTGGACCGTCAGAAGCACGTAACGGCCATTGCATGACCGTCACATTTCTCTAAGTCTATTTTATTGTTCTGGACTCAGATCACTGTAACGGCCTGATACTGGCGCGTTACAGAATGTAACGGCCCAGTAGATGACCGTCACACAACTTGCATATATTAACCCAAGGTTTGACCCAAGGGTTGATTTCTAAAGTTCTAGATGGACTAATGGTAATCTAGAACTTAGCATAATGATTGAAAAGACTTAATGAAATGAATGAAAGGTAAAAGAATGTACCGTTATGCTGTCTATTTATTTCCATGAGCATAACATTGTTTAACTCTATTTCTTGATCTCATATATTCGAATTGAAGCATTCATTCATTGATTTTCATTATTTGGAATTATTATATTTTACTGTTACATGCGTGGAAGTAGCTTAATTTATATCTGAAGATGCGATCGAGCACTGATTGTGTTCAAGGGCTCTATGCTAGTCCCCTCGACTAATTACCGGAAGCATACTATTTTATAAATCATGGGATATGATGCTTCTGGCGTCGCATTGCGCTGGGAGTACTATTTCGATAAATAAGTGAAGATGCACGACACGACATGACATTCTTGCTTGATATTCCACAGAAATTCACGAAGCACTTGCTCATAAGCATAAGATGCTAAAGTGATGAATATGTGGCTTGCTAGTACATTCTCGATATATTCTTGTTCATGAAAGGCCAATATCATGTTCTTGTCCTATTCTTACTAGTTCATTCTTGTTCTCATTCCATCTTATATGATTGTCTTGTTACTTTGATTTAATCACATGATCATCGCATTCCATGATTTTACCTTATTTATTTAGAGTAAAAATGTTAATTACTTTAATAATGCCTTCATGTTGATGCGAAGATACCTACTGGGTAAGTGTGCTCATTACCTATTTCTAATCTTTTTCAAGAAATGAAAGTGAGTCGGGTTCGGATTCGGATTATTCAAGTAGCGGATCCGAGAGCGATTAAAGATGAGCGAAGACTTAGGAAGTCTATAATGTCTAGATTGAGTCAATGTAATTTTCCTATTTCTTGAGTATAGTAGAATGAAAGATGATGGAAAGTGGTTGTATTTCGAATATTGATCATTTATGAAATAAAGTGGGAGTATGATTAAATTCTGTGCAATTACATTTATGTGTGTGATTGTATTGCGCTCTGGTCGTTCTTGCTTGCAAAAGGCATACCATGCCGGCTGTTCGCGCTCCCCGATTTAGTCTTCCGCTGTAATAAAGGCTCGGGACGTGACAGTTAAGTTGGTATCAGAGCCTAAGTCTCAGGACTTAGGGAAAAGAATCATGTCATAGGATAAGCCCAAGGGTTAAGGACCCCCACCTATGAACCAAGGAAGGAATTTTCATGCCCATGTGAGAATTGGGTAGAGCTGGGATGAGATAGTTATTAGCTTTAAGATTGATTTTCTTTCGGTCTCACGAGAAATAACAAGCTGTTATATTTCTCTCAGGTACATTATTATTCTTATCATGGCTCATCGCGTAGACTGGAATGGCATGCAACAAACCGTTGCCGGCCTTACGCAGGCATTGCAAACCATGGCCCGGGCAGGGGCAGGAGCACGGGCTGGCGACCTTCATCGCAATTTCCGGAGTCTAAATCCTCTGCATTTCTATGGATCTTCCAATCCAGATGAAGCAAAAAATTGGATCGATGAAATGAATCGTATCTTTGATGTCATTCAATGCACTGATCAAGAGAAGGTTCATCTAGCAACATTCCAATTAAATAAGGATGCCTGTACTTGGTGGAAATCGGTCCCGGCACCTCCGGCCGATGCACCTCACACGTGGGATGGTTTTCTCACTTTATTTCGTGCCATGTATTTCTTCGAACATGTGAAGGAAAGGCAGGCCATGGAGTTTGCCTCCCTTCATCAATGGATGATGTCAGTAGCAGAGTATGAGCTGCAATTTTCAAGACTAGCACCATATGCACCACACCTTATTAGCACGGAATTATTAAAGGCAAATCGATTTATGGACGGGTTACGGCCCGGGTTCATTCAGCAACTTAGGACACAAAATATCCGCACTTACGCAGAGATGGTTCAGAGGGCATATCTATGCGAGAGGACCTTAGAGAAGGTCAAGAAGTTGAAAGGAAAGGGAGAGGAATCTAGCCGGCGCTCAGATCGGCATTATAAGAAGGAGAAGTTTAGCATCACGGAACCCTAAAAAAGCCGTGATAACAACAAAAGATCAAGGAGCGGGAACGGTGGAAGTTCCCAAAAGAATAATAAAAGGGTTAAGGAAGAGAAGGAGCAAGTTGCCGCGGCGTGCACTTTTTGCGAGAAATTCGGCCATTCGGCTGAAGAATGCTGGAAGCGTCTCGGTGCTTGTTTACGTTGTGGAAGTAGGGAGCATCGTGTGCCAGATTGCCCCCTTATGAAAGAGCAATCAGATAATGGAGGACGCAGGAGGCAGGCTCGCCTCAATGCGGTTATAGATGAAGATGAAGCACCCAGGGATTTAAATGATGGGCTTATGGAAGGTACTCTTCAAATCTGTTCTCGCCCTGCATTCGTGCTATTCGATACTGGTGCTTCTCATTCTTTTATCTCCACCACTTTTATAAAAACCTTACCAATTGCATCAGTTTCCTTACCTTCAGATCTTGCTATTACTACACCTTTAGGATCTGGAACTAAGCTTACCAAGCATTATCCTGATTGCGAGGTAGTGGTAGAAGGACACAATCTCCCCGCAAACTTAGTATGCCTTGATATGAAAGGTTATGATGCCATTTTAGGGTAGATTGGCTTGTAGACCATGATGCTTATATCAATTGCCGAAATAGGATAATATCTTTTCGAAAGTCCGGTCTTCCAAGATTTTCTTTTCTTGGCATCAAATACAAAAAGCATCCTACCATTATATCTTCTCTTCACGCTTGCAAGCTTATCTCGCAAGGATGCGAAGCTTTCCTTGCTTCAGTCATTATTACCGAATCTAAGAAGATTGTCCTAGACAATATTCCTATTGCAAGTGAGTTCCCAGACGTGTTCCCATCTGAACTACCTAATTTATCGCCCGAAAGGGAAGTAAACTTTACCATTGAACTCATTCCTGGTGCGGCACCTGTTTCTATTGCCCCTTACAGGATGTCCCCCACAGAAGTCAAGGAACTAAAGAAGCAGTTATAAGAACTTCTAGACAAGGGTTTCATTAGACCCAGCACATCCCCTTGGGGTGCGCCTATTCTATTTGTCAAGAAGAAAGATGGTTCCCTCATGCTATGTATCGATTACCGGCGACTGAATCAGCTTACAATTAAGAATAAGTATCCGTTGCCGCGTATTGATGAGCTCTTGGACCAGCTTTCGGGAGCTGAGTACTTCTCTAAGATTGACCTCAGATCTGGTTATCATCAACTTAGAATTAATGAAGAAGATATTTATAAATCGGCTTTTCGAAGTCGTTATGGCCACTATGAATTCGTGGTGATGCCGTTCGGGTTAACTAATGCCCCAACAGCATTCATGCAACTTATGAACAATGTCTTCCAGCCATACCTGGATTGATTCATTGTCATCTTCATCGATGATATCCTGATATACTCAAGGATAAAAGAAGAACATGAAGAACATTTGAAAATAACTTTGCAAACACTTAGAGAACACAAGCTATATGCCAAACTCAATAAGTGTGAATTCTGGCTCGAGGAAGTCTCATTCCTAGGCCACATTATTTCAAAAGAAGGTATTGCTGTGGATCCTTCTAAGGTAGAAGCTGTCAAGAATTGGAGTCGGCCTACGACTGTGTCTGAAGTAAGGAGCTTTCTGGGTCTAGCTGGTTATTATAGAAGATTCATTAAGGACTTCTCAAAGATAGCAGTCCATTTAACTAGACTCACCAGAAAAAAAATCACTTTGTCTGGTCAGAGGAATGTGAGAAGAATTTCCAAATTCTTAAGAATCATCTTACCACAGCCCCTATTTTATCACTACCAATGGAGGGTGGTGGATTTGAAGTGTATACGGATGCGTCTGGAATTGGCTTAGGATGTGTCCTTATGCAAAACAGAAAGGTGATTTACTATTCTTCAAGACAATTGAAACGTCACGAATAAAATTATCTTGTACATGATTTAGAATTGGCAGCGGTTATTTTCACCTTGAAAATTTAGTGTCATTATCTTTATGGAGAAAAGTTTATGATCTACTCAGACCACAAGAGCTTGAAGTATTTATTCTCTCAAAAGGAGCTTAATATGAGGCAGAGGAGGTGGTTAGAATATCTCAAGGACTTTGATTTTGCTATTCAATATCATCCTGGCAAGGCAAATGCTGTAGCAGATGCACTCAGCAGAAAACCAATAGGTATGTTATCAAGTCTCATGATTAGTGTAACTAACCTTATTCCTCAAATTGCTCAGTTGAATTTAGATGTTGACATTAAGGAATAAGATTGCTTCATAGCTAATATCCGAGCTCAACATATATTAATAGAGGATTTGGCCAAATTACAAGAGGATGATCCAGTTTTACTGGAAATTAAGGCCAATATTGAACAAAGGCCGGATTTTTCTATTTCTAATGATGGAAGATTGCTATTCAAGAGCCGAATGTGTATGCCGGATCATGAGGACACAAAGAAATTGATCCTAGAAGAAGAACATAAATCAAAGTACACCATTCATCCAGGAGGTACAAAAATGTATCAGGATCTCAAAGGAAACTTTTGGTGGCCCAATATGAAGAGGGAAATAGCTGACTTCGTGTCTCGTTGTCTAACCTGCCAACAAGTTAAAGCTGAACATTTTAGACCCGTAGGTAAATTACATCCCTTAAATATTCCCGAATGGAAATGGGAGAGCATAGGAATGGATTTCATCATGGGATTACCTAAGACAAGAGGTGGACACGATGGCATATGGGTAATCATAGATCGATTGACTAAATCTGCACATTTCATACCAATAAAGAGTCGATGGTCTGTGGATATCTTGGCAGCATTATACATGAAAGAAATTGTTAGACTACATGGTGTCCCTGTCTCTATTGTATCAGATAGAGATCCTCGATTTACATCATAATTCTGGAAAGGTCTACAACATTCACTAGGGACCAGATTAAATTTTAGCACAGTCTTTTATCCACAAACTGATGGTCAGACGGAAAGAACAAATCAGGTGGTAGAAGACATGCTCAGGGCTTGTATCATTGACTTTGGAGGAAGTTGGCATGATCACTTGCCTCTGGTGGAATTTGCATATAATAACAGCTATCAAGCAAGCATACAAATGGCACCTTTTGAAGCTCTATATGGGAAAAGTTGTCGATCTCGAATATGTTGGAATGAAATAGGGGAAAGGCAATTTCTAGGCCCCGACCTTATTAGAGATTCTACGGAGAAAATCAAGCTCATTCAAGAAAGGATGAAAATGGCACAAGATAGGCAAAAGTCTTATGCCGACAATCAAAGACGTGACTTGGAGTTTCAGGTAGGAGATCATGTATATTTAAAAGTTTCTCCAGGACGTGGTATTCGAAGATTTGGTATTAAAGGAAAGCTAACTCGAAGGTTCATTGGCCCATTTAAAATTCTTAAAAGGGTCGGTGAAGTGACTTATAGATTGGCTTTACCTCCACAATTAGCAGGAGTTCATGACGTATTTCACGTCTCCATGCTGAAGAAATATGTATACGATCCGGACCATATTATCACTTATGACAATCTGGAGATACAGAAGGATTTGACATATGAGCAAATGCCAATAAAGATTCTAGATCGGGAAGTGCGTCAATTAAGGAATAAAGTTATCCCTATGGTCAAGATTCAATGGAAGAAAATATGGCCATACAAAGCAACATGGGAAACCGAAGCAGCCATGAGAAAAAGATTTCCAGAATTATTTAACTATAAGTACACTCTCCACAATCCATGTATTGAATTTGGGGACCAAATTCTTTTTAAGTGGGGGAGGGTGTAGTGCCCCGGAATTTATATAAGTAATTTCTGGATTTATTAATAATTTTCTAGAATTTAATTGGGCCAAATGAATTTATAAATAGATTAACGGGTTAATAAGTCATTATAAGGCCCAAATATGATAATAAGATAACCTAGCCTATCTAATTATTATCCAGAAGATTTAAAGACCATGCCCATTTAGTTTGGCCCATATTCTAGAAGGTTATTAAGTCTATCCTCGGATTTTTAAAAGATAAACACTACTTAATAAGATAATTTAAGGGATAATGGATAAAAGAGTTTTATTCTGAATACGATGACTGTAACGGTCTATCGTAAGACCGCCACAGCCGTGTAACGCGGCAGGGCTCGACCGTCACAGCCTGCGAATTCCGTAAGTGAAAGAACTTGTAAAAAGATTGAAACTTGATGTTCCTATCCACAAGAGACCTAATTGGAACAATGTATAAAGACTCTAAGGACTCTTAGAGATTAGGTTTTAACAGATTAAGGACTCTAGAATCGATCTAATCTTCAAACCCTAGCCAAAACCCTATAAATAGGACCTAGTTCTGAACTGTGCGACCCTTACTTTTGGCTCGCATGGAATCAAGGTAAGGAGGTGTAATCTTGGGTAAGTTCTTTAGAAGTATTTATTTACAATAGTTTAGACTAACGCCTCTCCAAAGTTCACATCTTTAGGTCAAGAGGTCGTGGAGTTAGAGCCCAAGGAAGTTGCTGAAAAATCACAGGAAGAAGGGAACTAGGGTTCGGTGTTCAGACCATAACTGGAAGTTTGAAGCCTACACAAGAGGTAGGTTATCTCATGAACGGAAAAAACAACTTGATAGGACTATAAGCCCTCTGGTTTGATTGAATTTCATGCATAGTAGAGCATCAATTTCATGTTTTACTAGTTCCATGCATTACATGCATCTCTTAACCCTAAATTGAGAACTTAAAACATGTATTTCATCTATTCATGGTCACCTATGCATGTAGATAGCCTATCCTTTTTTATCATGCCTAGAAACTCATGGTGTTTTGGTTATAGACATGATGTGAGTTAATCTCTTATGTTTCATATTGCTTTCTGTTAACAGACACTCTGACGCGTCACAATAGGACCGTCACATTCATGTAACGGCCTTACTATGAGCCGTCACAGTCTCTGTGGTATATGAGTTACTCTGTTAACTCTGACGCACCAATACAGACGCGTTACATAAGGGTAACGGCTGTTCTCTGACCGTCACAATCACTGTGACGCCCCACTTCTAGATCGTCACAGTCTATGATCTGTCCACCCTAGACAGAATATGATTTGTTAATATTTCTTATTATTAAGCCTAATTACCTAAGTGTTAACCTGGTTATATGACTTTGAGATTATTTAAGCATTCATGATAGGTATTGCATGATTTGGTATCTCACTTTTACTTTGAGTTATGTTAATTTCATGAAGCCAAACTCTATAGTTTTGTAATTAGAAACATGATTTTGAAAGATGAATTAGTAAAGTTTTTATCTTGGTTTCACATCGATATATGTATCTATCTATATATTCTTTTTCTATCAATAGAGTCATTTCTATAAGTACATGGCACATACTCCGGTGTGTTGTCCATTAGTTCACACTTTGCACTATAGGAACACAATCTTGGACATGAGGACCTCCTTATTGGATATTCCTTCCAATATACTAGGAAATCTTGTTTCAAGGCCTCCGTAATTCTCCGCGAGCCTGGGATTCTCACTAGGATGCCGAGTTGGTTGTATCATTAAAGCCCATTAACTAGAATACACTATCGTTGTTTCTGGATCTAGTAATGTAACGACCTTACATTGGACCGTCAGAAGCACGTAACGGCCATTGCATGACCATCACATTTCTCTAAGTCTATTTTATTGTTCTGGACTCGGATCACTGTAACGGCCCGATAATGGTGTGTTACAGAATGTAACGGCCCAGTAGATGACCGTCACACAGCTTGCATATATTAACCCAAGGTTTGACCCAAGGGTTGATTTCTAAAGTTCTAGATGGACTAATGATAGTCTAGAACTTAGCATAATGATTGAAAAGACTTAATGAAATGAATGAAAGGTAAAAGAATGTACCGTTATGCTGTCGATTTATTTCCATGAGCATAACATTGTTTAAGTCTATTTCTTGATCTCATATATTCGAATTGAAGCATTCATTCATTGATTTTCATTATTTGGAATTGTTATATTTTACTGTTACATGCGTGGAAGTAGCTTAATTTGTACCTGAAGATGCGATCGAGCACTGATTGTGTTCAAGGGCTCTATGCTAGTCCCCTCGGCTGATTGTCGGAAACATACTATTTTGTAAACCATGGGGTATAATGCTACTGGCGTCGCATTGTGCTGGGAGTATAATTTCTATAAATAAGTGAAGATCCACGACACGACATAACATTCTTACTTGATATTCCACAGAAATTCACGAAGCACTTGCTCATAAGCATAAGATGCTAAAGTGATGAATATGTGGCTTACTAGTACATTCTCGATATATTCTTGTTCATGAAAGGCCAATATCATGTTCTTGTCCTATTCTTACTAGTTCATTCTTATTCTCATTCCATCTTATATGATTGTCTTGTTACTTTGATTTAATCGCATGATCATCGCATTGCATGATTTTACCTTATTTATTTAGAGCAAAAATGTTAATTACTTTAATAATACCTTCATGTTGATGCGAAGATACCTACTGGGCAAGTGTGCTCATTACCTATTTCTAATCTTTTTCAGGAAATGAAAGTGAGTCGGGTTCGGATTCAGATTATTCAAGTAGCGGATCCGAGAGCGATTAAAGATGACCGAAGACTTAGGAAGTCTATAATGTCTAGATTGAGTCAATGTAATTTTCTATTTCTTGAGTATAGTAGAATGAAAGATGATGGAAAGTGGTTGTATTTCGAATATTGATCATTTATGAAATAAAGTGGGAGTATGATTAAATTCTATGCAATTGCATTTATGTGTGTGATTGTATTGCGCTCTGGTCGTTCTTGCTTGCAAAAGGCTTACCATGCCGGCTGTTTGCGCTCCCCGAGTTAGTCTTCTGCTGTAATAAAGGCTCGAGACGTGACATTTCAGTTATATGAGAGTGGAAAATATCAATGACTTATAGTGTTTGGTCATTATCAAAACCATGAATGTCAAATGACCACAGGGGCACAACATTCTCCCCCTTTTTGATGATGGCAACACTATGAGTCATTATTTGGCTGTAATGTCCAAGATGGTAAAGTGTATAACATATGCAACTCAAGATACATGATGATGATGCATGGATGATCAGAGCATGTGAATGCGGATATGTATGCATGGATGATCAGAGCATGTGAATGCTATTCCAGTTCCTCATGATTATGGATGCTGCTCTCCATGAGTGTATGCATGATGAGGGACTTTTGATGCTCCCCCATCTCACAAAGTTATTCTCCCCCTTTGACAACTCACAAAGGCAACTCATAAAGGTATTCTCCCCCTTTGACAACAGCAACAAGGAGGGATAAGGTAGAGACAGTGACAAATGGTTTATAGAGCTGAGCTGAATAGGAGTGTAGAGTAAGCCATTATATGCAGACCTGAAACATGCCATGAGCAATATACATGGTTCAAAGCTAATGAAATCTGAGATCAAAAATAGAGTTCAAAAAGCATCTACATCTATGTTTTTAATAGAAATGAACCAGAAGTGCATATCATGACAGTGGTTAACCTTCTTTTATCTTATACATCCATATTCAACAACTTCTTCGGGAATAGCACAAACAAGTATTGAGGTTAAACAAGCATGACTAAAGCATGGAATTTTATGATTTCAACACTGTTTTTCGTGATCTTTTGTATTTGTAGGCACATGACTCATATTTTACAAGCAATCGAGTCTAGTACATGCCTCCTATCCGTAAGAATACACGTTGTTTAGATGCCAGTATTACTAGGTATTTGGTAAGACTGACTGTTAGACTTCAGATTGAACAGAGATAGCTTTGTCACCTCATGACATATCTGACCACATTTCTTTGATGAGGAGATATATTTCTCAGCAATTATGACATTGCTCTGCCTAGAGTCCAAATTAATTAAGACAGAGATAACAAGGGCACATCATGACATATCATTCATCACTTGTTTTGAGGACGTGACATATTTCTCCGTGCAACAATATCATTGCTCTGTCAATCTTACTGACAGGAATTCCATCTCATCAAGGTGTTTAAAAATAATACTAAGCTTTAGTGTATCACCAAAGTTGCCATGAAGTTTGAATTTTCATATTTCAGGATAGTCATTCAAGGCACAACATACAAGCTCTAGTTAAAGTCTATTAACACCACGGAACATAGATGATTTCAAAAAAAAATATCAGAGCTTCAAGGAAATCATTAAATCTGAACCATTTTTATTGGATGGACAATCATCATTTCATATAATAGAGAGCTCTTACACCATAGTTCTATTTGTTTCATGATCACAGTTTCAGACTGGAAGCCATTGAAGTTCAGATTGCAAGAGATTTAGAGAAGCAGCAAGACTCTCCCTAAGGATATGTAGTGAATGCATTCAAGGAGTTATGCTTGCAAGCAAGGAAAAGGATTAGATGTCAACCTGAGGGCCAAGAAGATGTCGACCTGGTCACTTATGAAGTTGGCAGAAATGAAATGCATGACCTGGCCCATGGTTATACACTTATTAAGGGTAACAGAATGAAGATGAAACATACACATGAATGCTTCATGGAAACAACTCCCCCTTACTATATGGCCTATATGCGACAGTGACGCATGGTACTTGACGGAGGTGAATCCTCATGCATGGTGAGTGTTTCTAGGAAAGCATAACCTGCCTTTTCACACTTCAGCATTTAATATACTATGGCCATGCAAGAATGATGCTACACCATATGCAATGCATCATGAACATGAATTCAACTTTATTATGCATCGTGACCATATGCAATGCTACACCACATGTAGAATGACATATTTACATATAAACAATGCATGGATACCAATCAGTAAAAATACATAACCAAATTGAAGAAGATCATCATTTTAATTTTTATTAGCCTGAGGTCTGCAAAGACCAAGCTTTCTTATGAGTGTTGTAAACCTGTCATTACATAAGGTGTTGGTGAAGATGTCTGCAATCTAATTTAGTGTATCAACAAAATGTAGTTCAAAGTTTTTCTTAAAGACCTCATCTCTAATGAAGTGATGCCTAATCTCAATATGCTTGGTCCAAGAGTGTTGGACTGAATTTTTTGCAAGGTTGATAGCACTGGTGTTATCACACAGAATTGGGACACAACCAAGTTCCACTATCGACTTACAATATTCTCTTTCCATTTATCTATCGATTTACAATATTCGACTTACAATATTCTTGTTAATAGTGCTTGATGTTTCGACTTACAATATTCCTTTCCATTTATCTATCGATTATCTTCGGATCTTGTTGGTTATTTAGTTTGCTTATTTGAGTTTCTCGCATTATTCATGCATTCATATAATGGTTAATTACTTAAATCTACCTGATGATAAAGAGTAATTCCTACTGAGCTTCTTGCTAACCCCACCTTATTTTCATCCTTTTCAGGTAACTCAGTAGATGGAATGTTTGCAACTGGGCTCGGGCCAGCGTGATCGACTGAACCTGGAACTTATTAGAAACTCGAGTCTTTTTATTTTCTTGAGTCTAGTAAGTGTAGTAGGTCTTGCTATTTTCTCTTCTTTATTTCTTTCATTGAGTCTATTATTGTAAAAATTGAGTCAAATGTGTAATTCAATTTCCAAATATCAATAAAACTATAGTTTCTCAAATCAATGGCCTCCATGTGTTTGAATATTATTTATTGTGTTTATTTATTTTCTACTCTAATTATCATGACTGTTTCGCTGCCACGTTCTGTTGACAGCTAAAATATGAACAAAGATAAAGATGGGACCAGACCAGCAACGAAGACTGGAAGATGCCTACGAAGTCAGGATTGAGGGAGGATCCTCACCACCAACTAATTGCCCAGCTAGGACCATCTCAGGCCTGGCTGATGTCCTGATAAAACCCCAGTTTGTTCACTGATGGAACCTCGAGATGATCTCAACAAAGCTGTGTCACTACTAAAGGGGCCTATTTCGGTTCTGATAAAAGTCAATACAAAATAACTAAGAGAAGCCAAGGCAATTATGCGGCCTAAAAGCACTAAATGGGCCGGCCGATTGGGCTTCTGACCATGGCGCCGGGAACCTCAACGAAGGGCCGCTGGACGCGCCGAGAGCCTAAAGGAAGGCGCGCCGGGAACTTCTCCCATGGATACAGGCGCCGAGATCCCTTTTGCAAGGCAAGGGTTCTATAAAACCCATTGCTTCTCCCACAAGAAAGGGCCCGAACAGAAGAGAAGAAAAAGAAAAAAGAGCGGATAGACAGAAAAGAAGAAAAGAAAGAGGCAAAGAAAAAAGAAGAGCGAAGAGATAGCCAGAAAGAAAAGAGATAGGAAAAGAGAGGGAGAGAGTCTCCGTCGAAAGGAGAAGCAGAAGAAAGAAGGAAGAGAGGCTCCAGGTGGGCTGATAGGGGGAGGGAGAGGAGTCAATGCTCCACCCTCCCCCCCCCCATGTTCGATGTTTCTTTTTCTTTCTTTTTCTCTTTACTGATTCCCCGTATGTAATGGTAGAGATCTTGATGTTTAGATTGTTCATACGATTCTCTCCCTTCTTCTCCTCTGTGTGTTTCTTGGCTTCAGTTATGAAGTCGATGTAAGTGAAGGTGAGATGAATAAATGCAATGGCCGTGATGGATTTTAGGCGATACTATCTTCCTTTGTCTCCATATGTATGCATACTGTTTGTATGAATGCCCCATGGGCGAAATGACTCAGGCTTCGGAGTTGAGTATGTTCTTCGAACAGGGATGAAGGTAGAACCCCCACCCTTGTTCAATGGGTTGCTGGGTTCTATTCTCTTCTCTCTTCGCCGCAATATCCGATAGTTTTATACGCTCCCGGTTTCAGAGTCTCCCTGCAAACCCATTCTTCAGAGGGGCATAGATAGTATCCCTATCCCCAGCCCATGGGCTATTGGGTCCTGTCATCTTCTCCCCTCCTTCCTCAACGGCAAATTCATTGCATACGTATGAGTTCCCCTCAAAGCCCTCGATGCCCCCTCCTTGTGCTGTTCAGGAACCAGAGACATCAATCTCTTGGTTTCCTGAACTATTGGCTGCACGAGGATGCGTCTGCTCAGCAGACGAACGCCACCCCACGGGTTTCTAGCGACTGGATCTCAATCTCTCGACCCTCCATTCTAACCTTTGAATGATTAGGGTCTGGAGTCTCGATACTGAGGGTTCCTCCGTCGTCGGTTTTAGATGCCATTAGGCTTGTCAGGGAGATCAGAGACAGCCATCTCTTGACCTCCCTCATATGGTCTGCATCAAACAGATGAAACTCTCCACAGGATCTGGATGATGGTCTCAATCAATTTCCCCTGTTGACCCCTACTATCCAATTCCTTTGGCATCCTTCTAACAGAAGTGCCCATGAAACCCCCCTTCTGCACTCCTGATTCGGCATCAGTCCAAGCCAGAAACCCCGAAAACCCTCAAAACAGAGCATCGTTATTGAGCTCTGAAACCCTAAAATCCTTCCGCATTCCACCTTCTCGGCGTGCAAGTTTCCCCGCCGAGAACCGTAAGGCCGAGAGGCCTCCCTCTCTTGCTAAACGACAAGCCTCTTCTTTGCAAACACCACAGCCCACAGCCTCCCGGCGCTAGGCTCCCGGCGCGGCCATGAGCGCGCCGGGAAGCCTTGGCCGCGCCGGGAAGCCTTGTGCCGAGAGCTCCCTCCATCCAGTAAAAGGCCATGCCGAGAGCCCCTTTGGCCAATCAAAGGACCGCGCCGAGAAGCCCCTTGACCACGCCGAGAACCCCCTTCTGCCAACCAGTAAACCACGCCGAGTCCCCTCTCCTTGGCCCAATGAAACCCAGTCAGGGGACTCTCTCCTCACTGCCATGTCTCAGCTTTCTGATCCCTGTACACATACGTCCTGGGGATCTCCAAAGACCGTTGTGAATGACCTGAGAAGATACAGTAATGGGGAGGGCCTCCCTCCCCTACAGTCCTCATTCCCGATCCGGATTCCACCCTTATGAACCCAAGGGGCCATGTCGTTACATGAGTTCTGAAGGGTTTCAAGGGGATATTGACCGATGAAACAGAGGCAAGCGATGTCCCAGGGCCCGGTGCCCATCCTCATTCGGTTGTCATCCCGGCATTCCGTGGGTGATGACCTATCTTCTCTTGGCACAATCCAAGTCAAGGGGACATGCTGCCGAAATTCTTATACACACCTGGCCAGGTCACTGTGATATTATCTCTCAACCCCGAAAACCCTCAAAGCAGAGCATCGTTTGAACCTTGAAACCCTGTAATGATTCCAGCTTCTCGGCGTGCTAAATTCCCCGCCGAGAACCCTCCTGCCTAGAGGCCTGCCGCTTTAGCAAACGACAAAAATCATATATGGCCCTTGCATGCAAACCCCCACAGCCCAGGGTTTCCCGACGCCACCTTCCCGGCGCGGTAATGGGCGCGCCGAGAAGACCCCTGACCGAAAGCCCCCCCCCCCTATGCAACCTTTTCTGGCGGAGGCTTCCCGGCGCGGGGATGAGCGCGCCGAGAACCCCATCCCTTGGCGCGCCGAGAAGCCCCCTTGCCCATTTTTGCCAAGCCGAGAACCCGTGCGCCGAGAACCCCATCCCTTAGCGCGCCGAGGACCCTCCTTCCTGCGCCGGGAACCCTGGCCATTCTGCCTTCGCGTCGGGAACCTATGCACGCTTGAACTGCATTGATAACCTACTCAAATGTTGTTACTGAATCTTAAATCTAAATTTTGTTCCGGGATCCCCGCGACCTGACCGCGCAGGTCGATCCGCGTGCGAGGGCGCAACATTGAGCGTTCGCTCACCTTCCGTCGTCCCGCATCAGGTTCATGAATAACCCCTTTAGCTCGGGAGGGCTCTGCCATTGCACGAGTTCCGCCGGCTTCTATAGGGAATATCAAGCATTGCCCCATGGCAGATACGCGATTCGGGAAGTTCAACACTTCTCTCTCTTTTGGCTTTCATCCCGGCACTCCGTGGGTGGTAGCCTATTTCCCCCTGGGCATAACCCAGATAAAGGGAAGATGCTGTCGAAATACTGATCGATGTTTTAAACCTCATCGCGGTCACGGCTCAGGCTACCTGTGATTGAGATCCTCCTTCCCCCCTTAACCCCAGGCTTTGAACCGCTGACTTAACGATATCATCTGTTCCTACGGTTGGTGTCATTATCTTGCCCGCCTTTCTGGCTTCGGTATGAAGTTCCATTTCCGCACATGAATATACGTTTGCCTCTCGAGGCCTCCTACTTTAGCGTTTAATCAAGGGTTGTCCTTCCTTGGAAGGACGTAATTAACGTCATAGCGTTCAGGGTATGACGGACTTCTGGTCCAGACACGATCACTCACAATCGACTGATTAGAAGTCAGATCGAGCGCACAATAAAAATCGTCACCACGGTGACTGGCACGCCAATAAATAAATAATAATAAAATAAATAAATAAATAAATGAAATAAACCAAGATAGAATAAAAATGTGTTCGACACGTTCCGAGCATCACTTCCCGCTGCTATCGGCTCGGGGCGTGACATAACATAAGGGTGACAAATGCGTAGCTAGCGGTGACAATAACCCAACTAAGGGTGACAAATAGCTCACAAAGGGTGAAAAATAGGTGGCCAGGCTGAATACATGGAAAATAAAGGAGTGTCGACTCTAGTCACAAAAGGAGTTGACTCCAGTGCACGGCAGAAGCTGTCGCAAACTGAAGAAGTCTAAGGGTGACAAATAGTCACATAAGGGTGACAAATTGCTCGATAAGGGTGTAAAATATCCTGTTAAGGGTGACAAATGGTTGATTGCATTGGAACATGAAGAAAGATCAATCATGTTCGATGAAATCAACTCTGCATGTGTTTCTGTGGACGTCGAAAAATGTCGATGATGATCATACGGCATGCACGTCTCGACACTCGAGAGCAAGCCGAAGACGAAAATACCAAATAAACCTCATGCCTCGCTCGATCAGGATGAGGACTCGCTTGGTGGTCCGCTAGCCGATGAGGGAGCCCCTCGGGCGGAAGATACGGCCACAACTCTATAGCCGGCCATGCCGAGAGTCGAATCGAAGAAGAGTCAGGAACTCTGACACAGCCCGACGTGCACCGAAAGTCACGCAGAGTCTGGGACCGAGCCCCAAAGGCTGCGAACGGAACATTGTAGAGGTCATACATAGCAACCGGAACCTTCCAGGAATGTCGACATTCACATAAAATGGCCGCGACTTCGAGAAGAATCCGTTTAGTGCTTAAAACGGCACGAAGGGACCTTAAAACGGCGCGCCTTAAAATGGCGCGCCCCCCTCTTAAAACGGCGCGCCCCTTTATTTTGTTTAGCTACACGGCGCGCTCGAGGCCTCCCCCTTTGATGCTTAAAACGGTGCCCCTTTGAATATGGCGCCGTTTTAACCCCTAAACCTATTCTCTGAAGCGCTTCCCGGGCATGCAATCGACCCATCCCATCATCAATACGGTCCCCTGTTTCCTGCGAACAGCACGTCGACGAACTACCTAAAATGGCTAAAACTTCCGCCTCGATCCAACGGGCAACCAAGCATATGTCGGGAATGGAAGTTCTTGAGCCCTGCACCGCCAAACGTTCATTCCGTCGAGCGGCCGCCCATTCTCCTGCAAATGATGAAAGCAATGTGGCTCGCGGTGGATATGCCAGCGAAGGAGGAGGCCATGCCTCTGCCCCTCTCCCGGTCACACTGTAGCCGCGGCGGAGGTGACGTCCACGACAACGGCATTCGACACGGTGACCCCAGCAACGTCAGCAACGGCAACTGCGAACAGAACAAAAAAGCCATAGAAATGGGAAGCTTGCCTCCCTTCTCTCCCTATAAGTACAAGCCCCAGGCAAGAAGCAAAAAAGAGAGAAAGAGGGACGCTCTACTAGCGGCGAAGCCCTGCTCCGAAGTGTGAAGAGAGAGAAGAGGGTGAAAGAAAGAAGGAGAGGTGAGGGGAAGAGAGCTCTGTTCCCCCCTTTTGTCTTTGCATTCCCTTCTGCCCCTTTGATTTCCTTTTGGTGATCTTCATATGTAGACCTTTATCTTCGTATTCCCTTTCAATGTAATCGGAGTTCAGTCTATGGTGGAATGATAGGAAAACTCCCCTTTGGGAGATCTTGATGCCCCAATCCCCCTTAATATTCAGCCCATAGTGGATCTGGTTTCTTCTCCCCCGTTCGTCTCTCCATGAAACCCGATTTTGATGCTCGCTCATCCCCTCCCTTTTGCAAGTCCAGATGTTTCCGTCGGATCATATATGCATAGATATGTACATATGTATCTGTAGATAGATATATACGCATGCATGCGCTAACTTCATTTTACTGCTGTCCCTTGGATCTCCCTTCCGCCGTGTTCTTGTGTCGACTTCGGCTCTCACGCGGTCTTCAGCCACGCGATCACGGCAACCCTCGGGTCGTCGGAGTTCCTTTGTAGGCTGGCCCTCAGGACCTCCGGCCCCGAACGGGGGAAGTCTACACGATCGCAACAACCCATGGGTCACCGGACTCCCTTGTAGGCTAGCCCTCAGGACCTCCAGCCCCAAATGGGGTAATTTTACTGGTGTCGTCGCTTATGCGCACACCGGGATGTTTCGGGGCCGTCGGAGTTCTCTCCGTATGGCGCGCCCCATTTTTTTCCCGGACCCTTCGGGTCTAGGGGAAGTGCTGCCCGATTTTCGCCAGGGTCAAGAACATACAAGAACACCAAGAACAATGGATAAACATATCATAGAACTTGCCCACGGGTGAAAGAAAAGAAACACACAGTAAACCCTCTGCGAATTAACCCCCTAAAATCTTACACAATAACTCCTCCAAACAAATCACTTAAACCCCACCTCATTACCTACTTAATCTACCAAATGGATGAACAAAAAGATCATAAAACCCACCTATAGATGAAAGAAAAGAAAAGAAAACACACAGTCGAAAGCAATAAACCCTCGGCAGGGGCTAACCCGGCGCGGTCTCTGAATATGGCGCCGTTTTAACCCTCCTCACAATAGCCCCATCTCCTTCTTTGGATGCTAAACGGCGCGTCCATTTCAACTCCTTGTCTTCCCATTCCGGCGCGGCCTTAACCGGCGCGCCCTCCTCTTCTTTGCCTTAACCGGCGGGCCCCTTGGCCTTCCTTAAACCAGCGCGCCCTTCTGCCCCCTTGTAGTATCCTTAAACCGGCGCGCCCTTCCCCTTGTAGCATCCTTAACCGGCGCGCCCCCCTTCAATATCACCTAATCCGGCGTGCTTTAAAAAAAATGTTTAATCAAATGAAAAAAAATTAAAGTTAATGAATAAAACTATTCAAAAGTTTTCCCTCCACTATAATCCAAATTTTGTATGGTTTTTGAACGTCGTTTTGCATACCGATGCGGAGGGTTTAAATCATGTCAACCCAACTCGCATGCTTTAATGAAGAACGATCTTTAGGTCATTTGGCCCCTTTTCTTGGCGATTAATCAGAGGTCTTCCCCTCTCCGAGGGGATGTAATTAACGTCGTGGCCTTTATGGCGCGGCGGGTCTCCAGTCCCGACCCGATACCCATAATCGTCTGATTAGTCAGATGGAGCGCACCCCGGGCTTCGGACCACTCTAGTCTTGAAGCCCGAACACATTGTCACCTAGGTGACTGGCACGCCCTCGCACTAGATAAATCGATAAACTAATAAAAAGAACACCCCGATATCTTTCACGAACTCGAAATCCAGTGCGTTCCACAAGTTGGCACGCCCGGTGGGACAGATGATCTCGAATCGATATAACCACCAATATCCCAATATTTTCATCCATCGAAATCTAGTGCATTCCACAGTTTCCTAACCCAACCATCTCAGATTTGGAGCATCGTTAAGCATTGGATGACACTGATAAACACCTTTTAAGATCAAAGGAAGAAATTTATCCTCAGTTCTAAAGGAGTTTCATGAAGCTCATTCCAACACCAAGAACAGAAGAAAAAGAGAAAAGCAGAAGAGCATGAACACGAAGAGAAGAAGAAGAGCTGATTTGATAGCAGTTTCAAAAGAGAGCAATCCTCTAAGATTGAGGGTAAAATGGAGTCACTCATGATCCTCAACAGCACTAGATAACCTGCAAAGCCGTCTACGGTAACACTCATTGATGGGGACATCCTCGACCATTCCACATTTTTTTGAGGATCGTGTTGCTTGCCGACAATGCTCCATGATGTTCGTCACATTTTTGTGAGTCAAGTCACATAATTTTTATATTTTATTTGAGTCACAATTATGTAATTTTCCTTTTATTTGAGTCAAGTACCTAGGTCAGTGAGTCATTTACCTAAGTTGAGTGTCATTAGGTTGATTAGGTTGGTTAATGGGCCCAATTAAGTGGACTAGGCCCAGGGGCACCCCTCCCTTGGACAGTTAAGTGATTAGTCTGTTAGTTCAGGGTTATTTTAGTCATGGAAAATATGGTTGCCTATAAATAGGCCCCCTCTCCCTCATTTGTACAACAATGAAGAAATGAAAAATTGAAGTCAATTCCAGAAATTTGAGTGAATTTGGAGTGAGAAGCTCCCCTCTTCCTCTCTCTCTCTAAAAGGGGAAACCCCTTTCTCTCTCCTCCCCCTCTCTCTCCTAGCCAAAATCCTCTCTCTCTCCTCTCTCCTCTGTCCACCTCAGCCCCACCTCATCCTCTCCCCACTTGCCACCTCATCACACCTCTTCATCTCCCTAGAGACAATAACTATCACATTTATTCCCTCCCTCTTCCAAGGCACCCCTTGGCACTCCCAATACACCTCCTCATTCTCCCAAGGTGGAACACCTCTCCCCAAGCACCCCTTCCCTTCCCCAACACACCCTTTCCCCTCCCCTAGGCCAAAAATTAATCCCACCATTAAACCCATATTCAAACTCTCTTTCCCTCCCTACACCAAGACCATTTGCGCCCCTCTCCTCTCACCCCCTCCACCCCTGGCCGCAGCCTGCCTTCCCCTCCTGCTAACTTCGACCCCAGCAGCTCCCACACCCCCTCCCTTACCCTGGTTCTTCCTCCTCTGGCCCCTCTCTCAACTAGGCAGCACCCTAGCTCCATCTCCCACCATTTTCCCCTCTCTCTTCCCCCATTAGCACCTCTACCCACCACCACATCCAGAACAGGTTCACAACAATAGGGTACTGCAAAGTTCCAGAGGCTACCACGTCTTCATCATGCTTCTTCTGGTGGTGTATCATATATTGCTGGAAAGCTCTTTGAAGCAGCTTTGCCGGCGAGGTAGTCTCGCCATCATCAGACGTCCCTGCTGTCTAGAGGAGCCATTCTCCCCAGACTGCGCAAAGCTACTCTGGCAGAGAACCTGAACCCAAAAAAGAAGTGACCACGGCCGCTCCTGTGCGAGTTTGGATGTGAATTTTAGGTGAGAGCTTCTCCTCTAAGTCCCCCGCCAGCTCCAATAGGAAGGGCGCCACTTGGACCTCAGAGCACGGCATTCCAATTTTTCTCCCCGGAGTGTGCAGGTCAATCCCACCTGAGGCTGATCCGACCCCCTCCCACTCTTCTAGTTCACGCGATCTGCTCCGACCTCCTCTTTTGGCTTCGTCGGCCTCCGATCAAAGAAGACACGTCCGTAAATGTAACAGCTCTGGTTCTTCCCTCATCGGACTCCGGGAGTGCTCGTGACGTCCATTTCTTCTAGCAGCTACGGTTCTGGGACAGTTAGAATCAGGTCCGACCTGCCCTAGTCCAGGCTCTGCCTCGACCACAGCCGGCCTCAGATCGACCAACAATTTTTGTGGCACACTTCAGGGCTAACCCAAGAAGTTTTGGCATTGGTCCCACCTTCAATAGCAACCAGAGGAGCTTATGGCAGCGTCGGCATCGACCCCCTGTCCTGTTGATCCTGGTGCGGACAGAACCGGCGTTGCTAAGAGAGTTGATTCTAGTTTAGTTTTCCCTGCCACGCCTGGCCGACTTAAAGCCCCTCCTTGTGGGAGGTAGTGTTTGTGTGTAATCCATCACTCCCCCATCCCTAGTCCACCCCTCCTACGTGAGGTGTAGTGATTGTAAATCATTACTTTCAGGTTGAAGCTTCATCGGCGCAGCGTGCGGGTGGCGATCCCACACTTCCCCACACGCCATCGTCTACGGCCGGGATCACATCTTCACGTCGATCAAGTGAGCTTCTGGTCACTTCTCTTTGCTGGCATTCCTTCCTTAATTAGTATTACCTCTTAGCTCCGTCGGCGGTGAGGGAGTGCCCAGACCAAAAGGCCAATTGATCGAGTGACCACCGCGAGGTGAGTTGTGAGAGAGACCCTATATCCCACGCCCTCGGTGTGCTGGCCACTTGTTGAGTTGGGCATCCTAGGCCCTTTGCAGTCCATCCTAGGCTAGCCAATCCCCCAGAATAGCGAGGTCCCACCTCGGACCATCTTTGTTATCGCTGGTCTATCTACGAACCCGAGTGTGCGCTACGCGGGTGAGCCCGCTTGTGCGATTTCTCCGAGTCTGTTGCTTTGCTTGCGACTCTACGTCCTAGGATCTTAGTGTCACCCCCGGTGTGCGAGTTCTCAACAGCAAGTGGTATATCAAAAGATGTGGTCGGAAGGATTGGTAAGGCCAATCTGGAACGCGGCCGTTCTATTGTGAGGAGACTTTCAAGTCAAACCTCCACCTTGTACCACTCATGATTGAGCAGTCCTAGGTGCATTCGAGCCATCCCCGTGGCATCCCTAGTCGTGTCACGTTAAATTGGCATCAGAGCAAGTTCACAACTTGTCTCTACAAGTTGGTCCTAGGGCATATGCATTTAGAGTCACCTGGTGCATCAACCGTGCCCACTAGCATGGCTACCTCTCTTTGGTCATATCCGTCCCACTCGGCCCTCCATAAGGGTCCGATCGACCCTCCCTTTGACATAATCCTATTTAAGGATCTCCTGTTTGATGGATCATGCTCTACTGCCTACCTATAGTGGGAGAGTACCATGGAAAAGCACTTTGAGAGGGCTATGCTATATGGACCTACGAGAGTCCATTTTGCCAAGCGTCGGCTTTTGCGTAAAGCCTGGGATAAGTGGTGGAACATTGAGGGCTTGAGGAGGATTAGAAGGCAAGAGCCCCATTGACACATGGGAAGACATGAAAACTAAACTAACGAAGATCTATGTTCCCCGAACCTTCCCCTCCTACTCAGAGAGCCATAGCCCAAGGAGCACTACCACTCCTCCTTTCTCTCCTGGCCAGTTCAAGGCCACCATAAAGGCCCAACCTCCGCAACACCCATCACCTCCTACCCCGACCAACACCTCTACACTCCACCACCCAACCCCCACCAACTCTCCCCAAAACCAAGGGCGACCCATTTCCACCCCTCCATAACCAGCCGATCCCAAGGGCGAGAGACCCCTAATTGATTCAGTTCCCCCCATGAAGGCCGCCACCCCCCAACCCAAACTCCTTTATCCAACCCACACTCAAATCCAATTACCCCCCACCCCTCCATCTTCTCCCATAAGGGACACTCCCCCCAAGACCAACCAACCCAAGCGACCTCAACCAACCCAGCTCCCACTTCCTACCCCAAATCTCCCATGTCCTCGGCCTCCACTACTTCCCCTCCCTATCCTAACCCAAGTTTCCCATTACCCACCACCCCGGGTACACCATGCACCAACCATCATCACCCCACCCCCAAAAGATCTTCCCATTCCCTTGGGAAAGGAGACCACACCCATCCACACGGGAGTAGATGCTAGTCCAGAACCCCTCCCCACCCTCGAGGAAACCCAAGTGCACACCAATGGTGAGGAATAGCCTCAAACATCCCCCACTTCACATAGCCTGGACCTTCAAGAGCCACAAACCTTTACACATGACACCATAACCATAGATGGGCCCCTACTTAAATGGCTCAAGGCAGACCCCGTCCTCCATAGCTTGCACTCATACCCTCTACCCATGGAGCGACACCTCCCTCTAGTGCCCCTCTCCTATCACACCACCATCCAATCATCTTACCAAGTGGAGACATTAGGGGATATTCTTAAGGGCTTAGCATGACAAATGAAGTTGACCGGCATGTTGACCACAGTGGCCAACCAACCTAGGAGCCTTGACCTCCAACACCTATATGTCGGGTCTATCACCTCAATTTGCACCATTGGTTGCTACACTAGTGACCTTCTACTTTTCCTCCCTACACCCAATGAGCCCGACCTTATCTTCGAATTGGAGACCCTTATATTGGGTAGAAAGCCAAGCCATCCCCTCATGGCTGACCCACCCACCAAAGACTTCGGCCCAATTATTTCATTAGAGGAAGATGATCCACCACCATATTGTGAGGACCTTAAGGTTGATGAGATAAACTTAGAGCTCCTTTCCACTGAGTACACTTATGTTGATCCTTTTGACCCCTCCCAATGGGAGCCCGGGAACCCATGTGGCCCACCCGTATCACTTACCACCCACTCCTTCCTACCCCCACCCACGATGTTGGACCAAGCCCACCTCTTCCAAGCCCCGGGCGACACAAGGAAAACCCTAACCATGGAAGATCTTCACCTAGGGAACAAGGAAGAGCCTCTCTCCATGATGTCCACCATCCTAGATTCCTTCGACCCTTTCGAGTGGAAGCGCAAAGGCCATCCCACAACCCTGCACATGGAAGCCATCTTTGAGATAGGAATGCATGTGTCTTGGCATATCACACCGCTTGGCATGATCAGTACGTTGGCTCTGCTCGTTCATGTCACCCACATGTCAAGTAGGATGCATGATTGGTCCATATTCGGGTGTAACGGCCCTCCCCCATTCATCATTGGTCGATCGCATGTTGAGAGCATTCGCGGATGTCTCGGTCCCCCGGCATTTGCCACTCCCATGCATGATAGATTCACCTACGGATGCCTCGGCCCTCCTAGGTCCATCAAAGTCTACTTGACAGCATTGCATGATAGGTCCACTTATGGTTGCCCCGGTCTACCTTTGCATACCACACACCTCACACCCACACTGCACCGTAGCACATTGCATAAGCATTCAAGCAAGCATCTAACAACGGGCGGTGAGGTTCATGATGAGTGGGCAAAAGCTTATGGGCGCCTCTTGGGATCCCAAGTAGGCGAGCTGTTGATGGTGAGATTGGAGTGGCTCTACCCTAGGGCCGCCTCCAAACCGAGGGCACGAGGACTTGGACCTTCCCAAGTTCTGAGTGGCTTTGGTAACCCAGCTTACGGGTTGGACTTACCGATGGGATTTGGGATACACCCAACTTTCCACATGGCGGATCCGGCACCCTCTAAGGGCACCGCAGTGGATCCTAGAGAGTGCCTCGAGCCTATACCCTCCTTTGAGAGAGACACCCTCGGAGAGCCTCCACATATCAGCCTGAGAGCCCGATGTGTGAACACGGAGGTAATACTAAGCAAGCATGGTGCGGACACCAGGACGATCAAGTGACACGTCGGCGAACCGACGGTGCCATACGCGAAGTGCCAAGTGGACTACATCGGCTTCCCTTCAAATTGGGGATAATTTAGCTTCAATTTGGACTCTTTTTGCATTGAAATTGGGCTTGTAATAAACATTCTACTTGGGTTTGCATAATGGGCTGGTTGTAAGGCTCTTAAAGGGCCAATTGGTTAAGGCCCTTAAGCATTCCTTAAGAAAGGAGGGGCCTTGGTCCATTTAGATGGATCCATAAGCCTTGCATGGCCCAATTGGGCTCCCCTCCTAAATGGGCTATCTAGGATGGAGAGGTCTTAAACAAGAATGGGCTCCCTTCTCTCATGGGCTCTCAAAGTTGGAAAGGCCTTAAACAAGAATGGTGGAATGGGCTTAAGCCATGGCCAAAATGGCCCAATTGGAGGCCCAAGTAGGGGGTGCCCCCTTTTTTGTTGTATTAGGCTAGACATTTTGTTTTCTTTTCTTCCATTCCCATTTACCACATGGGAGCATTAAGAATGGCTGCTGGTCAAGTTCAAAATGGCTGCCACCTACCATCTTTACATGGATTTCAAAGGTAGGTGAGCCAACATGTTGGCTGTCCCCCTCTCCCTTTCTCTCTTGGTCAAGGGGCGCAGCCCCCCCTCCCTCTCCATGTATCCCACGTAAGTCCCTCCCCCTACCCCTTGCATTTGTCTATTTAAAGCCATGTATAGTGTGTGTGCAGAAGCAAAATGAAAGTTTGTTGAATGAAATTTGCATTAGAGAGTGAATCTCTGTGTTCCCTTGGGTGTGACTCCCTTGGTTCTGTCCTGTGACTGGACAGAATTGGGTCATGTGACTCGACCCTGTATCCCCCTCTTCCTCTTATCTTCTTCTTCCAAAAAAAATTCCAGTGATACCTCTGCAAGTTAGGAAAATTTCAGCGCTGGTTTCGCGTCAATCGGAGTTTCGTGAGCGATGGCAATAATTCATTTCGTGGAGGCGCGCAGATCGGTCCCTGATTGCTGCCCATATCTGGAGATGACTGTGTTTTAATTTCTCCAGCCCAACCCTGAAGCCATCTAAAGCTAGTTCCTGAAACGAGATCGTAGGATTTCGAGTCGTCTTCACGTTGCCACTGGTCTCGCCTCGATCTGATCACCGTGCTGTTCTTGGCGGCGATTCTCGTGAGATCGCGCAAGAGATCTGAGCAGATCCGGCCCCAAACCAGAGCTGACTTCCAGAGTCCTCCCCGACTCATTCGGTCGAGATCTGTGAGGGATCTTCGGAGTACGTCTTTATCTTGACGTCGCCAACAATCTCCCAGAAAGAACGTCTCAATCCAACACCAACAGCTATTTTTCCATCATTTTACCGTGTCGCTGCGTCGTTCTGGGAGCTCAAAACCAGAAGCTGAGAAGAAACATTACTGCGCCCAGATCTGAAAAGATCTGATCGCGCCCTTCGGAGTGAAGAAACTACATCCTGTCACCAACATTCTCCAACAAACGGCGCTCCGATTGGGTATCGGATCTGGCCGTACCGGCCTCCGCAAGTTCGCTGCGCAAGGTGACCAGTGTAGACAGAACCGGGTCGGCTTTCCGTCGGCGTACCCGAGCGGCTCCGGCACGCGTCCCTCGCCTCCTATGAGTGTAGCCCGTCAACCCGGGTTCCAGCAACCCCAAAATTATCAATTGTAGCCCGATACCTCCCTGTGTGGAGTGGGTGTTCAGTTCTGAAATTGTAAAGTTAATCATTTGTGTATTGTGGTTGTTCGGAAATCGACCGGGAGTTCTTCCCCACGCCTAGTCATGGAGGTACGTGCTCGTTCCGACATCTACATTTGCTGATTTAGTGTGCTTTCTATATTGCTACGTTTGTAAGAATAGGGCCATTAGCTAGCTGCAAAATCACCGTGAGTGTGAGTTGTGAGTGCCCGTTCCTTAGCTCCAGTCGAGCACCGAACTCGAATCAGTACCCTAGGCGACGGTGGTTTCTTAATCGCCGTGATCCCCACGTTTCCTTCGCAAGGGACGATCGTCGGGCTCAAGAGAGTCGCTGTTGAGAGATGTCTCCACCTAGAGAATACCACGGTGGTCAGTTGCCCGGCTTGCCTTTAGCGTGTTAGTGCTGGCCGCACAACGAGTCGGTCGTACATCTTAGCCCGAGTCGGTCATCTGTCCCGCATCAAATTGGTATCAGAGCGTCATTTTAGTCTAGGGTCATTTAAGTCCAAGGTTGCATTTGCATTCCTATAACCTGGTATAAAAAAAGGTGTTGTCCAAATGTTAGGCTACGCCTATTGGGAAGGCCGCACACTTGCGCGAGTGATCTTCAGATCGATTAACTCCGCCACGTATCGAGTCTTGGTGTCTTGTCCTTATTGTGCATGCATTCCAACCTTGCATAGTCGGTCTAGTGTCGTGTCCTAGTGTCGGCATGGCCATCCATTAGCTCCCCGAGTCCCATGGGTTCCCAAACGTCTAGTTCATATGAATGGTGGCGACACCACCAAGGATGGGGAATCCAACCCCACCACATCCGTAGGCCCGTAGCCTCGGACTTCTATGGAACCAAGGTCCCGAGTGACTACCTCAAGTGGGAAGCCGCCATGGATGCATATTTTGAGTGTTATACTATGTCCGAGGCAATGCAATTCTCTTTCGCCAAAGAGCGGCTTCTTCATGAGGCCGCCGAAAAGTGGGACTACATTGCACGTTTGAGAGAGGTTAGGAGGCAATGGCCCATCGAGTCATGGTGGGACATGAAGAGAGAGCTTAGGAAGGTCTACGTTCCCCAACTGATCACCTCCAACCGACCCCACCCAATCACCTCCAACCAAGTGGGTCCTAGTCGGAGGCAACGAGCCTACACGTAGATGACCCTACACGGGCGAGTCCACTCTGATACCCCTACTCCAACCTGGACCGTTTTCGAACTTATGCAAATGATTTCGGATCGGGTGGATAGGAGGTGCGCTTATTTTGAGTCATTAGTCTCCCCTTGCCCACCTTCGAGGCAGAAGGTAGCCATACCCGCACCTAGGGAGGCCATAGCCCGTAGCCCCAACCTGGCCCCACCTAAGGGGTCCCCAAGCCCTCTCCCCATTATGGAGATCCCTCCTTCATCACCCGTGAGTGCTCCGTTGCCATCCTCTCCTTCCAAACTTCATCCGGAGCCGTCTTGTTTGGAGCCACCTCCGCCCGAGCCACCCGTGTTTCTTACGGGAATGCTTTTCATCGCCGAGCCACTCCTTAGCTGGCTCAAAGTTGGCTTGTTCCCATCTCCCTTCCCGTCCATGGACCCCACACTACCTCTAGTGTCAAGTAACTCATTTCACACCACCTTCCAGTCTAGTCACTATGTGGATTCATTGGACGACCTTCTTAAAGGGTTAGACCGGCAGTTGGCATTTAGGCACTTGTTGTGGTGCGGACACCCGAGCGCATGCGAGACACGAGCCGGCGAGCCACCGGTACCGCACGAGGAGCACGACTCGAGCCACCTCAGCATCCATATGGCTCGGAGACAGTCTGGATGTTCCCCACTGAGTCATAGCATTTATCATACTTTTTGGGGATTTTTATTTGTGTGTAATGTATTTTATTTTCTTTTCGTCAGTGTGTAATTTAGATAGTTCGAGGGGCTTATGTGCAAAATCGGGATCCCTGGGTCCCACGGGCCCCCACTCCACTCCCATTGAGCCACCTCAGCTCTAGGGCCCCTGTGGGGTCAGCCAACCCTCCATGGAGGCTTCTAGAAGGGTGGGCCAAGGGAGGGGGACAATGGACTTGAAAAGTCCACATGGGAGGCCACCAACCCCACCTACCATGTCCCCCCCTTGACCCTCCTTGGTCAAGGTGTGCCCCCCTCCCCTTTTTGTTTAATATTTTGTTGTATTTTGATCAAACTCCATCCTAGCCATCCATCCCCAACCCCTAGATCCAACGGTGGAGGATGAGTTTGGTGGGAGTCATATATAAGGCATGTAATTACCATTTTCTCGAATTAATGCCATTTGAATTGGAAGAAAATCTTGGAGCTCCAGCTTGGTGCGCCCCCTTCTCCTCTCCCTCTCCCCCTTCGATGCTGTGAAGGTTTCCATTCTGAGGTGTGACTCCTCGTTTATCGGTTCTGACGATCACCGCCGCCGCCACGAGCCGCCACCGCACCGCCATCGCCATCAATGGAGTTCTGCCTGCGCAGTACCATGGCAGCTTGTTCGAAGTTCACAGGTCTTCCCCGAGCTCATTTGGGTACCAAACTTGGAGGCGTTGTTCCTGGGATGTTCCTCTCCACCCACAAAAATCAGGCCAGCATTCATATCACGTTTCCTATTTTTTTGATTTTCGTCCACTCTTCCATTTCGGTTCTGCCAAACTTCTGTCCAGGTTCACCTCCGTCTTGAGTTTCATGTCTTAGATCCACTTTTTGATTTTTGTTAGTTCGCCTAATTTTACAGGGGGTTCCATCCATCCACCCCTTCATCCACAATTGTTCTCAATTTTTGATTCGCTCATCTCATATTTTCTAAAAATCGTTCTCAGACCCATCTACAGTTTTGTCCACCTGTTCCTAGATCCGACCACCAGTCACCCCAAAAATCATAACAAATCGCAGCCACCTCCAAATCAAATTCTAAAAATAGTCCCAGTTCCGTGGTTTGATTACCTACAACTTTTAAGATGAGCTCTAAGTCTGAATCCAAATGTACATAGGCGGTCAACGGCCATTTACAGGAAATTGATATGCTGATATGAGATTTCGGGAGCTGTGGGGTAGAGAATTGAAAAATAGTTAAAGCCCAGGTCCGCACAGGTTCAGAAGAGTCCACTGACCCTAGATTGAAGGACTTCGAATCCTCTTTCCAACGGCGCTGGTTTCGTCACATTCCGGCGACGTGGCTGATCGCAGCGGCCGTTTTCGCTGGAGCGCGCGCTGCTGAAACAGCAACGTCAACTCGTGGACATCATCCTCTCCACTGGGGAACCGGGGCACCCGGCCTCCGGTGAGTGTCGCCGGCTGACCGCCGTCCAGGGAAGCGTGCTACCAAGGGTCACCATTACAGTGGGACCCACCCCGCCAGACCCAGAGGACAGAACAGCGTGTGGGCCCCACGGCCCATTGATTTCGCCGTCCAGAAAGCACGAGAACGCGGAGTTCGGCGCGTCGAGATGACATCAAGATGCTACCCGTCAACCTGATTTGCGTGATCCCCGGGGCCCACATGTGACCTTTTACCTCCCTGCGTGGAGTGGGTCGAATCTCTTTGTACCGCTGTGAATTATGTTAACCGGGGGCCCGTAAGTCAGCCGGGGTGTCTTCGCCACGCCGGGTGCGTGGAGGTAAAGGTCTTAACTCCTTGGCATTACATTGCTTAGCTAGTATACGGTCTTAGGCCGCTGCCGAGCGTGTACGTACTAGCCCGTGTGTCCATGTCACCGCTGTGAGAGTGAGAGTGACCCATCCCGCGACTCGATCCGAGTCCGGAAGTTGAGTCGGACTACCCTTGACCTCCGCCGTTTCCTTAACCGCGCACGGTCCGTGCTTTCCCTCGCTTGAGACGACGAGTGAGCTTCCACTTCTGTTACCGACGTTCGCCACTAGGAGCTCGTAGTGTCGGGCTTAGTGTCTCCCTGGTGTGTGTTGCTGGTCGCGTCCACATCTAGAGTCTGAGGTCCACCCCACGTAGAGTCGCCTCCCGTGTCCGTCCCGCATCAGTTTGGTATCTGAGCGAGTCGAGTCTATGGTAGTCTTGCATAAGTCTTGCATGCATCATGGTCTAAGTCGAGTCTAGGATCATCATTATTTTCAAAACAAAAAAAAGAGTGTTTTAAAATTGCATTTCATCCCGATAATTCGGTATCTTAAAAGGTGTTGTCCGAACGTTAGGCTACGCCTATCGAGAGGTCGCACACTTGCGGGAGTGATCTTCGGATCGATTAACTCCGCCACGTACCGGATATTGGTTTAGGTCTAAGTGCATCATTTAGTGAGTGTTTGCATTAGTCGGTGTCTTCTAGGTCGTGTGTTAGTTGCATGCCCACCCGTCGAGGTACCCAATACTCGCCACCACCACCTATGGCGGACTCCCGGGCCCGTAGCTCCGATGAGTCCTCGACGGCCGAGATGTTCTGAGCCATTATGGAACGTCTTGACACGCGTATGGATGGCCTTAGTACGCGTATGGATGGCATAGGAACGCGTCTAGAAGGGCGGATGAAAGCCCTCGAGGATCGGGCCGAGAGTTCGGATCAGTCCATCCAGGGCTTAGTTGGGAGGATTGCCATCCTCGAGAGGGGTCCAGTAGCGGCGCAACCCGCACCAACGAATGGCCAACAAGAGCCGGTTCAGCAACCTGCTGTACCAAGAGCTCAGGCGGAGAATGTTGGGGTTCAGCAGGTGCATGTGGTGGATGATTATGCATCTGATAATGATCAAGGGGGTAACGGTCGCCGTCATCAACGACGGAATCATGATGACGAGGAGGACGACCGCATTCTTAGGGGCGTGCGTGCGGACTCTCCCACTTTTAGCGAGTCCTTGGACCCTCAGGTGTATTTAGATTGGGAGGCCGGCATGGACCGGTACTTCGAGTGGTTTGAGATGACAGACCACCGAAGAGTCCGATACGCGAAGATGAAGCTGCAAGGGCAGGCTCAGACTTATTGGATCAATGTGGAGAGCCTGCTCAACCAGCGACGTCAACCCCAGATCGGTACTTGGGATGATATGAAAATCAAGTTGAGGGAGAAGTACCTTCCCGCCTCATATCACCAACGTCTCATAGACAAGTGGCAAAGCATCTCCCAAGGGAACCGATCCGTGACCGAGTACACCACCGAGTTCGATGAGTATTACTTACGGTGTGGGGTCACGGAAGAGAGCACTATGACTATATCCCGCTTTCGAAGAGGTTTGTGGCCCAATTATCAATATGAACTCTTTCGCCGCAATACAACCACTTTGGAGCAGGCATATCAGATAGCTCTCGAATTGGAGCAATTCAAGGCCGAGTTCGAGTCACCCCATCGGTTGGGCTCTTTTCCCCTTCGTAGTGTCGAGCCCCGTGGCTCATCTGGCACGTATCCGAGGGCCCCCATGGCTCGACCTCAGGAGCCCGCTCGTCCCGAGTCGTTTGCTCCTAGGCCTTGTCCTCCACCCCCGAGGGACCTTCCTCGTCCCCAGCATCTTACAGCCCCACCCATAGCCCGTCCATCGGCACCCGTACCTCCTACACGTCCTTTGTTGCCTACGCCTCCTATCCGTCGGGAGGATAAAGGTAAAGGACCCATGATTGGGGAGCCTAGTGGATCACGGCAGCAGTGTTATCGCTGCAATGGGTTTGGCCATTTCGCCTACCAGTGTCCCACCCGCCCATCTCTTCACATTGGGGACACACAGGCCGAGGATACCACCCCTACGGGCCTCGAGTTAGTCAGCTATGAGGCCGATGAAGAGCTAGCTGACGAGTACTATGAGATGGGAGGTGAGGCCCAGGATGCCCAGCATTCGGATGATACCCACGTGGGGTTCGTCAGATGTATCCTCACCCAGCCGTAGGTCAGTGATGACTGGCGACGGACTACTATCCTTCATGTATTCTATAGACTGGGAAAGCAAATTTGCAAGGTGGTCATTGATAGCGGGAGTTGTATTAATGCAATCTCCACGAACGCTGTCGCCCGTCTTGGTCTCACACCCGTAGACCATCCTTGTCCCTATCAGGTATCATGGGTGGATACCACTTCCATTTCGGTCAGGCTGCGGTGCTTGGTTCCGCTACAGCTCCACTCCTATAGTGACGAGATCTGGTGTGATGTTCTACCCATGGAAGTGGGCAGTATCATTCTCGGTAGGCCGTGGTTATTCGACCGGGATGCCACGCTCCATGGCCGGTCGAACACTTGTACCTTCGACCACGCTGGCCAGCGGGTCACCCTCCAACCCGTTCGGCCCAAGAGCCCATCAGTTAGGGGTCCTACTGGCCCTAGTACTCCGAAGCCTTCCGTTCCCGGGCCTAGTACCCCATCCCCAGCTCGGGCTATGACCGTTACCTCTCGCCCAGGAGAGCCCTCGACGAGGAGATTGATGATGATTAGCTCCCGGGAGATGGAGCAGGAGCTTAGTCAGGGCTGTCCGGTGTTTGCCATTACGGTCCAAGAGGTGGAGCGAGACTCCGAGGGTGAGCTCCCACCCGAGGTTGTTCCCATTCTACATGAGTATGCTGATGTCTTTCCTGATGAGCTTCTCGAGGGACTCCCACCTATGTGGGATTTTCAGCATGCCATCGACCTTGTTCCGGGCTCTTCTTTGCCCAACCTTCCTCATTATTGCATGAGTCCCACGGAGCATGCCGAGCTTAAATGGCAGGTCGATGAGTTAGTACAGAGAGGGTCTGTTCGGGATAGCATGAGTCCATGTGTTGTACCCGCATTACTCGCCCCGAAGAAGGATGGCACGTGGAGAATGTGCATTGATAGTTGTGCCATCAACAAAATCACCGTGAAGTATAGGTTCCCTATTCCCCGCCTTGATGACATGCTGGACATGATGGCAGGTGCCACTATCTTTTCGAAGATTGATCTTAAGAGTGGCTACCATCAGGTGAGGATTAGGCCAGGTGATGAGTGGAAGACCGCATTTTAGACCAAGGATGGTCTATATGAGTGGTTGGTCATGCCTTTTGGGTTGACCAATGCCCCTAGCACTTTCATGCGGCTCATGACTCAGGTCCTTCGACCTTTCATTAGAGTCTTTGTAGTGGTGTATTTGGATGATATCCTTATCTATAGCCGCACCACAGGGGACCACTTAGACCACCTTCGGTAGGTCTGTCTACTTCTTCGGCGAGAGCAGCTATTTGCGAACCCACAGAAGTGTGCCTTCATGACACCTCAGCTTACCTACTTGGGTTTCATTATGTCTAGTACGGGGGTCTCCGTCGACCTGGAGAAGGTCCGGGCCATTATTGAGTGGCCGGAACCCCATTCCGTTCATGATGTCCGCAGCTTTCATGGTCTTGCGACGTTCTATCGTCGCTTCATCTGCGGATTTAGCTCCGTCACCGCCCCGATCACGGATTGTATCCGAAAGGGCACATTTGTATGAACGAAGGCCGCATCTGCCGCCTTCAAGGACATCAAGGAGCGCATGACCCAGACGCCTATCCTTCGATTGCCTGACTTCTCGAAGGTGTTTGAGGTCTCTTGTGATGCATCGGGTGTTGGGATAGGAGGAGTCTTGAGTCAGGAGTCCCACCCGATCGCATATTTCAGCGAGAAGCTGAATGACGCGAAACTGCGATATTCCACATATGATAAAGAATTCTACGCAGTTGTTCAGGCTCTTAGGCATTGAAGGCACTATCTTTTACATCAGGAGTTTGTCCTATACTCCGATCACGAGGCATTGAGGTACCTCCACTCCCAAAAGAAGCTGAACTCGCGTCACAGTCGTTGGTTCGAGTATCTCCAGCAGTTCACCTTTGTGCTTAAAGATAAGGCTGGAGTGAAAAATAAGGTGGCTGATGCCTTGAGTCGGCGAGCATGTTTGCTTACCACCATGAGTGCCGAGGTCATAGGGTTAGAGAAGATGACGGAGGCCTATGTTGATTGTCCTGACTTCGGTCAGATTTTTACCACTCTCCAGGCCGGACCCTCGTGAGACCTTGATGAGTATGTGCTTCAGGAGGGTTACCTCTTTCGAGGTAGCAGGCTATGTGTTCCCCGAACTTCGGTTCGAGATTTCTTAGTGTGGGAACTACATGCGGGAGGTCTAGCTGGCCACTTTGGTCGGAACAAGACTATTGAGGCAGTGGAGCATCGATTTTATTGGCCGAGCTTGAAGCGCGATGTTGCTAACATCGTGGCTCAGTGCCGTACCTGTGCTATGGCCAAGATGAAGAAGCAAAGCTCCGGCCTTTATACGCCTCTTCCCGTGCCTGATGCCCCGTGGCAGGATGTTAGCATGGACTTTGTTTTGGGATTGCCACGTACCTCCAGGAAGCATGATTCGGTCTATGTGGTGGTTGACCGTTTCTCGAAGATGGCCCTCTTTATTCCTTGCTCGAAGACTTCGGATGCTTCGAGGGTAGCCCGCCTTTTCCTTACGCATGTGGTGTGCAAGTTCGGGTTGCCTCACACTATAGTGTCTGACCGTGATGTTAGATTCACTTCCTACTTTTGGAAGACACTATGGCATATGATGGGTACGCACCTCAAGTTTTCCACTGCATATCATCCCCAGACAGATGGTCAGACCGAGGTGGTCAATAGGAGTCTGGGAGACCTTTTGAGGTGTCTTGTTAGGGACCGCATTGGGGATTGGGATCTCATTCCACCCATGGCCGAGTTTGCATATAATGATTCGGTGAATAGGTCTACTGGCATGAGTCCATTTGAGATTGTCACAGGTCGTAGGCCTAGGAAACCCGTTGACCTTGTCCCCATGGCTATCCATGCTAGAGTGTCGGAGTCGGCCGAGTCGTTTGCTAGGCATGTTAGGAGTTTGCATGACGACATCCATCGTCACATTGAGGCCAGCAATGCACGTTACAAGGAGTTAGCCGATGCCCACCGACACCACTGAGAGTTCCCAGAGGGCGAATATGTCATGATCAGGGTAAGACCTGAACGGTTTCCCTCTAGAACCGTTAAGAAGTTGCAAGCTCGCGGAGCCGGTCCCTTTAGAGTGTTGAAACGCGTTGGATCCAATGCGTATGTTGTGGACTTGCCCGAGGAATATGGTATAAGCTCTACCTTCAATGTATCGGATCTTGTTGCATATAGGGACCCAGCGGTGATCCCTAGTGAGCCTTTTGAGCCATCTTCTCCCCTTGAGAGTGATCCCACACCTGAGTGTCCACTTCCACCTCCAGCCCCTTATTTACGGCAGCGTGAGCATATAGATCGTATACTGGACGAGCAAGTCACTGTTACCAGGAGTGGATCTTACCCGCGCTACCTAGTGCGATGGAGAGGACGGCCCGCTACTGAGGACACATGGATCACACATGGAGAGTTGCAATGGATTGATCCGGATCTTCTGGAGCGACACCGGAGCGATGCAGACCCTTACTCGATAGGGTCGAGTTTCTCCCACCCGGGGAGAATTGGTGCGGACACCCGAGCGCTTGCGAGACACGAGCCGGCGAGCCACCGGTACCGCACGAGGAGCACGACTCGAGCCACCTCAGCATCCCTATGGCTCGGAGACAGTCTGGAGGTTCCCCACTGAGTCATAGCATTTATCATATTTTTTGGGGATTTTTATTTGTGTGTAATGTATTTTATTTTCTTTTCGTCAGTGTGTAATTTAGATAGTTCGAGGGGCTTATGTGCAAAATGGGGATCCCTGGGTCCCACGGGCCCCCACTCCACTCCCATTGGGCCACCTCAGCTCTAGGGCCCCTGTGGGGTCAGTCAACCCTCCATGGAGGCTTCTAGAAGGGTGGGCCAAGGGAGGGGGACAATGGACTTGAAAAGCCCACATGGGAGGCCACCAACCCCACCTACCATGTCCCCCCCTTGACCCTCCTTGGTCAAGGTGCGCCCCCCTCCCCTTTTTGTTTAATATTTTATTGTATTTTGATCAAACTCCATCCTATCCATCCATCCCCAACCCCTAGATCCAACGGTGGAGGATGAGTTTGGTGGGAGTCATATATAAGGCATGTAATTACCATTTTCTTGAATTAATGCCATTTGAATTGGAAGAAAATCTTGGAGCTCCAGCTTGGTGCGCCCCCTTCTCCTCTCCCTCTCCCCCTTGGATGTTGTGAAGGTTTCCATTCTGAGGTGTGACTCCTCGTTTATCGGCTCCGACGATCGCTGCCGCTGCCACGAGCCGCCACCGCACCGCCATCGCCATCAACGGAGTTCTGCCTGCGCAGTACCACAGTAGCTTGTTCCAAATTCACAGGTCTTCCCCGAGCTCATTTGGCTACCAAATTTGGAGGAGTTGTTCCTGGGATGTTCCTTTCCACCCACAAAAATCAGGCCAGCATTCAGATCACGTTTCCTTTTTTTTTTTTTTTCGTCAACTCCTCCATTTCGGTTCTGCCAGAGTTCTGTGCAGGTTCACCTCTGTCCTGAGTTTCTAGTCTTAGATCCACTTTTTGATTTTTGTTAGTTCGCCTAATTTTACTGGGGGTTCCATCCATCCACCCCTTCATCCACAATTGTTCTCAATTTTTGATTCGCCCATCTCATATTTTCTAAAAATCGTTCTCAGACCCATCTACAGTTCTGTCCACCTGTTCCCAGATCCGACCACCAGTCACCCCAAAAATGATAACAAATCACAGCCACCTCCAAATCAAATTCTAAAAATAGTCCCAATTCCGTGGTTTGATTACCTACAACTTTTACGATGAGCTCGAAGTCTGAATCCAACTGTACGTAGGTGGTCAACGGCCATTTATAGGAAACTGATATGCTGATCAGAGATTTCGGGAGCTGTGGGGCAGAGATTTGAAAAATAGTTAAATCCCAGGTCCGCGCAGGTTCAGAAGAGTCCACTGACCCTAAATTGAAGGATTTCGAATCCTCTTTCCAACGGCGCTGGTTTCTTCACATTCCGGCGACGTGGCTGATCGCAGCGGCCGTTTTTTCGCCGGAGCGCGTGCTGCTGAAACAGCAACATCAGCTCGTGAACAACATCCTCTCCACTTGGGAACCGGGGCACCCGGGCTCCGGTGAGTGTCGCCGGCTGACCGCCATCCAGGGAAGCATGATGCCAGGGGTCCCCATTACAGTGGGACCCACCCCGCAAGACCCGGAGGATAGGACAGCGTGTGGGCCCCACGGCCCATTGATTTCGCCGTCCGGAAAGCACGAGAACGCGGAGTTCGGCACGTCGAGACAACATCAAGATGCTGCCCGTCAACCTGATTTGCGTGATCCCCGGGGCCCACATGTGACCTTTTACCTCCCTACGTGGAGTGGGTCGAATCTCTTTGTACCGCTGTGAATTATGTTAACCGGGGGCCTATAAGTCAGCCGGGGTGTCTTCGCAACGCCGGGTGCGTGGAGGTAAAGGTCTTAACTCCTTGGCGTTACATTGCTTAGCTAGTATACGGTCTTAGGCCACTGCCAAGCGTGTAGGTACTAGCCCGTGTGTCCATGTCACCGCTGTGAGAGTGAGAGTGACCCATCCCGCGACTCGATCCGTGTCCGAAAGTCGAGTCGGACTACCCTTGACCTCCCCCGGTTCCTTAACCGCGCACGGTCCGCGCTTTCCCTCGCTTGGGACGACGAGTGAGCTTCCACTTCTGTTACCGACGTTCGCCACTAGGAGCTCGTAGTGTCGGGCTTAGTGTCTCCCTGATGTATGTTGCTGGTCGCGTCCACATCTAGAGTCTGAGGTCCACCCCACGTAGAGTCGCCTCCCGTGTCCGTCCCACATCATGTTGGCCCCAGGCTTCGACCGACCCACCGGTCGTAGCTTCCCCCATTCCACCTTAGGGTACATTACCTCCGTGTACACCGTGGGTCATGTTACCACGGAGGTTCTTCTACTCATCCTGTTACCGGCTGAGCCCGACTTCACTCCTTTTATCCCGACGGAGGAGCCCTACCTTCTATACACTGTCCCATCTACCACGATGGATGGTGGTGACCATCACCTTCATGAATTTCAAACATGGGACTATGTAATGGAGGAATCGGGGGGTCACACATTCTTTGACCCATTCGACCCCTTCTCTAGTGGGCCTCGTGACCCACCACTTCCCCTCTACTTTGTCAAGGAAGTCCCCTACCACTCTCTTCCCACTCGGGCCAATCAAACTCCACATAGCAATAGGTCCGATTATTAGGAAGCATTGCATGCCTTACCTACATGTAGTGGTGATGAACCTCTTAGCCCACCCACACCCACATCTGATAGGAAGTCTTTGCATGCATGGCACACATTTGGGTGTCCTGGTCCGCCATCGTCCATGCATAGGTCGGACTAACCATAGGTTTGTCTAAAGTCATGTGTGTGTGTGTTTGTTTGCCTCTCTAGTTGTTATCTTTCATACATATGGTTTGCATAAGTCGTGTCTCAAAAAAGGCCAGTCAAGCATGTATAAGGAGGTAGCCGATGCATGCTACATATCCATGGATTCAAAAGGAGAGTACGTCTAGATCAGGGTCATACCTGATTGGTTTCCTCCCGGAGACCAAAAGCAACTCTAGGCCCGCGATACCCGCCCTTCCTGAGTCACGAAACAAGTGGGTTCAAATGCGTATGTTATTGAACTACAGTATGACTATGGTGTCAGTTCGACGTTCCATGTTTCTAGTCTTGTAGCATATCAGAACCCGCAGTGATCCCTAGTGAGTTTCGAGCTTTATCTTTCTATTGGGAGTGACCCCTCACCCGAGAGTCCACCTCTTCCAGCCTCAACGCACACATATAGATTGTATACTGGATGAGCAGGTAATCACCACTAGGAATCGAGCATACCACCACTTCATAGTGCATTGACGAGGATGCCCCACGATGATCAACGTCTTGATCACATGCGGAGTGCTCAAGCTTAGGGACCCTTACTCGACAGGGTCGAGTTCCTCCCACCTGGGGAGAATTGGTGCGGACACCAGGACGATCAAGTGACACGTCGGCGAACCGACGGTGCCAAACGCGGACCGCCAAGTGGACTACATCGGCTTCCCTTCAAATTGGGGGCAATTTGGCTTCAATTTGGACTCTTTTTGCATTGAAATTGGGCTTGTAATAAACATTCTACTTGGGTTTGCATAATGGGCTGGTTGTACGACTCTTAAAGGGACAATTGGTTAAGGCCCTTAAGCATTCCTTAAGAAAGGAGGGGCCTTGGTCCATTTAGATGGATCCATAAGCCTTGCATGGCCCAATTGGGCTCCCCTCCTAAATGGGCTATCTAGGATGGAGAGGCCGTAAACAAGAATGGGCTCCCTTCCCTCATGGGCTCTCAAAGTTGGAAAGGCCTTAAACAAGAATGGTGGAATGGGCTTAAGCCATGGCCAAAATGGCCCAATTGGAGGCCCAAGTAGGGGGCGCCCCCTTTTTTGTTGTATTAGGCTAGACATTTTGTTTTCTTTTCTTCCATTCCCATTTACCACATGGGAGCATTAAGAATGGCTGCTGGTCAAGTTCAAAATGGCTGCCTCCTACCATCTTTACATGGATTTCAAAGGTAGGTGAGCCAACATGTTGGCTGTCCCCCTCTCCCTTTCTCTCGTGGTCAAGGGGCGCAGCCCCCCTCTCCCTCTCCATGTATCCCACGTAAGTCCCTCCCCCCACCCCTTGCATTTGTCTATTTAAAGCCATGTATAGTGTGTGTGCAGAAGAAAAATGAAAGTTTGTTGAAAGAAATTTGCATTAGAGAGTGAATCTCTTTGTGTTCCCTTGGGTGTGACTCCCTTGGTTCTGTCCTGTGACTGGACAGAATTGGGTCGTGTGACTCGACCCCGTATCCCCCTCTTCCTCTTATCTTCTTCTTCCAATAAAAATCCCAGTGATACCTCTGCAAGTTAGGAAAATTTCAGCGCTGGTTTTGCGTCAATCGGAGTTTGTGAGCGACGGCAGTAATTCGTTTCGTGGAGGCGTGCAGATCGGTCCCTGATTGCTGCCCATATCTGGAGATGACTGTGTTTTAATTTCTCCAGCCCAACCCCGATGCCATCTGAAGCTGGTCCTGAAGAGAGATCGTAGGATTTCTAGTCGTCTTAGCGTTGCCACTAGTCTCGCCTCGATCTGATCACTTTGCTGTTCGTGGCGGCGATTCTCGTGAGATCGCGCAAGAGATCTGAGCAGATCCGGCCCCAAACCAGAGCCGACTTCCAGAGTCCTCCCCGACTCATCCGGTCGAGATCTGTGAGGGATCTTCGGAGTACGTCTTTCTCTTGACGTCGCCAACAATCTCCCACAAAGAACGTCTCAATCCGACACCGGCAGCTATTTTTCCATCATTTTACCGTGTCGCTGTGTCATTCTGGGAGCTCAAAACCAGAAGCTGAGAAGAAACATTACTGCACCCAGATATGAAAAGATATGATCGTGCCCTTCGGACTGAAGAAACTACATCCTGTCGCCGACATTCTCCAACAAACAGTGCTCCGATCGGGTATCGGATCTAGGTTCGCTGGATACCCGATCGGAGCACCCTGCGCAGAATCGGGTATCGGATCTGGCCTCCGCAAGTTCGCTGCGCAGGGTGACCAGCATGGACAGAACCGGGTCGGCTTTCCGTCGGCGTACCCGAGCGGCTCCGGCACGCGTCCCTCGTCTCCTGCGAGTGTGGCCCGTCAACCCGGGTTCCAGCAACCCCAAAATTATCAATTGTAGCCCGATACCTCCATGTGTGGAGTGGGTGTTTAGTTCTGAAATTGTAAAGTTAATCATTTGTGTATTGGGGTTGTTCGGAAATCGGCCGGGAGTTCTTCCCCACGCCTAGTCGTGGAGGTACGTGCTCGTTCCGACATCTACATTTGCTGATTTAGTGTGCTTTCTATATTGCTGTGTTTGTGAGAATAGGGCCGTTAGCTAGCTGCAAAATCACCGTGAGTGTGAGTTGTGAGCGCCCGTTCCATAGCTCCAGTTGAGCACTGAACTCGAATTGGTACCCTAGGCGACGGTGGTTTCTTAATCGTCGCGATCCCCACGTTTCCCTCCCAAGGGATGATCGTCGGGCTCAAGAGAGTCGTTGTTGAGAGACGTCTCCACCCGAAGAATACCACGGTGGTCAGCCGTCCGGTTTGCCTTTAGCGTGTTAGTGCTGGCCGCACAACGAGTCGGTCGTACGTCTTAGCCCGAGTCGGTCATCTGTCCCGCATCAAAGCAGGGTACCATCACTAGCAAGAGGGTGTGTCCGAGCCACATTGAGAGGATGAAGGACCATCCCCTGGTTGCGGACACAGGGTTGAGTTTGGAGGCTGTGGTTTGCCCTGAGCTGTAGTGGAGGACTACTTCCCCGGTGGACCCATACTCGACGGAGTCGAGTTCTCCTCACCCCGGGGGTATGATGGGGACATCCTCGACCATTCCACATTTTTTTTGAGGATCATGTTGCTTGTCGGCAGTGCTCCATGATGTTCGTCACATTTCAAGTCATGTAATTTTTATATTTTATTTGAGTCACAATTATGTAATTTTTCTTTTATTTGAGTCAAGTACTTAGGTCAGTGAGTCATTTACCTAAGTTGAGTGTCATTAGGTTGATTAGTGGGCCCAATTAAGTGGTCTAGGCCCGGGGGCGCCCCTCCCTTGGACAGTTAAGTGATTAGTTTGTTAGTTCAGGGTTATTTTAGTCATGGAAAATATGGTTGCCTATAAATAGGCCCCCTCTCCCTCATTTGTACAACAATGAAGAAATGAAAAATTGAAGTCAATTCCAGAAATTTGAGTGAATTTGGAGTGAGAAGCTCCCCTCTTCCTCTCTCTCTCTAAAAGGGGTGATCTATTTCTCTCTCCTCCCCCTCTCTCTCCTAGCCAAAATCCCCTCTCTCTCCTCTCTCCTCTGTCCATCTCAGCCCCACCTCATCCTTTCCCCACTTGCCACCTCATCACACCTCTTCATCTCCCTAGAGACAATAACTATCCCATTTATTCCCTCCCTCTTCCGAGGCACCCCATGGCACTCCCCATACACCTCCTCCTTCTCCCAAGGTGGAACACCTCTCCGCAAGCACCCCTTCCCTTCCCCAACACACCCTTTCCCCTCCCCTAGGCCAAAAATTAATCCCACCATTAAACCCATATTCAAACTCTCTTTCCCTCCCTACCCCAAGACCATTTGCGCCCCTCTCCTCTCACCCCCTCCACCCCTCACAGTAGCCTGCCTTCCCCTCCTGCTAACTTCAACCCCAGCAGCACCCACACCCCCTCCGTCACCCTCGTTCGTCCTCCTGTGGCCCCTCTCTCAACCAGGCAGCACCCTAGCTCCATCTCCCACCATTTTCCACTCTCTCTTCCCCCATTAGCACGTCCACCCACCACTACATCCAAAACAGGTTCATAGCAGTAGGGTACTACGAAGTTGTAGAGGCTGCCACATCTTTATCGCGCATCTTCTGGTGGTGTATCATATATTGCTAGAAAGCTCTTCGAAGCATCTTCGCAAGTGAGGTGGTCTCGCCATCATCAGACGTCCCTGCTGTCCAAAGGAAACATTCTCCCCCGACTGCGCAAAGCTGCTCTGGCAGGGAACCTAAACCCAAGAAATGAAGCGACCACGGCCGCTCCTATGTGAGTTTGGACGTGAATTTTGGCTGATAGCTTCTACTCCAAGTCCCCTGGCAGCTCCAATAGGAAGGGCACCATTTGGACCTCGGAGCATGGCTTTCAAATTTTTCTCCCCGGAGTGCGCTGGTCTGTCCCACCTGAGGCTGATCCGACCCCCTCCCACTCTTCTAGTTCACGCGCTCTGCTCCGACCTCCTCTGGGGGCTTCATCAGTCTTTGATCCAAGAAGACTCATCCATGAAAGCAACAGCTCTAGTCCCGCCCTTATCGGACTCCGGGAGTGCTCGTGATGTCCATTTCTTCCAGCAGCTGCGGTTCTGGGACAGTCAGAATCAGGTCCAACCTGCCCTAGTCCCAGCTCTGCCTCGACCACAGCCGACCTTAGATCAACCCACAATTTTTGTGGCACACTCCTGGGCCAACCCAAAAAGTTTTGGCGTTCATCCCACCTTCAACAGGAACCATAGGAGCTTGTGGCAGCGTCGGAATCAACTCCCTATCCTGCTGATCCTGGTGCGGACAGAATCGGTGTAGCTCGGAGAGTTGATTCTAGTTTAGTTTCCCCCACCCTGCCTAGCCGGCTTAAACCCCTCCCTGCGGGAGGTAGTGTTTGTGTGTAATCCATCTCTCCCCCATCCCTAGTCCACCCCTTCTGCGTGAGGTGTAGTGATTCTAAATCATTACTTTCATGTTGAAGCTTCATCTGCGCAACATGCGGGTGGCGATCCCATGCTTCCCCGCTCGCCATCGTCTCCGGCCGGGATCGGCGACTTCACGCCGATCAGGTGAGCTTCTAGTCACTTCTCTTTGCTGGCATTCCTTGCTTAATTAGTATTGCTTCTTAGCTCCATCGGCGGTGAGGGAGTGCCCAATCCAAAAGGCCAATCGATCGAGTGACCATCGCAGGGTGCGTTGTAAGAGAGACCCTATATCCCACGCCCTCGGTGTGCTGGCCGCCCGTTGAGTTGGGCATCCCAGGCCCTTTGGGTTCCATCCTAGGCTAGCCAATCCCCCGGAATAGAGTGGTCCCACCTCGGACCCTCTCCGCTATCGCTGGTCCGTCTACGGACCCGAGTGTGCGCTACGCGATTGAGCCCGCTTGTGCGATTTCACCGAGTCCGTTGCTTTGCTTGTGAGTATAGGTCCTAGGCTCATAGTGTCACCCCTGGTGTGCGAGTTCTCAACAGCGAGTGGTATATCAAAAGACATCGTCGGAAGGATTGGTTAGGCCAATCTGGAATGCGATCGTTCTTGTGTGAGGATACTTTCGAGTCAAACCTCCGCCTTGTACCACTCACGATTGAGCAGTCCTAGGTGCATTCGAGCCATCCCCGTGACATCCCTGGTCGTGTCACATCACTCGTTCAAGGCGACGGCTTACAGAAGATAAGGGTGACAAATGCATGGGTAAGGCAGACAAATGGGGCATTAACGGTGACAAATAGCTCGTTAAGGCTAACAAATAGCTCGTATGGGTAAGCCTTGTGTCTACCATGAAACCTTAACACCCAGGTTCGAAGCTCAAGATTTTGGCACTTGATCCTAGGCCATGACAACCTTCCAGAAGACCCCTTATGAGGTACATTTCCATCTTTACAGCTAAACGGATTAAAGAACTCCTAGAAAGGGTTCATCCGAAAAATTGATTGTGGCTTAAGGGAAAAGACTCAAGCCTGTCTCGTTCAAACCTGTCTTCGAACTACATGGAGAGGATCAATTGGGCCAATAAGAAGCCAAAGTACCATATCTCCTCTCAGCCAATCAGTGGCTACTCTTTTCAGTATTTGGCAGCTTTTGTGGAGCTGGACAGTCAAGATCTTAAGTGACCCAATCAACGCCAACAACTCTTGTACCATGCATGCAGAAAGCAAACATCTTATGAAAAGAAAAAGAGAGCGCGAGGGCCATGCCAAAGCAAGGAGTGTATAGAAGGTTCGAGGAGAGGTGTAGCAAGTAGGGAGAAGCAAGGAGCAAGCAGCCAAGTTCGAAGAGCTACATCCAGGAGTGGAAGCAAAGAAGAAGAAGAAGAACGAGGAGAGCCTGAAGCCATCTTTTGAAGATCTGAAGAAGAAACACAAGCTATTCTTCTACATCCACTTCTCTTCATCCTGCAAGAAGAAGAAACTCCGTCTCCTACTTCCTGTGTCAAAGAAGAAGCCACTCTCTTAAGAAGCAGCTAATATGGGAGCATCAAGAGGGCTCTTTTGAGTTCAGACAGGATCATTTTCATCGGGCTTGAAGTTTCCTATATCTTGTCTGAGCTTTGTATTGTGTTTTCTTTTTTTGGTTTTGAACAACAATCTGCTAAGACTTTGAACCGTCCCTACTGGTGATAGTAGGAAGATAGACTGAGCTAGTGTTATCTGTTGTGTGGTCTGTAAACCATCCCTACCGAAGATAGTAGGAAGACAGACTAAGCTGGTGTGCTCTGATCTGTGGTTTGGCCATGTGTGCCTTGAAGCTGTGTGTCAGTAGTTTAGTGCAATTGCACTAGGGAAGTCTCACTCTGTTGAGTGAGGGGTGGATGTAGGACTCTAGGTAGTGTTCGAACCACCTTAAAATCCTTGCATCTGTGATTTTTTATTGTGTTTCTTTTGCTAGATGCTTGCTTAGGCCGGCTTTCATTTTCTTGATTGCATCTGCTGTGTGAGACTTCTCCATTGTGTGAGAGTCTTTTATTTTCCACTGTATTAATTTTAAAAAAGGGGGCGGATCTATTCACCCCACCCCTGTAGATAAGCCATTCCTACACTTCACCCTTTGTATTTGTTACTCCTACAATAAATGAAAGCTCAGTTATGGCAAATGCTATGGCTTCCACTTTGTCCCCTCTTCTATCTCGAGCATGGCTTCTTGCCTTCTTCGCCCGGTTCTGGGTGTGTTTTTTTTACTGTTGCTGCCCTTCTTCTTATGGTGATCACCCCGGGCCCCCAAGAACTTACTCATTTATAGTATGGTTCTTGGGGGATCCCATTCAGGAGGTGAATAACGAGGGCCAGAGGTTTGGCAACATACTAAACTCACGTCCCAAAGTCTGGAATATCACTGCCCATGGGTCACTGGAACCCCTCGTAGGCTAGTCCTCAGCGCTTCCGCATCCGATTCGGGTTGTAGGGTAGCTGTGCACAGCTCACCCATCATTTTTTGAGGCCATCTCGGATCCTTTCTGTTATGTTAGATGGACGCAGTCTATTACCACGGAGAGTGGATCTAGAGGGGGGTGAATAGATCTAATGTCTAATTTTAGAACACAATTGACTCTAATGCGGAATTAAAACAAGCAACTGTATAGCAGTAGAAGGAACACATTGAAATCACACAACCACAAGCAATCACATAGTAGACACCGATCTTTAAGGTGATTCGATCTCAATCAAGAGATCTACGTCCACCCCACACTCCAACTGGAATGTGGATCCTACTGACTAATAGCTTGAACAGCTGGGCTTCACAGCTTGCCAACAACAGTTGATACACAGCTTCGCTGGGCTTAACAGCTTGCCGACCAAAGGAACATATCCTCTACAACTGTTGGGCAATACAGCTTAGCCGTCCGAGACCTGGTCTTGCCTGCTGAGGATTACAGCTTCACCTGTCCAATGGAAACCTCCACTGCAATTGCTGCCTCACAGCTTGATAACAAAAGTGTATCGAAAGCAAGAAAGACAGAAACAAACGAAATGTAAAAACAAGACGAATGTAGCTCAAGTATGAGCAGAATCAGCTCTGGTATCTGAACCAAGAGTCTGACTTACAAGATCTCTCGAAAGCTCTCTCAACTCAACTCTCTCAATCTTCTCTTCTCTCTTTCTCTTCTTCTCTCTGAATCTTCTTCTCTCTTTTTCTTCTTCTCTCTTTGGATCGTGCAGGCGCTCACTGTCTGTACTTCTCTTTTAGCTCTGGCTTCTGCTCTTTCGATCTCTTACTTCTTCTGAAGCAGAAGAATTCCTTTTATACCAGTAGCTATTCGAAGGGCGTGTGGCATTTGAATTCTCGCCCAATGATTTGGACCACGTGGCAGCATCTCGTCTTGTTGCTGTACACGTGTCGCACTCTGAGCACCTCGTCCAACCTTGGATCACGAGCCAAGTCATCAGTCTCTGCAGATAGTCCATGTCAGACATTCGAAAGGAATTATCAGTTTAAGGGTTAACTGATGTACATACTATACATAGACAGAGCTGAAGCAATGTATAGACTTCATGAAGCAGGACAATTGCGTTGTACAGACTATGTGAAGATAAAGCTGAAGCAATGTATAGACTTCATGAAGCAGAGCTGAAGCAGTATAGACTCAGTGAATGCGAAGCAATGTAGTGTTCAGACTCTATGAATGCGAGGCTATGCGTTGTACAGACTATGTGAATACAGTGCTATGGCCTGTACAGACTCTACGCATGTAGGGCTTATGCCATGTTCAAACTTTATGAATACAATGTTGTGCAATGTATAGACTCTATATATGCAGAGCTTAAGCCCTGTACAGACATCAAATATGCAGAAGTAAACGTGCATCAATGTGCAGACTTAGCAAAACAAAGTGTGAACAAAGCAACACAATGTGCAGACTTGCAGATAATGCGTTGTGCAGACTTTGCGTGCCACAATGAGACGCTGCATGAGACGATGAGCAGCCAAGAACGATGTATAGACTTCAAATCAAAGAATGCACAATGTACAGACGTGACTGAGACACTGCATAAGACGATGTATAGACTTAGCCGATGCAGACTTAGTCCGATGTACAGACTTTGCATTAAGCAAGGCAATGTATGGACTTACCGATGTACATACTTAGTGCATGAAGCAAGGCAATGTATGGACTTCGAATCATGAGACGTTAAGTAAGACGGATGATGTACAGACTTCATGTCACGCCCCGAGAGCGGAAGATACCCGGAGACGCGTGACGAGTTTATATCAATCATGTCAATCAGAGTGGTCGTGTATTCGACACAAAGACAGAGATGCGCAAAATAGCAAGATAACCCAATCCTTTATTTCATAATGGATAGACTATTACAAATCCAATACTCTGTTTAATAAAAAGGAAAAGTACATCGTTGACTCAAGAAAATAGGAAAAGACTAATTGACACTTGGAAAAGCTCTAGCTCTTTCACTCTTGACCATTCCCATCCGATTCAGTCTCGTCATCGGACTTACCTGAAAGTAAAAGGGACAAACGGAATGAGCGAACGCTCAGTAGGAAATTATATCTCAAGTACTAGCAAGGGGTTTAAGTAATTACATCTTTCATGAATGCAATAAAGCTATGCATGCTCGCATAAAACGACAAGATAGAGAGAATGTAATATCAGGAATAAGATGAACTAATCATGAACTTTCAACAAGATACTCAAGATATTCAAGCAAGTACGTTTAACAAGTCATGTCAAGAATTTTGGCTATTCATGTATCAAGCAAGTAAATTACCCTTTTTCGGGCCACGCATTTCATGTCAAGTCAAGTACGATTCAAGTACAAGATGTGTGTGGAATGTCCAATCAAGCAAGTCAAGTACTCGGTATAATGCCAGATACCTTATCATTTTAACTCCCATGGGCACAAGTACTTTCGGGTGCTCCTCCCAGGACCAGATCGGGCCCTATATGCGCAGGCATTTATCATGTATTTTGACATCCACTCTTGTTTATATAGCCAATATAGAATTTCAATAATCAAGCTTGTAGACACGTACGACAACTTTGATAGAATAGAGTCCAAAATATGACAAAGGACATAGAATGGCGATAATAACGGTATAATCACGATATCGATAAAACTAGGTAGAATATGGTTCCCTTAACTTGGGTACCATGACCAATCAATATGGACATTCTTTATATAGAATTGAGGTCCACATGAACAGTATATCAAAGATAAGATACCCTCATTCTTATCATAGAATTGAGGTTTACAAGAATGACATGATATGGCATGATATCATCATCCCATTAAGAATTTCTTATGATATACTCTTTGTATAATCATAAGGGCCGGTATACCATGTTTCTTTAGAGTGACATGGCATCAATGGTGTAATGGGTTTTTAGGGTACAACCAGCTCAGTCGGCCTTGAGGGAATCCAAGGTTACGAGGAGTCTTACGGAGGTCTCTATGACTAACTCGCTAGTCCAAAGGAACGGAATGTCCAATGGAGAGCTTGTATGTCAATGAGAATTGAGTGTGATCGATAAAACAATCGTGAAACGTGGGACTATACTCACGGAATGGAGAATAGTGCCGATATATATATTATATAATATATGAAACCATCGGTTAACAGAATCAGGATAAAAATATCAGTTTACAGAAAATAACGACTTAGGTAAAGTCATTTCTCAAGTAATTAACGCCTAACAGAAGGGCGTTCATCTATTTTCCATATTTGTAGAATTTCATTATTTCAATAATTTGTCAAAAACGCGCCCTGATCAGGGGCGTTTCTTTAAGTTTTGACGACTACACCAGAAGGCGTCCTTTTCTTGTCACTGTTTGACAGAATATCAATAATTTCAGGAATTATCAAAAACGCGCCCTTGGCAGGGGCGTTAATCATTAAATTCTTATTTTTACAGAATATATTATTCGGGATTTTAACAGAAACGCGCCCTATGAAGGGGCGTTACTTTTTAATTCACGCCCTAGTATCGGGCGTTAGTCCAGTGAAAGACGACCTAGCCACGGTCGTGAATTCAAGAAATACCATGAATTTTCATGTGCAGTAATAATTTCAGGATAATAGAATTCATGGAGAACGAATGTATGGTCATGACAATAAAATTAACAGGTTTGAAGACATATGATCATGCATTATTGTAGAATCATGATTTCATAGATAATCAATTCTTAACATGGGTGATTAATCATTAAATGAAATTAACGCCTGTGTACAGGGCGTCAAATCTAAAATTGACGACCTTGGCAGGGTCGTGACTTGTAAAATAGCGCCCTAGTCTGGGGCGTGTATTTCATAATCACGCCCTTGCTAAGGACGTTTCTTTCAAGAAATTAACAGAAAGTCGTTCAGAAACTATAGTAAACCAAACCATGTATATGCATGATGATCATTGTACTGTATCAATTTAGTTTGGGCTACAGTGACTTGAGAAACCTACCTTATTTGATATCTGGAGATGGGACACGTGAATAACTTGATAAGAACACACTGAAGCTTCTAATACCCTTGATAGCAGCAGTTTACAGATCGGACAGGAAGAAGAAGAAAAATTTAGTTGATGAAGATGATGGAGATGGGGACATAACCGTAGTTAGGAAAAGTTTTAGAAGAACCTTACCTATGTTCTTCACAACGTGCTCTCTTCGACCTGTAAGAAGAGAAGGAGATGAAGAACGTTAGTTCTTCATACACTCGAAACAGAAAAAAAAAGAGAATAAGAAGAACAGTTCTGTTCTTCACTTACCGTCGCAGAGGCTTGAATCAAATAGGTTTAGGGTTTGTTCGATCAAGACTATTTATAGGATTTTGGACGTCCTGTTAGGGTTAGTGTTCTAGTGGAAGTAATACTTCCTTGATAGAGTCCTTACCACCTTTTAACTCTTCTAATACTTATCCATTACCTGGATAAGTTTCTGGGTCGAACGATTCACGAACTGAATTAACGACCTTGGTCAGGGCGTCGATTCCTGAATTGACGACCTGGTTCAGGTCGTTTCTTAAGAAGCGCCTGATATGAAGGCGTTCTTTGTTTTAGAACACGCCCAAGCTAGGGGCGTTTCTTGGCCTTACCCTTTTTGACGTTGGAATTTGACGCCGTTTGGTGAGGGCGTCACTTCTTGAGTCACGCCTTAACTAGAGGCGTTTATAATTTAAATAGCGCCTTGATCAGAGGCGTTATTTTATATTGTTTTATTTATCTAATTATTTGATTTATTTTTTAAAATCTTTATTATTATTAATATTTTATCAGGGTTGCTACACCCTCCCCCACTTAAAAGAATTTGGTCCCCAAATTCAATTACATATTATGTATACACGCGGAGAGTGTAGAGTATATACCTCTTAGAATAACTCGGGAAATCGTTTCTTCATAGATTCCTCGGTCTCCCATGTTGCTTCATGTTCAGAATTCTTGTTCCATTGCACCTTGAGCATGGGAATAACCTTATTCCTTAGAGCTCGTATTTCACGATCTAAGATCTTCATAGGCTTCTGTTCATATGTGAGATCTTTCTGGATCACCAGATCTCCATGTTCAATAATATGAGATGGATCGTGTACATACTTCTTCAACATAGATATATGAAATACATTATGTACTTAGGACAATTGAGGAGGCAACGCGATGCGATAAACAACCTCGCCAACTCTTTCGAGTATCTCAAAAGGTCCGATGAATCTTGGCGTAAGCTTGCCCTTAACACCAAATCTTCGTATGCCACGTCCAGGCGATATTTTAAGAAATACATGATCTCCAACCTGGAATTCAAGATCTCTTCTTCTTGTATCAGCATAAGCCTTTTACCTTGTCTGAGCAACTTGTAATCTTTCTCTGATTACTTGTATCTTCTCAGTTGTATCCCTTACCATGTCTGGACCTAACAGTTGTTTCTCTTCAACTTCATTCCAGCATAAGGGTGATCGGCAACTCCTTCCATATAAAGCTTCGAAAGGTGCCATTTGGATACTAGCTTGGTAGCTATTATTATATGCAAATTCCACTAGAGGCAAGTGGTCATGCCAGCTTCCACCAAAGTCAATGATGCAAGCTCTTAGCATATCCTCAACAACTTGATTAGCTCTCTCGGTCTGACCATCCGTTTATGGGTGAAAAGCAGTACTAAAGTTGAGCCTTGTTCCCAACGAATGTTGTAATCCCTTCCAAAAATGAGAAGTGAAACGGGGATCTCTATCAGACACGATTGAGACAGGAATTCCATGTAACCTGACTATTTCCTTGATGTACAGTGCAGCTAGTACATCAATCGACCATCGACTTTTTATTGGCAAGAAATGTGCCGATTTAGTTAATCGGTCAATGATAACCCAGATTCCATCATGTCCTCCTTTAGATTTAGACAAACCCATGATGAAGTCCATACCAATATCCTCCCACTTCCACTTAGGAATATCTAGAGGATGAAGTTTACCAGCAGGCTTTTGGTGTTCCGCCTTGACTTGTTGGCATGTGAGACAGCGTGATACATAGTCCGCGATTTCTCTTTTCATATTAGGCCACCAAAAATTCCTCTTTACATCTTGGTACATTTTGGTAGATCCTGGATGAATAGTGTACCTTGATATATGAGCTTCATCTATGATCTTCTTCTTTAATTCTGGACAATCTGGTATACAAGTTCTATCTTTAAACATTAATCTTCCATCAGAAGCTAGTTGGAAATCAGATTGTACTTCTAATCTGCCCTGGATTTCTACTAATATAGGATCATCATCCTGAAGTGCATGTATCTCAGATAATAAATCTGACTGTATGCTTACATGAGATAATGTGACAAATTTGGCTTCCTTGTCCAAGCTTATATTGAGCTCGGAGAATTGTTCTAGCAACCTCCATTCTTGTATCATATAATTGGCTATCATTGCTCTCGGCTTTCGACTAAGGGCATCAGCAACATAATTACCCTTTCCGGGATGGTATTGTATATTGAAGTCGAAGTCCTTGAGATATTCTAGCCAGCGTCTTTGTCTCATGTTTAGCTCCTTTTGTGAAAATAGATATTTGAGACTTTTGTGATCGGAGTATACAGTAAACTGCACTCCATATAAGTAGTGTCTCCATATCTTTAGGGCAAATACCACCGCGGCCAGTTCTAAGTCATGGACGGGGTAATTCTCCTCATGCTTCTTCAGTTGACGTGAAGAGTATGCTATGACCTTTCCTTGTTGCATTAGGACACATCCGAGGCCAATGCCAGAAGCATCGGTGTAGACCTCGAATTTCTCTCCTTCTATTGGTAGAGCTAACACCGGAGCTGTAGTGAGATGATCCTTGAGAGTTTGGAAACTTCTTTCACATTCCTCACTCCATTCATATCGGATCTCCTTACGAGTTAATCTTGTAAGTGGTACGGCGATCTTAGAGAAATCTTTGATGAATCGCCGATAATAGCTTGCAAGACCTAAGAAACTTCTGATCTCGCTTGCATTAGTGGGTCTTTCCCAATTTTTCACAGCTTCAACCTTTGACGGGTCTACTGATAATCCATCTTTTGAAATCACATGGCCTAGAAAAGCCACTTCTTCAAGCCAGAACTCGCACTTGCTGAGTTTTGCATATAATTGATTTGTCCTCAAGACTTGCAATGCCATCCTCAAATGCTCTTCATGTTCTTCCTTAGTCTTGGAATATATCAATATATCATCAATGAAGACTACCACGAATTGATCTAGATAGGGCCTGAATATGCTATTCATTAACTGCATAAAGGCAGCAGGGGCATTTGTTAGTCCAAAAGGCATAACAACGAATTCATAATGGCCATACCTGCTTCTGAATGCGGTCTTATGAATGTCATCATCTTTGATCCTTAACTGATGATATCCTGATCTGAGGTCAATCTTGGAAAAATATTTGGATCCTGAAATCTGATCAAATAATTCATCGATTCTCGGCAGTGGATACTTGTTCTTGATAGTGAGATGATTCAACTGTCGATAGTCGATGCACAATCTCATGGATCCGTCCTTCTTCTTCACAAATAAGACTGGTGCTCCCCACGGGGAAGTACTTGGTCTAATAAACCCTTTTCGAATTAGTTCCATTAATTGCTCTTTTAACTCCTTGAGTTCAGCAGGTGACATTCTATAAGGTGCCTTTGAAACTGGACCAGCACCAGGGACTAAGTCAATGGTGAAGGCCACTTCTCTTTGAGGGGGTAATCCCGGCAAATCTTCCGGAAATACGTCTGGAATTCTTGCACTACCTGAATGTCTTCTATCTTAGTTTCCTTTGTATCCTTAACTGTGACAAATGCAAGGAAGGATACACATCCTTTCCTGACGAGCTTGCTAGCTCGGAGAGCCGAAATAAGAGGGGAATTGCTCCGACTCTTGGGGCGAGTAAAGACTAATTCTGGAATATCTTTGAAAGCAATTTGGCTATTGCGGCAATCAACCGTTGTCTGGTATTTGGATAACCAGTCCGCTCCTAGTATAACATCATACTCCTTTAGATCGAGGCATATGAGATCTATAGGTAAATTCCTACCTTGAACTATTACCTCACAGTTTTGGTAGTGATGAGTAATATCATTTTCACTTCCAAGAGGAGTAGTTAGAACTATTTTTATCCATTCTGGTTCTAACGGTAACGGGTCGGCAAACTTCTTAGAAATAATGGAATGCGATGCACCCGTATCAAATAAGACATAAGCACTTTTGGAACAAACTGTTAATGTACCTTCTACCAGTCCACCTTCTTCTTGCTCGGTCTCCTTTATTGCATGAAGTCGAGCGTTCTTTGTCACCGGGCGTTTACCGTCACCGGCTTGGTCATTCATTAATGGACACTCGGGAATCTGATGTTCCGGCTTCCACAACGGAGACATGCTCCTAACTTCCTCCAGCATTCTTCTGTCTTGTGACCAGCCTTGTCACAATGCTTGCATACTACGTTTGAAGGTGTAGTGGTGATAGAGGAGGGCTTGGATTTCTTGAACTTGAATCTTGAGAGGATGAACCTCCATTATTGGGCCTCTTCTTAAAGTTGGGTTTAAAAGAACCCGAACTTGTGACTTGCTCCTTCTTGTCTTTCCCACGGATCCTATCAGATAGTTCCGTGGCATCTTCAAGTAATTGAGCTCGGCGCACTATTTCAGAATAAACTTGGATGTCCATAGGCGCCAGTTGAGTAATATAGTGGGGCCTAAGCCCATTAAGAAATCTACGGGCTTTCATCTTCTCCGTGCTAATAAGATGCTTAGCATATCTAGACAACCTGGAGAACTGAGCTTCATAATCTGCTAATGATAAAGATCGTTGCTTTAATGCAGCGAATTCTGCAGCCTTCTTTTCTTGGACTCGGTCTGAGAAATATTTAGCATTGAAGTATTCCACAAATTCTTCCCATGTTACTTGAGTAGGATCGATGGTTGCTTCAATAGACTCCCACCAGCATCTAGCATCTTTCTCTAACTGGAATGTAGCTAATAGAACTTTGTCCTGATCCGTGCATTGCATGACACGGAATATGCGTTCGGTTTCCCGAACCCAATGCTCGCATCGTCCGGATCGGTCGATCCCATAAACTTCGGGGGATTCATGCTCTTAAAGGCTTGGTGTAAGCTTCCAGCTCGTGGAGCATCACCTTGTGCTACCTGTTGTAGCACTTGAGTCATTCCTTGAAGGGTACGCTGCATGTTGCGCCATTGAGCACGTTCGGCAGCCATTATCCTACAATTACAATAGCTACGTTAGTATTATATCACTGTGATCTTATTAAAAGACTTATTGACTCTTAACCCTTGGTTCTACCCAATCTCACTTGGTTAAACGTTCAACTTATCCTTGGACTTGGGTTTTTCCTAGGAATTGAATACCTTAGGCTCTGACACCACAAAAACTGTCACGCCCCGAGCGCGGAAGATATCCGGAGACGCGTGACGAGTTTATATCAATCATGTCAATCAGAGTGGTCGTGTATTCGACACAAAGATAGAGATGCGCAAAATAGCAAGATAACCCAATCCTTTATTTCATAATGGATAGACTATTACAAATCCAATACTCTGTTTAATAAAAAGGAAAAGTATATAGTTGACTCAAGAAAATAGGAAAAGACTAATGACACTTGGAAAAGCTCTAGCTCTTTCACTCTTGACCATTCCCATCCGATTCAGTCTCGTCATCGGACTTACCTGAAAGTAAAGGGACAAACGGAATGAGCGAACGCTCAGTAGAAATTATATCTCAAGTACTAGCAAGGGGTTTAAGTAATTACATCTTTCATGAATGCAATAAAGCTATGCATGCTCGCATAAAACGACAAGATAGAGAGAATGTAATATCAAGAATAAGATGAACTAATCATGAACTTTCAACAAGATACTCAAGATATTCAAGCAAGTACTTTTAACAAGTCATGTCAAGAAGTTTGGCTATCATGTATCAAGCAAGTAAATTACCCTTTTTCGGGCCACGCATTTCATGTCAAGTCAAGTACGATTCAAGTACAAGATGTGTGTGGAATGTCCAATCAAGCAAGTCAAGTACTCGGTATAATGCCAGATACCTTATCATTTTAACTCCCATGGGCACAAGTACTTTCGGGTGCTCCTCCCAGGACCAGATCGGGCCCTATATGCGCAGGCATTTATCATGTATTTTGACATCCACTCTTGTTTATAGCCAACATAGAATTTCAATAATCAAGCTTGTAGACACGTACGACAACTTTGATAGAATAGAGTCCAAAATATGACAAAGGACATAGAATGGCGATAATAACGGTATAATCACGATATCGATAAAACTAGGTAGAATATGGTTCCCTTAACTTGGGTACCATGACAAATCAATATGGACATTCTTTATATAGAATTGAGGTCCACATGAACAGTATATCAAAGGTAAGATACCCTCATTCTTATCATAGAATTGAGGTTTACAAGAATGACATGATATGGCATGATATCATCATCCCATTAAGAATTTCTTATGATATACTCTTTGTATAATCATAAGGGCTGTATACCATGTTTCTTTAGAGTGACATGGCATCAATGGTGTAATGGGTTTTTAGGGTACAACCAGCTCAGTCGGCCTTGAGGGAATCCAAGGCTACGAGGAGTCTTACGGAGGTCTCTATGACTAACTCGCTAGTCCAAAGGAACGGAATGTCCAATGGAGAGCTTGTATGTCAATGAGAATTGAGTGTGATCGATAAAACAATCGTGAAACGTGGGACTATACTCACGGAATGGAGAATAGTGCCGATATATATATTATATAACATATGAAACCATCGGTTAACAGAATTAGGATAAAAATATCAGTTTACAGAAAATAACGACTTAGGTAAAGTCGTTTCTCAAGTAATTAACGCCTAACAGAAGGGCGTTCATCTATTTTCCATATTTACAGAATTTCATTATTTCAATAATTTGTCAAAAACGCGCCCTGATCAGGGGCGTTTCTTTAAGTTTTGACGACTACACCAGAAGGCGTCCTTTTCTTGTCACTGTTTGACAGAATATCAATAATTTCAGGAATTACCAAAAATGCGCCCTTGGCAGGGGCGTTAATCATTAATTCTTATTTTTACAGAATATATTGTTCGGGATTTTAACAGAAACGCGCCCTATGAAGGGGCGTTACTTTTTAATTCACGCCCTAGCATCGGGCGTTAGTCCAGTGAAAGACGACCTAGCCACGGTCGTGAATTCAAGAAATACCATGTATTTTCATGGGCAGTAATAATTTCAGGATAATAGAATTCATGGAGAACGAATGTTTGGTCATGACAATAAAATTAACAAGTTTGAAGACATATGATCATGCATTATTGTAGAATCATGATTTCTTAGATAATCAATTCTTAACATGGGTGATTAATCATTAAATGAAATTAACGCCTGTGTACAGGGCGTCAAATCTAAAATTGACGACCTTGGCAGGGTCGTGACTTGTAAAATAGCGCCCTAGTCTGGGGCGTGTATTTCATAATCACGCCCTTGCTAAGGACGTTTCTTTCAAGAAATTAACAGAAAGTCGTTCAGAAACTATAGTAAACCAAACCATGTATATGCATGATGATTATTGTACTATATCAATTTAGTTTGGGCTACAGTGACTTGAGAAAACCTACCTTATTTGATATCTGGAGAGGGGACACGTGAATAACTTGATAAGAACACACTGAAGCTTCTAATACCCTTGATAGCAGCAGTATGCAGATCGGACAGGAAGAAGAAGAAAAATTTAGTTGATGAAGATGATGGAGATGGGGACATAACCGTAGTTAGGAAAAGTTTTAGAAGAACCTTACCTATGTTCTTCACAACGTGCTCTCTTCGACCTGTAAGAAGAGAAGGAGATGAAGAACGTTAGTTCTTCATACACTCGAAACAGAAAAAAAAAGAGAATAAGAAGAACAGTTCTGTTCATCACTTACCGTCGTAGAGGCTTGAATAGAGGCTTGAATCAAATAGGTTTAGGGTTTGTTCGATCAAGACTATTTATAGGATTTTGGACGTCCTGTTAGGGTTAGTGTTCTAGTGGAAGTAATACTTCCTTGACAGAGTCCTTACCACCTTTTAACTCTTTCTAATACTTATCCATTACCCTGGATAAGTTTCTGGGTCGAACGATTCACGAACTGAATTAACGACCTTGGTCAGGGCGTCGATTCCTGAATTGACGACCTGGTTCAGGTCGTTTCTTAAGAAGCACCCTGATTCCTGGGGTGGACGTAGGACTCTAGGTAGTGTCCGAACCACCTTAAAATCCTTGCATCTGTGATTTCTTATTGTGTTTCTTTCGCTAGATGCTTGCTTAGGCCGGCTTTCATTTTCTTGATTGCATCTGCTGTGTGAGACTTCTCCATTGTGTGAGAGTCTTTTATTTTCCACTGTATTAATTTTAAAAAAGGGGGCGGATCTATTCACCCCACCCCTGTAGATAAGCCATTCCTACACTTCACCCTTTGTATTTGTTACTCCTACAATAAATGAAAGCTCAGTTATGGCAAATGCTATGGCTTCCACTTTGTCCCCTCTTCTATCTCGAGCATGGCTTCTTGCCTTCTTCGCCCGGTTCTGAGTGTGTTTTTTTTACTGTTGCTGCCCTTCTTCTTATGGTGATCACCCCGGGCCCCCAAGAACTTACTCCTTTATAGTATGGTTCTTGGGGGATCCCATTCAGGAGGTGAATAACGAGGGCCAGAGGTTTGGCAACATACTAAACTCACGTCCCAAAGTCTGGAATATCACTGCCCATGGGTCACTGGAACCCCTCGTAGGCTAGTCCTCAGCGCTTCCGCATCCGATTCGGGTTGTGGGGTAGCTGTGCACAGCTCACCCATCATTTTTTGAGGCCATCTCGGATCCTTTCTGTTATTTTAGATGGACGCAGTCTATTACCACGGAGAGTGGATCTAGAGGGGGGTGAATAGATCTAATGTCTAATTTTAGAACACAATTGACTCTAATGCAGAATTAAAACAAGCAACTGTATAGCAGTAGAAGGAACACATTGAAATCACACAACCACAGGCAATCACATAGTAGACACCGATCTTTAAGGTGATTCGATCTCAATCAAGAGATCTACGTCCACCCCACACTCCAATTGGAATGTGGATCCTGCTGACTAACAGCTTGAACAGCTGGGCTTCACAGCTTGCCAACAACAGCTGATACACAGCTTCGCTGGGCTTAACAGCTTGCCGACCAAAGGAACATATCCTCTACAACTGTTGGGCAATACAGCTTAGCCGTCCGAGACCTGGTCTTGCCTGCTGAGGATTATAGCTTCACCTGTCCAGTGGAAACCTCCACTGCAATTGCTGCCTCACAGCTTGATAACAAAAGTGTATCGAAAGCAAGAAAGACAGAAACAAACAAAATGTAAAAACAAGACGAATGTAGCTCAAGTATGAGCAGAATCAGCTCTGGTATCTGAACCAAGAGTCTGACTTACAAGATCTCTCGAAAGCTCTCTCAACTCAACTCTCTCAATCTTCTCTTCTCTCTTTCTCTTCTTCTCTCTGAATCTTCTTCTCTCTTTTTCTTCTTCTCTCTTTGGATCGTGCAGGCGCTCACTGTCTGTACTTCTCTTTTAGCTCTGGCTTCTGCTCTTTTGATCTCTTACTTCTTCTGAAGCAGAAGAATTCCTTTTATACCAGTAGATATTCGAAGGGCGTGTGGCATTTGAATTCTCGCCCAATGATTTGGACCACGTGGCAGCATCTCGTCTTGTTGCTGTACACGTGTCGCACTCTGAGCACCTCGTCCAACCTTGGATCACGAGCCAAGTCATCAGTCTCTGCAGATAGTCCCTGTCAGACATTCGAAAGGAATTATCAGTTTAAGGGTTAACTGATGTACATACTATACATAGACAGAGCTGAAGCAATGTATAGACTTCATGAAGCAGGACAATTGCGTTGTACAGACTATGTGAAGATAAAGCTGAAGCAATGTATAGACTTCATGAAGCAGAGCTGAAGCAGTATAGACTCAGTGAATGCGAAGCAATGCAGTGTTCAGACTCTATGAATGCGAGGCTATGCGTTGTACAGACTATGTGAATACAGTGCTATGGCCTGTACAGACTCTACGCATGCAGGGCTTATGCCATGTTCAAACTTTGTGAATACAATGTTGTGCAATGTATAAACTCTATATATGCAGAGCTTAAGCCCTGTACAGACATCAAATATGCAGAAGTAAACGTGCATCAATGTGTAGACTTAGCAAAACAAAGTGTGAACAAAGCAACACAATGTGCAGACTTGCAGATAATGCGTTGTGCAGACTTTGCGTGCCACAATGAGACGCTGCATGAGACGATGAGCAGCCAAGAACGATGTATAGACTTCAAATCAAAGAATGCACAATGTACAGACTTGACTGAGACACTGCATAAGATGATGTATAGACTTAGCCGATGCAGACTTAGTCCGATGTACAGACTTTGCATTAAGCAAGGCAATGTATGGACTTGCCGATGTACATACTTAGTGCATGAAGCAAGGCAATGTATGGACTTCGAATCATGAGACGTTAAGTAAGACGGACGATGTACAGACTTCATGTCACGCCCCGAGCGCGGAAGATACCCGGAGACGCGTGACGAGTTTATATCAATCATGTCAATCAGAGTGGTCGTGTATTCGACACAAAGACAGAGATGCGCAAAATAGCAAGATAACCCAATCCTTTATTTCATAATGGATAGACTATTACAAATCCAATACTCTGTTTAATAAAAAGGAAAAGTACATAGTTGACTCAAGAAAATAGGAAAAGACTAGATGACACTTGACAAGCTCTAGCTCTTTCACTCTTGACCATTCCCATCCGATTGACTTCCATCGTCGTCGGACTTACCTGAAAAGTAAAGGGACAAACGGAATGAGCGAACGCTCAGTAGGAAATTATATCTCAAGTACTAGCAAGGGGTTTAAGTAATTACATCTTTCATGAATGCAATAAAGCTATGCATGCTCGCATAAAACGACAAGATAGAGAGAATGTAATATCAAGAATAAGATGAACTAATCATGAACTTTCAACAAGATACTCAAGATATTCAAGCAAGTACATTTAACAAGTCATGTCAAGAATTTTGGCTATCATGTATCAAGCAAGTAAATTACCCTTTTTCGGGCCACGCATTTCATGTCAAGTCAAGTACGATTCAAGTACAAGATTTATGTGGAATGTCCAATCAAGCAAGTCAAGTACTCGGTATAATGCCAGATACCTTATCATTTTAACTCCCATGGGCACAAGTACTTTCGGGTGCTCCTCCCAGGACCAGATCGGGCCCTATATGCGCAGGCATTTATCATGTATTTTGACATCCACTCTTGTTTATAGCCAACATAGAATTTCAATAATCAAGCTTGTAGACACGTACGACAACTTTGATAGAATTGAGTCCAAAATATGACAAAGGACATAGATTGGCGATAATAACGGTATAATCACGATATCGATAAAACTAGGTAGAATATGGTTCCCTTAACTTGGGTACCATGACAAATCAATATGGACATTCTTTATATAGAATTGAGGTCCACATGAACAGTATATCAAAGGTAAGATACCCTCATTCTTATCATAGAATTGAGGTTTACAAGAATGACATGATATGGCATGATATCATCATCCCATTAAGAATTTCTTATGATATACTCTTTGTATAATCATAAGGGCCGGTATACCATGTTTCTTTAGAGTGACATGGCATCAATGGTGTAATGGGTTTTTAGGGTACAACCAGCTCAGTCGGCCTTGAGGGAATCCAAGGCTACGAGGAGTCTTACGGAGGTCTCTATGACTAACTCGCTAGTCCAAAGGAACGGAATGTCCAATGGAGAGCTTGTATGTCAATGAGAATTGAGTGTGATCGATAAAACAATCGTGAAACGTGGGACTATACTCACGGAATGGAGAATAGTGCCGATATATATATTATATAACATATGAAACCATCGGTTAACAGAATCAGGATAAAAATATCAGTTTACAGAAAATAACGACTTAGGTAAAGTCGTTTCTCAAGTAATTAACGCCTAACAGAAGGGCGTTCATCTATTTTCCATATTTGCAGAATTTCATTATTTCAATAATTTGTCAAAAACGCGCCCTGATCAGGGGCGTTTCTTTAAGTTTTGACGACTACAGTAGCAGGCGTCTTTTATTTACAATATTTTACAGAATATATTATTTTCAGAAATTATCAAAAACGCGCCCTTGGCAGGGGCGTTAATCATTAAATTCTTATTTTTACAGAATATATTGTTCGGGATTTTAACAGAAACGCGCCCTATGAAGGGGCGTTACTTTTAATTCACGCCCTAGCATCGGGCGTTAGTCTAGTGAAAGACGACCTAGCCACGGTCGTGAATTCAAGAAATACCATGAATTTTCATGGGCAGTAATAATTTCAGGATAATAGAATTCATGGAGAACGAATGTATGGTCATGACAATAAAATTAACAGGTTTGAAGACATATGATCATGCATTATTGTAGAATCATGATTTCATAGATAATCAATTCTTAACATGGGTGATTAATCATTAAATGAAATTAACGCCTGTGTACAGGGCGTCAAATCTAAAATTGACGACCTTGGCAGGGTCGTGACTTGTAAAATAGCGCCCTAGTCTGGGGCGTGTATTTCATAATCACGCCTTTGCTAAGGATGTTTCTTTCAAGAAATTAACAGAAAGTCGTTCAGAAACTATAGTAAACCAAACCATGTATATGCATGATGATTATTGTACTGTATCAATTTAGTTTGGGCTACAGTGACTTGAGAAAACCTACCTTATTTGATATCTGGAGAGGGGACACGTGAATAACTTGATAAGAACACACTGAAGCTTCTAATACCCTTGATAGCAGCAGTATTCAGATCGGACAGGAAGAAGAAGAAAAATTTAGTTGATGAAGATGATGGAGATGGGGACATAACCGTAGTTAGGAAAAGTTTTAGAAGAACCTTACCTATGTTCTTCACAACGTGCTCTCTTCGACCTGTAAGAAGAGAAGGAGATGAAGAACGTTAGTTCTTCATACACTCGAAACAGAAAAGAAAAGAGAATAAGAAGAACAGTTCTGTTCTTCACTTACCGTCGCAGAGGCTTGAATCAAATAGGTTTAGGGTTTGTTCGATCAAGACTATTTATAGGATTTTGGACGTCCTGTTAGGGTTAGTGTTCTAGTGGAAGTAATATATCCCTAATAGAGTCCTTGCCCTAGTAAACACTTACTAGATTAACATAATCCTTCCCTGGATAAGCTCCCGTGTCGAACGGAACTCGAATGGAATTAACGACCTAGGTCAGGGCGTCGATTCCTGAATTGACGACCTGGTTCAGGTCGTTTCTTAAGAAGCGCCTTTCGTTAGGGCGTTCCTTTGTTTAAAACACGCCCAAGATAGGGGCGTTTCTTGGCCTTACCTTTTTGACGTTGGAATTTGACGCCGTGTGGTCAGGGCGTCACTTATTGAGTAACGCCTTATCTAGAGGCGTTTCTAATTTGAATAGCGCCTTTATCCGAGGCGTTATTTTATATTGTTTTATTTATCTATTTATTTGATTTATTTTAAAATCTTTATTGTTATTAATATTTTATCAGGGTTGCTACACCCTCCCCCACTTAAAAGAATTTGGTCCCCAAATTCAATTGCATAATATGTATATACGTGGAGAGTGTAGATCATATACCTCTTAGAATAACTCGGGAAATCGTTTCTTCATAGATTCCTCGGTCTCCCATGTTGCTTCGTGTTCAGTATTCTTATTCCATTGCACCTTGAGCATGGGAATAACCTTATTCCTTAGAGCTCGTATTTCTCGATCTAAGATCTTCATAGGCTTCTGTTCATATGTGAGATCTTTCTGGATCACCAGATCTCCATGTTCAATAATATGCGATGGATCGTGCACATACTTCTTCAACATAGATATATGAAATACATTATGTACCTCGGACAATTGAGGAGGCAATGCGATGCGATAAGCAACCTCGCCAACTCTTTCGAGTATCTCAAAAGGTCCGATGAATCTTGGCGTAAGCTTGCCCTTAACACCAAATCTTCGTATGCCACGTCCAGGCGATATTTTAGAAATACATGATCTCCGATCTGGAATTCAAGATCTCTCTTCTTGTATCAGCATAAGCCTTTTGCCTTGTCTGAGCAACTTGCAATCTTTCTCTGATTACTTGTATCTTCTCAGTTGTATCCCTTACCATGTCTGGACCTAACAGTTGTTTCTCTCCAACTTCGTTCCAGCATAAGGGTGATCGGCAACTCCTTCCATATAAAGCTTCGAAAGGTGCCATTTGGATACTAGCTTGGTAGCTATTATTATATGCAAATTCCACTAGTGGCAAATGTTCATGCCAGCTTCCACCAAAGTCAATGATGCAAGCTCTTAGCATATCCTCAACAACTTGATTAGTTCTCTCGGTCTGACCATCCGTTTGTGGGTGAAAAGCAGTACTAAAGTTGAGCCTTGTTCCCAACGAATGTTGTAATCCCTTCCAAAAATGAGAAGTGAAACGGGGATCTCTATCAGACACGATTGAGACAGGAATTCCATGTAACCTGACTATTTCCTTGATGTATAGTGCAGCTAGCACATCAATTGACCATCGGCTTTTTATTGGCAAGAAATGCGCCGATTTAGTTAATCGGTCAATGATAACCCAGATTCCATCATGTCCTCCTTTAGATTTAGACAAACCCATGATGAAGTCCATACCAATATCCTCCCACTTCCACTTAGGAATATCTAGAGGATGAAGTTTACCAGCAGGCTTTTGGTGTTCCGCCTTGACTGTTGGCATGTGAGACAGCGTGATACATAGTCCGCTATTTCTCTTTTCATATTAGGCCACCAAAAGTTCCTCTTTACATCTTGGTACATTTTGGTTGATCCTGGATGAATAGTGTACCTTGATCTGTGAGCTTCATCTAAGATCTTCTTCTTTAATTCTGGACAATCTGGTATACAAGTTCTATCTTTGAACAATAATCTTCCATCAGAAGCTAGTTGAAAGTCAGATTGTCCTTCTAATCTGCCTTTGATTTCTACTAATATAGGATCATCATCCTGAAGTGCTTGTATCTCAGATAATAAATCGACTGTATGCTTACATGAGATAATGTGACAAATTTGGATTCCGTGTCCAAGCTTATATTGAGCTCGGAGAATTGTTCTAGCAACCTCCATTCTTGTATCATACAATTGGCTATCATTGCTCTCGGCTTTCGACTAAGGGCATCAGCAACATAATTACCCTTTCCGGGATGGTATTGTATATTGAAGTCGAAGTCCTTGAGATATTCTAGCCAGCGTCTTTGTCTCATGTTTAGCTCCTTTTGTGAAAATAGATATTTGAGACTTTTGTGATCGGAGTATACAGTAAACTGCACTCCATATAAGTAGTGTCTCCATATCTTTAGGGCAAATACCACCGCGGCCAGTTCTAAGTCATGGACGGGGTAATTCTCCTCATGCTTCTTCAGTTGACGTGAAGAGTATGCTATGACCTTTCCTTGTTGCATTAGGACACATCCGAGGCCAATGCCAGAAGCATCGGTGTAGACCTCGAATTTCTCTCCTTCTATTGGTAGAGCTAACACCGGAGCTGTAGTGAGATGATCCTTGAGAGTTTGGAAACTTCTTTCACATTCCTCACTCCATTCATATCGGATCTCCTTGCGAGTTAACCTTGTAAGGGGCACGGCGATCTTGGAGAAGTCTTTGATGAATCGCCGATAATATCCTGCAAGACCTAAGAAACTTCTGATCTCGCTTGCATTAGTGGGTCTTTCCCAGTTTCTTACAGCTTCAACCTTTGACGGATCTACAGATAATCATCCTTGGATATCACATGTCCGAGAAAAGCCACTTCTTCAAGCCAGAACTCGCACTTGCTGAGTTTTGCATATAATTGATTTGTCCTCAAGACTTGCAATGCGATCCTTAAATGCTCCTCATGTTCTTCCTTAGTCTTGGAATATATCAATATATCATCAATGAAGACTACTATGAATTGATCCAAGTAAGGCCTGAATATGCTATTCATTAACTGCATAAAGGCAGCAGGGGCATTTGTTAGTCCAAAAGGCATAACAACAAATTCGTAATGGCCATACCTGCTTCTGAATGCAGTCTTATGAATGTCATCATCCTTGATTCTTAACTGATGATATCCCGACCTGAGATCAATCTTGGAAAAATATTTGGATCCTGAAATCTGATCAAATAATTCATCGATCTCGGCAGTGGATACTTGTTCTTGATAGTGAGATGATTCAACTGTCGATAGTCGATGCATAGTCTCATGGATCCATCCTTTTTCTTTACAAATAATACTGGTGCTCCCCACGGGGAAATACTTGGTCTAATAAACCCTTTTCGAATTAATTCCATCAATTGCTCCTTCAACTCTTTAAGTTCAGCAGGGGACATTCTATATGGTGCCTTGAAACAGGACCAGCACCAGGGACTAAGTCAATGGTGAAGGCCACATCCCTTTGAGGGGGTAATCCCGGCAACTCTTCTGGAAACACGTCCGGGAATTCCTGCACTACTGGAATGTCTTCTAGCTTGGTTTCCTTAGCTTCTTAATTGTGACAAAGGCAAGGAAAGATGTACATCCTTTCCTGATGAGCTTGCTAGCTCGGAGGGCCGAAATAAGAGGGGAATTGCTCCGACTCTTGGGGCGAGTAAAGACTAATTCTGGAATATCTTTGAAAGCAATTTGGCTATTGCGGCAATCAACCGTTGCCTGGTATTTGGATAACCAGTCCGCTCCTAGTATAACATCATACTCCTTTAGATCGAGGCATATGAGATCTATAGGTAAATTCCTACCTTGAACTATTACCTCACAGTTTTGGTAGTGATGAGTAATATCATTTTCACTTCCAAGAGGAGTAGTTAGAACTATTTTTATCCATTCTGGTTCTAACGGTAACGGGTCGGCAAACTTCTTAGAAATAATGGAATGCGATGCACCCGTATCAAATAAGACATAAGCACTTTTGGAACAAACTGTTAATGTACCTTCTACCAGTCCACCTTCTTCTTGCTCAGTCTCCTTTATTGCATGAAGTCGAGCGTTCTTTGTCACCGGGCGCTTACCGTCTCCGGCTTGGTCATTAAGTAACGGACAGTCGGGAATCCGATGTTCGCGGCTCCCACAACGGAGACATGCTCCTAATTTCCTCCAGCATTCTTCTGTCTTGTGACCAGCCTTGTCACAATGCTTGCATACTACGTTTGAAGGTGTAGTGGTGATAGAGAAGGGCTTGGATTTCTTGAACTTGGAATCTTGAGAGGATGAACCTCCATTATTGGGCCTCTTCTTAAAGTTGGGTTTAAAAGAACCCGAACTTGTGACTTGCTCCTTCTTGTCTTTCCCACGGATCCTATCAGATAGTTCCGTGGCATCTTCAAGTAATTGAGCTCGGCGCACTATTTCAGAATAAACTTGGATGTCCATAGGCGCCAGTTGAGTAATATAGTGGGGCCTAAGCCCATTAAGAAATCTACGGGCTTTCATCTTCTCCGTGCTAATAAGATGCTTAGCATATCTAGACAACCTGGAGAACTGAGCTTCATAATCTGCTAATGATAAAGATCGTTGCTTTAATGCAGCGAATTCTGCAGCCTTCTTTTCTTGGACTCGGTCCGAGAAATATTTAGCATTGAAGTATTCCACAAATTCTTCCCATGTTACTTGAGTAGGATCGATGGTTGCTTCAATAGACTCCCACCAGCATCTAGCATCCTTTTCTAACTGGAAAGTAGCTAGTAAGACTTTGTCCTGATCCGTGCATTGCATAACACGGAATATACGTTCAGTCTCCCGAACCCAATGCTCGGCATCGTCCGGATCGGTCGATCCTATAACTTCGGGGGATTCATGCTCTTAAAGGCTTGGTGTAAGCTTCCAGCTCGTGGAGCATCACCTTGTGCTACCTGTTGTAGCACTTGAGTCATTCCTTGAAGGGTACGCTGCATGTTGCGCCATTGAGCACGTTCGGCAGCCATTATCCTACAATTACAATAGCTACGTTAGTATTATATCACTGTGATCTTATTAAAAGACTCATTGACTCTTAACCCTTGGTTCTACCCAATCTCACTTGGTTAAACGTTCGACTTATCCTTGGACTTGGGTTTTTCCTAGGAATTGAATACCTTAGGCTCTGATACCACAAAAACTGTCACGCCCCGAGCGCGGAAGATACCCGGAGACGCGTGACGAGTTTATATCAATCATGTCAATCAGAGTGGTCGTGTATTCGACACAAAGACAGAGATGCGCAAAATAGCAAGATAACCCAATCCTTTATTTCATAATGGATAGACTATTACAAATCCAATACTCTGTTTAATAAAAAGGAAAAGATACATAGTTGACTCAAGAAAATATAGAAAAGACTAGATGACACTTGAGCAAGCTCTATCACTTTCACTCTTGACCATTCCCATCCGATTGACTTCCATCGTCGTCGGACTTACCTGAAAAGTAAGGGACAAACGGAATGAGCGAACGCTCAGTAGGAAATTATATCTCAAGTACTAGCAAGGGGTTTAAGTAATTACATCTTTCATGAATGCAATAAAGCTATGCATGCTCGCATAAAACGACAAGATAGAGAGAATGTAATATCAAGAATAAGATGAACTAATCATGAACTTTCAACAAGATACTCAAGATATTCAAGCAAGTACATTTAACAAGTCATGTCAAGAATTTTGGCTATCATGTATCAAGCAAGCAAATTACCCTTTTTCGGGCCACGCATTTCATGTCAAGTCAAGTACGATTCAAGTACAAGATTTATGTGGAATGTCCAATCAAGCTAGTCATGCACTCGGTATAATGCCAGATACCTTATCATTTTAACTCCCATGGGCACAAGTACTTTCGGGTGCTCCTCCCAGGACCAGATCGGGCCCTATATGCGCAGGCATTTATCATGTATTTTGACATCCACTCTTGTTTATAGCCAACATAGAATTTCAATAATCAAGCTTGTAGACACGTACGACAACTTTGATAGAATTGAGTCCAAAATATGACAAAGGACATAGATTGGCGATAATAACGGTATAATCACGATTATCGATAAAACTAGGTGAATTAGGTTCCCTTAACTTAGGTACCATGACAAATCAATATGGACATTCTTTATATAGAATTGAGGTCCACATGAACAGTATATCAAAGGTAAGATACCCTCATTCTTATCATAGAATTGAGGTTTACAAGAATGACATGATATGGCATGATATCATCATCCCATTAAGAATTTCTTATGATATACTCTTTGTATAATCATAAGGGCCGGTATACCATGTTTCTTTAGAGTGACATGGCATCAATGGTGTAATGGGTTTTTAGGGTACAACCAGCTCAGTCGGCCTTGAGGGAATCCAAGGCTACGAGGAGTCTTACGGAGGTCTCTATGACTAACTCGCTAGTCCAAAGGAACGGAATGTCCAATGGAGAGCTTGTATGTCAATGAGAATTGAGTGTGATCGATAAAACAATCGTGAAACGTGGGACTATACTCACGGAATGGAGAATAGTGCCGATATATATATTATATAACATATGAAACCATCGGTTAACAGAATCAGGATAAAAATATCAGTTTACAGAAAATAACGACTTAGGTAAAGTCGTTTCTCAAGTAATTAACGCCTAACAGAAGGGCGTTCATCTATTTTCCATATTTGCAGAATTTCATTATTTCAATAATTTGTCAAAAACGCGCCCTGCTCAGGGGCGTTTCTTTAAGTTTTGACGACTACACCAGAAGGCGTCCTTTTCTTGTCACTGTTTGACAGAATATCAATAATTTCAAGAATTATCAAAAATGCGCCCTAGGAAGGGGCGTTACTCTTTAATTCTTTATTTTTACAGAATATATTTTTCAGGAATTTAACAGAAACGCGCCCTATGAAGGGGCGTTACTTTTCATTTTACGCCTTAGGGTCAGGCGTTAGTCTAGTGGGAGATGACCTAGTCTAGGTCGTGAATTCAAGAAATTTCAGAAATTATCATGAACAGGAAGAAATAAATTTCAGGATAACAATCATATCATCATGACAGGAAAATTGGCAGGAATTCACAGGTAGAGTCATGCAGTATATTAGTTTTGATATTTCTTAGATAATCAATTCTTAACATGGGTGATTAATCATTAAATGAAATTAACGCCTGTGTACAGGGCGTCAAATCTAAAATTGACGACCTTGGCAGGGTCGTGACTTGTAAAATAGCGCCCTAGTCTGGGGCGTGTATTTCATAATCACGCCCTTGCTAAGGACGTTTCTTTCAAGAAATTAACAGAAAGTCGTTCAGAAACTATAGTAAACCAAACCATGTATATGCATGATGATTATTATACTATATCAATTTAGTTTGGGCTACAGTGACTTGAGAAAACCTACCTTATTTGATATCTGGAGAGGGGACACGTGAATAACTTGATAAGAACACACTGAAGCTTCTAATACCCTTGATAGCAGCAATATGCAGATCGGACAGGAAGAAGAAGAAAAATTTAGTTGATGAAGATGATGGAGATGGGGACATAACCGTAGTTAGGAAAAGTTTTAGAAGAACCTTACCTATGTTCTTCACAACGTGCTCTCTTCGACCTGTAAGAAGAGAAGGAGATGAAGAACGTTAGTTCTTCATACACTCGAAACAGAAAAAAAAAGAGAATAAGAAGAACAGTTCTGTTCATCACTTACCGTCGTAGAGGCTTGAATAGAGGCTTGAATCAAATAGGTTTAGGGTTTGTTCGATCAAGACTATTTATAGGATTTTGGACGTCCTGTTAGGGTTAGTGTTCTAGTGGAAGTAATACTTCCTTGACAGAGTCCTTACCACCTTTTAACTCTTTCTAATACTTATCCATTACCCTGGATAAGTTTCTGGGTCGAACGATTCACGAACTGAATTAACGACCTTGGTCAGGGCGTCGATTCCTGAATTGACGACCTGGTTCAGGTCGTTTCTTAAGAAGCACCCTGATTCCTGGGGTGGACGTAGGACTCTAGGTAGTGTCCGAACCACCTTAAAATCCTTGCATCTGTGATTTCTTATTGTGTTTCTTTCGCTAGATGCTTGCTTAGGCCGGCTTTCATTTTCTTGATTGCATCTGCTGTGTGAGACTTCTCCATTGTGTGAGAGTCTTTTATTTTCCACTGTATTAATTTTAAAAAAGGGGGCGGATCTATTCACCCACCCTGTAGATAAGCCATTCCTACACTTCACCCTTTGTATTTGTTACTCCTACAATAATGAAAGCTCAGTTATGGCAAATGCTATGGCTTCCACTTTGTCCCCTCTTCTATCTCGAGCATGGCTTCTTGCCTTCTTCGCCGGTTCTGGGTGTGTTTTTTTTACTGTTGCTGCCCTTCTTCTTATGGTGATCACCCGGGCCCCAAGAACTTACTCCTTTATAGTATGGTTCTTGGGGGATCCCATTCAGGAGGTGAATAACGAGGGCCAGAGGTTTGGCAACATACTAAACTCACGTCCAAAGTCTGGAATATCACTGCCCATGGGTCACGGAACCCTCGTAGGCTAGTCCTCAGCGCTTCCGCATCCGATTCGGGTTGTGGGGTAGCTGTGCACAGCTCACCCATCATTTTTTGAGGCCATCTCGGATCCTTTCTGTTATTTTAGATGGACGCAGTCTATTACCACGGAGAGTGGATCTAGAGGGGGTGAATAGATCTAATGTCTAATTTTAGAACACAATTGACTCTAATGCAGAATTAAAACAAGCAACTGTATAGCAGTAGAAGGAACACATTGAAATCACACAACCACAGGCAATCACATAGTAGACACCGATCTTTAAGGTGATTCGATCTCAATCAAGAGATCTACGTCCACCCCACACTCCAATTGGAATGTGGATCCTGCTGACTAACAGCTTGAACAGCTGGGCTTCACAGCTTGCCAACAACAGCTGATACACAGCTTCGCTGGGCTTAACAGCTTGCCGACCAAAGGAACATCTCTACAACTGTTGGGCAATACAGCTTAGCCGTCCGAGGACCTGGTCTTGCCTGCTGAGGATTATAGCTTCACCTGTCCAGTGGAACCCACTGCAATTGCTGCCTCACAGCTTGATAACAAAAGTGTATCGAAAGCAAGAAAGACAGAAACAAACAAAATGTAAAAACAAGACGAATGTAGCTCAAGTATGAGCAGAATCAGCTCTGGTATCTGAACCAAGAGTCTGACTTACAAAATCTCTCGAAAGCTCTCTCAACTCAACTCTCTCAATCTTCTCTTTCTCTTTCTCTTCTTCTCTCTGAATCTTCTTCTCTCTTTTTCTTCTTCTCTCTTTGGATCGTGCAGGCGCTCACTGTCTGTACTTCTCTTTAGCTCTGGCTTCTGCTCTTTTGATCTCTTACTTTTCTGAAGCAGAAGAATTCCTTTTATACCAGTAGATATTCGAAGGGCGTGTGGCATTTGAATTCTCGCCCAATGATTTGGACCACGTGGCAGCATCTCGTCTTGTTGCTGTACACGTGTCGCACTCTGAGCACCTCGTCCAACCTTGGATCACGAGCCAAGTCATTAGTCTCTGCAGATAGTCCCTGTCAGACATTCGAAGGAATTATCAGTTTAAGGGTTAACTGATGTACATACTATACATAGACAGAGAGCTGAAGCAATGTATAGACTTCATGAAGCAGGACAATTGCGTTGTACAGACTATGTGAAGATAAAGCTGAAGCAATGTATAGACTTCATGAAGCAGAGCTGAAGCAGTATAGACTCAGTGAATGCGAAGCAATGCAGTGTTCAGACTCTATGAATGCGAGGCTATGCGTTGTACAGACTATGTGAATACAGTGCTATGGCCTGTACAGACTCTACGCATGCAGGGCTTATGCCATGTTCAAACTTTGTGAATACAATGTTGTGCAATGTATAAACTCTATATATGCAGAGCTTAAGCCCTGTACAGACATCAAATATGCAGAAGTAAACGTGCATCAATGTGTAGACTTAGCAAAACAAAGTGTGAACAAAGCAACACAATGTGCAGACTTGCAGATAATGCGTTGTGCAGACTTTGCGTGCCACAATGAGACGCTGCATGAGACGATGAGCAGCCAAGAACGATGTATAGACTTCAAATCAAAGAATGCACAATGTACAGACTTGACTGAGACACTGCATAAGATGATGTATAGACTTAGCCGATGCAGACTTAGTCCGATGTACAGACTTTGCATTAAGCAAGGCAATGTATGGACTTGCCGATGTACATACTTAGTGCATGAAGCAAGGCAATGTATGGACTTCGAATCATGAGACGTTAAGTAAGACGGACGATGTACAGACTTCATGTCACGCCCCGAGCGCGGAAGATACCCGGAGACGCGTGACGAGTTTATATCAATCATGTCAATCAGAGTGGTCGTGTATTCGACACAAAGACAGAGATGCGCAAAATAGCAAGATAACCCAATCCTTTATTTCATAAGATAGACTATTACAAATCCAATACTCTGTTTAATAAAAAGAAAAGTACATAGTTGACTCAAGAAAATAGGAAAAGACTAGATGACACTTGGACAAGCTCTAGCTCTTTCACTCTTGACCATTCCCATCCGATTCAGTCTCGTCATCGGACTTACCTGAAAAGTAAAAAGGGACAAACGGAATGAGCGAACGCTCAGTAGGAAATTATATCTCAAGTACTAGCAAGGGGTTTAAGTAATTACATCTTTCATGAATGCAATAAAGCTATGCATGCTCGCATAAAACGACAAGATAGAGAGAATGTAATATCAAGAATAAGATGAACTAATCATGAACTTTCAACAAGATACTCAAGATATTCAAGCAAGTACATTTAACAAGTCATGTCAAGAACTTTGGCTATCATGTATCAAGCAAGTAAATTACCCTTTTTCGGGCCACGCATTTCATGTCAAGTCAAGTACGATTCAAGTACAAGATTTATGTGGAATGTCCAATCAAGCAAGTCAAGTACTCGGTATAATGCCAGATACCTTATCATTTTAACTCCCATGGGCACAAGTACTTTCGGGTGCTCCTCCCAGGACCAGATCGGGCCCTATATGCGCAGGCATTTATCATGTATTTTGACATCCACTCTTGTTTATAGCCAACATAGAATTTCAATAATCAAGCTTGTAGACACGTACGACAACTTTGATAGAATGGAGTCCAAAATATGACAAAGGACATAGAATGGCGATAATAACGGTATAATCACGATATCGATAAAACTAGGTAGAATATGGTTCCCTTAACTTGGGTACCATGACAAATCAATATGGACATTCTTTATATAGAATTGAGGTCCACATGAACAGTATATCAAAGGTAAGATACCCTCATTCTTATCATAGAATTGAGGTTTACAAGAATGACATGATATGGCATGATATCATCATCCCATTAAGAATTTCTTATGATATACTCTTTGTATAATCATAAGGGCCGGTATACCATGTTTCTTTAGAGTGACATGGCATCAATGGTGTAATGGGTTTTTAGGGTACAACCAGCTCAGTCGGCCTTGAGGGAATCCAAGGCTACGAGGAGTCTTACGGAGGTCTCTATGACTAACTCGCTAGTCCAAAGGAACGGAATGTCCAATGGAGAGCTTGTATGTCAATGAGAATTGAGTGTGATCGATAAAACAATCGTGAAACGTGGGACTATACTCACGGAGTGGAGAATAGTGCCGATATATATATTATATAACATATGAAACCATCGGTTAACAGAATCAGGATAAAAATATCAGTTTACAGAAAATAACGACTTAGGTAAAGTCGTTTCTCAAGTAATTAACGCCTAACAGAAGGGCGTTTACATATGTTTCCATTTTGGCAGAATTTTCAATAATTCAGTAATTTATCTAAAACGCGCCCTGGACAGGGGCGTTTCTTTGCAATGAGACGACTACAGTAGCAGGCGTCTTTTTATTTACAATATTTTACAGAACATATTTATTTTCAGAAATTATCAAAAACGCGCCCTTGGCAGGGGTGTTAATCATTAAATTCTTATTTTTACAGAATATATTGTTCGGGATTTTAACAGAAACGCGCCCTATGAAGGGGCGTTACTTTTCAATTCACGCCCTAGATCGGGCGTTAGTCCAGTGAAAGACGACCTAGCTAGGTCGTGAATTCAAGAAATACCATGAATTTTCATGGGCAGTAATAATTTCAGGATAATAGAATTCATGGAGAACGAATGTATGGTCATGACAATAAAATTAACAGGTTTGAAGACATATGATCATGCATTATTGTAGAATCATGATTTCATAGATAATCAATTCTTAACATGGGTGATTAATCATTAAATGAAATTAACGCCTGTGTACAGGGCGTCAAATCTAAAATTGACGACCTTGGCAGGGTCGTGACTTGTAAAATAGCGCCCTAGTCTGGGGCGTGTATTTCATAATCACGCCCTTGCTAAGGACGTTTCTTTCAAGAAATTAACAGAAAATCGTTCAGAAACTATAGTAAACCAAACCATGTATATGCATGATGATTATTATACTGTATCAATTTAGTTTGGGCTACAGTGACTTGAGAAAATCCTACCTTATTTGATATCTGGAGAGGGGACACGTGAATAACTTGATAAGAACACACTGAAGCTTCTAATACCCTTGATAGCAGCAGTATGCAGATCGGACAGGAAGAAGAAGAAAAATTTAGTTGATGAAGATGATGGAGATGGGGACATAACCGTAGTTAGGAAAAGTTTTAGAAGAACCTTACCTATGTTCTTCACAACGTGTGCTCTCTTCGACCTGTAAGAAGAGAAGGAGATGAAGAACGTTAGTTCTTCATACACTCGAAACAGAGAAAGAAAAGAATAAGAAGAACAGTTCTGTTCTTCACTTACCGTCGCAGAGGCTTGAATCAAATAGGTTTAGGGTTTGTTCGATCAAGACTATTTATAGGATTTTGGACGTCCTGTTAGGGTTAGTGTTCTAGTGGAAGTAATATATCCCTAATAGAGTCCTTGCCCTAGTAAACACTTACTAGATTAACATAATCCTTCCCTAGATAAGCTCCTGTGTCGAACGGAACTCGAATGGAATTAACGACCTAGGTCAGGGCGTCGATTCCTGAATTGACGACCTGGTTCAGGTCGTTTCTTAAGAAGCGCCTTTCGTTAGGGCGTTCCTTTGTTTAAAACACGCCCAAGATAGGGGCGTTTCTTGGCCTTACCCTTTTTGACGTTGGAATTTGACGCCGTGTGGTCAGGGCGTCACTTATTGAATAACGCCTTATCTAGAGGCGTTTCTAATTTGAATAGCGCCTTTATCCGAGGCGTTATTTTATATTGTTTTATTTATCTATTTATTTGATTTATTTTAAAATCTTTATTGTTATTAATATTTTATCAGGGTTGCTACACCCTCCCCCACTTAAAAGAATTTGGTCCCCAAATTCAATTGCATAATATGTATATACGTGGAGAGTGTAGATCATATACCTCTTAGAATAACTCGGGAAATCGTTTCTTCATAGATTCCTCGGTCTCCCATGTTGCTTCGTGTTCAGTATTCTTATTCCATTGCACCTTGAGCATGGGAATAACCTTATTCCTTAGAGCTCGTATTTCACGATCTAAGATCTTCATAGGCTTCTGTTCATATGTGAGATCTTTCTGGATCACCAGATCTCCATGTTCAATAATATGAGATGGATCGTGTACATACTTCTTCAACATAGATATATGAAATACATTATGTACCTCGGACAATTGAGGAGGCAACGCGATGCGATAAGCAACCTCGCCAACTCTTTCGAGTATCTCAAATGGTCCGATGAATCTTGGCGTAAGCTTGCCCTTAACACCAAATCTTCGTATGCCACGTCCAGGCGATATTTTAAGAAATACATGATCTCCAACCTGGAATTCAAGATCTCTTCTTCTTGTATCAGCATAAGCCTTTTGTCTTGTCTGAGCAACTTGCAATCTTTCTCTGATTACTTGTATCTTCTCAGTTGTATCCCTTACCATGTCTGGACCTAACAGTTGTTTCTCTCCAACTTCGTTCCAGCATAAGGGTGATCGGCAACTCCTTCCATATAAAGCTTCGAAAGGTGCCATTTGGATACTAGCTTGGTAGCTATTATTATATGCAAATTCAACTAAGGCAAATGTTCATGCCAGCTTCCACCAAAGTCAATGATGCAAGCTCTTAGCATATCCTCAACAACTTGATTAGCTCTCTCGGTCTGACCATCCGTTTGTGGGTGAAAAGCAGTACTAAAGTTGAGCCTTGTTCCCAACGAATGTTGTAATCCCTTCCAAAAATGAGAAGTGAAACGGGGATCTCTATCAGACACGATTGAGACAGGAATTCCATGTAACCTGACTATTTCCTTGATGTATAGTGCAGCTAGCACATCAATTGACCATCGGCTTTTTATTGGCAAGAAATGCGCCGATTTAGTTAATCGGTCAATGATAACCCAGATTCCATCATGTCCTCCTTTAGATTTAGACAAACCCATGATGAAGTCCATACCAATATCCTCCCACTTCCACTTAGGAATATCTAGAGGATGAAGTTTACCAGCAGGCTTTTGGTGTTCCGCCTTGACTGTTGGCATGTGAGACAGCGTGATACATAGTCCGCTATTTCTCTTTTCATATTAGGCCACCAAAAGTTCCTCTTTACATCTTGGTACATTTTGGTTGATCCTGGATGAATAGTGTACCTTGATCTGTGAGCTTCATCTAAGATCTTCTTCTTTAATTCTGGACAATCTGGTATACAAGTTCTATCTTTGAACAATAATCTTCCATCAGAAGCTAGTTGAAAATCAGATTGTCCTTCTAATCTGCCTTTGATTTCTACTAATATAGGATCATCATCCTGAAGTGCTTGTATCTCAGATAATAAATCTGACTGTATGCTTACATGAGATAATGTGACAAATTTGGATTCCGTGTCCAAGCTTATATTGAGCTCGGAGAATTGTTCTAGCAACCTCCATTCTTGTATCATACAATTGGCTATCATTGCTCTCGGCTTTCGACTAAGGGCATCAGCAACATAATTACCCTTTCCGGGATGGTATTGTATATTGAAGTCGAAGTCCTTGAGATATTCTAGCCAGCGTCTTTGTCTCATGTTTAGCTCCTTTTGTGAAAATAGATATTTGAGACTTTTGTGATCGGAGTATACAGTAAACTGCACTCCATATAAGTAGTGTCTCCATATCTTTAGGGCAAATACCACCGCGGCCAGTTCTAAGTCATGGACGGGGTAATTCTCCTCATGCTTCTTCAGTTGACGTGAAGAGTATGCTATGACCTTTCCTTGTTGCATTAGGACACATCCGAGGCCAATGCCAGAAGCATCGGTGTAGACCTCGAATTTCTCTCCTTCTATTGGTAGAGCTAACACCGGAGCTGTAGTGAGATGATCCTTGAGAGTTTGGAAACTTCTTTCACATTCCTCACTCCATTCATATCGGATCTCCTTGCGAGTTAACCTTGTAAGGGGCACGGCGATCTTGGAGAAGTCTTTGATGAATCGCCGATAATATCCTGCAAGACCTAAGAAACTTCTGATCTCGCTTGCATTAGTGGGTCTTTCCCAGTTTCTAACAGCTTCAACCTTTGACGGATCTACAGATAAACCATCCTTGGATATCACATGTCCGAGAAAAGCCACTTCTTCAAGCCAGAACTCGCACTTGCTGAGTTTTGCATATAATTGATTTGTCCTCAAGACTTGCAATGCGATCCTTAAATGCTCTCATGTTCTTCCTTAGTCTTGGAATATATCAATATATCATCAATGAAGACTACTATGAATTGATCTAGATAGGCCTGAATATGCTATTCATTAACTGCATAAAGGCAGCAGGGGCATTTGTTAGTCCAAAAGGCATAACAACAAATTCGTAATGGCCATACCTGCTTCTGAATGCAGGTCTTATGAATGTCATCATCCTTGATTCTTAACTGATGATATCCCGACCTGAGATCAATCTTGGAAAAATATTTGGATCCTGAAATCTGATCAAATAATTCATCGATTCTCGGCAGTGGATACTTGTTCTTGATAGTGAGATGATTCAACTGTCGATAGTCGATGCACAATCTCATGGATCCATCCTTTCTTCTTTACAAATAAGACTGGTGCTCCCCACGGGGAAGTACTTGGTCTAATAAACCCTTTTCGAATTAGTTCCATCAATTGCTCCTTCAACTCTTTGAGTTCAGCAGGGGACATTCTATAGGGTGCCTTTGAAACAGGACCAGCACCAGGGACTAAGTCAATGGTGAAGGCCACATCCCTTTGAGGGGGTAATCCCGGCAAATCTTCCGGAAACACGTCCTGGAATTCTTGCACTACTGAATGTCTTCTAGCTTAGTTTCCTTTGTTTCTTAACTGTGACAAATGCAAGGAAGATACACATCCTTTCCTGACGAGCTTGCTAGCTCGGAGGGCCGAAATAAGAGGGGAATTGCTCCGACTCTTGGGGCGAGTAAAGACTAATTCTGGAATATCTTTGAAAGCAATTTGGCTATTGCGGCAATCAACCGTTGCCTGGTATTTGGATAACCAGTCCGCTCCTAGTATAACATCATACTCCTTTAGATCGAGGCATATGAGATCTATAGGTAAATTCCTACCTTGAACTATTACCTCACAGTTTTGGTAGTGATGAGTAATATCATTTTCACTTCCAAGAGGAGTAGTTAGAACTATTTTTATCCATTCTGGTTCTAACGGTAACGGGTCGGCAAACTTCTTAGAAATAATGGAATGCGATGCACCCGTATCAAATAAGACATAAGCACTTTTGGAACAAACTGTTAATGTACCTTCTACCAGTCCACCTTCTTCTTGCTCGGTCTCCTTTATTGCATGAAGTCGAGCGTTCTTTGTCACCGGGCGTTTACCATCACCGGCTTGGTCATTCATTAATGGACAATCGGGAATCCGATGTTCGCGGCTCCCACAACGGAGACATGCTCCTAATTTCCTCCAGCATTCTTCTGTCTTGTGACCAGCCTTGTCACAATGCTTGCATACTACGTTTGAAGGTGTAGTGGTGATAGAGAAGGGCTTGGATTTCTTGAACTTGGAATCTTGAGAGGATGAACCTCCATTATTGGGCCTCTTCTTAAAGTTGGGTTTAAAAGAACCCGAACCTGTGACTTGCTCCTTCTTGTCTTTCCACGGATCCTATCAGATAGTTCCGTGGCATCTTCAAGTAATTGAGCTCGGCGCACTATTTCAGAATAAACTTGGATGTCCATAGGCGCCAGTTGAGTAATATAGTGGGGCCTAAGCCCATTAAGAAATCTACGGGCTTTCATCTTCTCCGTGCTAATAAGATGCTTAGCATATCTAGACAACCTGGAGAACTGAGCTTCATAATCTGCTAATGATAAAGATCGTTGCTTTAATGCAGCGAATTCTGCAGCCTTCTTTTCTTGGACTCGGTCCGAGAAATATTTAGCATTGAAGTATTCCACAAATTCTTCCCATGTTACTTGAGTAGGATCGATGGTTGCTTCAATAGACTCCCACCAGCATCTAGCATCTTTTCTAACTGGAAAGTAGCTAATAAGACTTTGTCCTGATCCGTGCATTGCATAACACGGAATATACGTTCAGTCTCCCGAACCCAATGCTCGGCATCGTCCGGATCGGTCGATCCCATAAACTTCGGGGGATTCATGCTCTTAAAGGCTTGGTGTAAGCTTCCAGCTCGTGGAGCATCACCTTGTGCTACCTGTTGTAGCACTTGAGTCATTCCTTGAAGGGTACGCTGCATGTTGCGCCATTGAGCACGTTCGGCAGCCATTATCCTACAATTACAATAGCTACGTTAGTATTATATCACTGTGATCTTATTAAAAGACTTATTGACTCTTAACCCTTGGTTCTACCCAATCTCACTTGGTTAAACGTTCAACTTATCCTTGGACTTGGGTTTTTCCTAGGAATTGAATACCTTAGGCTCTGATACCACAAAAACTGTCACGCCCCGAGCGCGGAAGATACCCGGAGACGCGTGACGAGTTTATATCAATCATGTCAATCAGAGTGGTCGTGTATTCGACACAAAGACAGAGATGCGCAAAATAGCAAGATAACCCAATCCTTTATTTCATAATGGATAGACTATTACAAATCCAATACTCTGTTTAATAAAAAGGAAAAGATACATAGTTGACTCAAGAAAATAGGAAAAGACTAGATGACACTTGGACAAGCTCTAGCTCTTTCACTCTTGACCATTCCCATCCGATTGACTTCCATCGTCGTCGGACTTACCTGAAAAGTAAAGGGACAAACGGAATGAGCGAACGCTCAGTAGGAAATTATATCTCAAGTACTAGCAAGGGGTTTAAGTAATTACATCTTTCATGAATGCAATAAAGCTATGCATGCTCGCATAAAACGACAAGATAGAGAGAATGTAATATCAAGAATAAGATGAACTAATCATGAACTTTCAACAAGATACTCAAGATATTCAAGCAAGTACATTTAACAAGTCATGTCAAGAACTTTGGCTATCATGTATCAAGCAAGTAAATTACCCTTTTTCGGGCCACGCATTTCATGTCAAGTCAAGTACGATTCAAGTACAAGATTTATGTGGAATGTCCAATCAAGCAAGTCAAGTACTCGGTATAATGCCAGATACCTTATCATTTTAACTCCCATGGGCACAAGTACTTTCGGGTGCTCCTCCCAGGACCAGATCGGGCCCTATATGCGCAGGCATTTATCATGTATTTTGACATCCACTCTTGTTTATAGCCAACATAGAATTTCAATAATCAAGCTTGTAGACACGTACGACAACTTTGATAGAATAGAGTCCAAAATATGACAAAGGACATAGAATGGCGATAATAACGGTATAATCACGATATCGATAAAACTAGGTAGAATATGGTTCCCTTAACTTGGGTACCATGACAAATCAATATGGACATTCTTTATATAGAATTGAGGTCCACATGAACAGTATATCAAAGGTAAGATACCCTCATTCTTATCATAGAATTGAGGTTTACAAGAATGACATGATATGGCATGATATCATCATCCCATTAAGAATTTCTTATGATATACTCTTTGTATAATCATAAGGGCCGGTATACCATGTTTCTTTAGAGTGACATGGCATCAATGGTGTAATGGGTTTTTAGGGTACAACCAGCTCAGTCGGCCTTGAGGGAATCCAAGGCTACGAGGAGTCTTACGGAGGTCTCTATGACTAACTCGCTAGTCCAAAGGAACGGAATGTCCAATGGAGAGCTTGTATGTCAATGAGAATTGAGTGTGATCGATAAAACAATCGTGAAACGTGGGACTATACTCACGGAATGGAGAATAGTGCCGATATATATATTATATAACATATGAAACCATCGGTTAACAGAATCAGGATAAAAATATCAGTTTACAGAAAATAACGACTTAGGTAAAGTCGTTTCTCAAGTAATTAACGCCTAACAGAAGGGCGTTACATCTATTTTCCATTTTGCAGAATTTCATTATTTCAATAATTTATCTAAAACGCGCCCTGACAGGGGCGTTTCTTTAAGTTTTGACGACTACACAGAAGGCGTCTTTTATTGTCACTGTTTGACAGAATATCAATAATTTCAGAATTATCAAAAACGCGCCCTTGGCAGGGGCGTTAATCATTAAATTCTTATTTTTACAGAATATATTGTTCGGATTTTAACAGAAACGCGCCCTATGAAGGGGCGTTACTTTTCAATTCACGCCCTAGTATCGGGCGTTAGTCCAGTGAAAGACGACCTAGCCACGGTCGTGAATTCAAGAAATACCATGAATTTTCATGGGCAGTAATAATTTCAGGATAATAGAATTCATGGAGAACGAATGTATGGTCATGACAATAAAATTAACAGGTTTGAAGACATATGATCATGCATTATTGTAGAATCATGATTTCATAGATAATCAATTCTTAACATGGGTGATTAATCATTAAATGAAATTAACGCCTGTGTACAGGGCGTCAAATCTAAAATTGACGACCTTGGCAGGGTCGTGACTTGTAAAATAGCGCCCTAGTCTGGGGTGTATTTCATAATCACGCCCTTGCTAAGGACGTTTCTTTCAAGAAATTAACAGAAAATCGTTCAGAAACTATAGTAAACCAAACCATGTATATGCATGATGATTATTGTACTGTATCAATTTAGTTTGGGCTACAATGACTTGAGAAAACCTACCTTATTTGATATCTGGAGAGGGGACACGTGAATAACTTGATAAGAACACACTGAAGCTTCTAATACCCTTGATAGCAGCAGTATGCAGATCGGACAGGAAGAAGAAGAAAAATTTAGTTGATGAAGATGATGGAGATGGGGACATAACCGTAGTTAGGAAAAGTTTTAGAAGAACCTTACCTATGTTCTTCACAACGTGTGCTCTCTTCGACCTGTAAGAAGAGAAGGAGATGAAGAACGTTAGTTCTTCATACACTCGAAACAGAGAAAGAAAAGAATAAGAAGAACAGTTCTGTTCTTCACTTACCGTCGCAGAGGCTTGAATCAAATAGGTTTAGGGTTTGTTCGATCAAGACTATTTATAGGATTTTGGACGTCCTGTTAGGGTTAGTGTTCTAGTGGAAGTAATATATCCCTAATAGAGTCCTTGCCCTAGTAAACACTTACTAGATTAACATAATCCTTACCCTGGATAAGTTTCTGGGTCGAACGATTCACGAACTGAATTAACGACCTTGGTCAGGGCGTCGATTCCTGAATTGACGACCTGGTTCAGGTCGTTTCTTAAGAAGCACCCTGATTCCTGGGGTGGACGTAGGACTCTAGGTAGTGTCCGAACCACCTTAAAATCCTTGCATCTGTGATTTCTTATTGTGTTTCTTTCGCTAGATGCTTGCTTAGGCCGGCTTTCATTTTCTTGATTGCATCTGCTGTGTGAGACTTCTCCATTGTGTGAGAGTCTTTTATTTTCCACTGTATTAATTTTAAAAAAGGGGGCGGATCTATTCACCCCACCCCTGTAGATAAGCCATTCCTACACTTCACCCTTTGTATTTGTTACTCCTACAATAAATGAAAGCTCAGTTATGGCAAATGCTATGGCTTCCACTTTGTCCCCTCTTCTATCTCGAGCATGGCTTCTTGCCTTCTTCGCCCGGTTCTGAGTGTGTTTTTTTTACTGTTGCTGCCCTTCTTCTTATGGTGATCACCCCGGGCCCCCAAGAACTTACTCCTTTATAGTATGGTTCTTGGGGGATCCCATTCAGGAGGTGAATAACGAGGGCCAGAGGTTTGGCAACATACTAAACTCACGTCCCAAAGTCTGGAATATCACTGCCCATGGGTCACTGGAACCCCTCGTAGGCTAGTCCTCAGCGCTTCCGCATCCGATTCGGGTTGTGGGGTAGCTGTGCAGAGCTCACCCATCATTTTTTGAGGCCATCTCGGATCCTTTCTGTTATTTTAGATGGACGCAGTCTATTACCACGGAGAGTGGATCTAGAGGGGGGTGAATAGATCTAATGTCTAATTTTAGAACACAATTGACTCTAATGCAGAATTAAAACAAGCAACTGTATAGCAGTAGAAGGAACACATTGAAATCACACAACCACAGGCAATCACATAGTAGACACCGATCTTTAAGGTGATTCGATCTCAATCAAGAGATCTACGTCCACCCCACACTCCAATTGGAATGTGGATCCTGCTGACTAACAGCTTGAACAGCTGGGCTTCACAGCTTGCCAACAACAGCTGATACACAGCTTCGCTGGGCTTAACAGCTTGCCGACCAAAGGAACATATCCTCTACAACTGTTGGGCAATACAGCTTAGCCGTCCGAGACCTGGTCTTGCCTGCTGAGGATTATAGCTTCACCTGTCCAGTGGAAACCTCCACTGCAATTGCTGCCTCACAGCTTGATAACAAAAGTGTATCGAAAGCAAGAAAGACAGAAACAAACAAAATGTAAAAACAAGACGAATGTAGCTCAAGTATGAGCAGAATCAGCTCTGGTATCTGAACCAAGAGTCTGACTTACAAGATCTCTCGAAAGCTCTCTCAACTCAACTCTCTCAATCTTCTCTTCTCTCTTTCTCTTCTTCTCTCTGAATCTTCTTCTCTCTTTTTCTTCTTCTCTCTTTGGATCGTGCAGGCGCTCACTGTCTGTACTTCTCTTTTAGCTCTGGCTTCTGCTCTTTTGATCTCTTACTTCTTCTGAAGCAGAAGAATTCCTTTTATACCAGTAGATATTCGAAGGGCGTGTGGCATTTGAATTCTCGCCCAATGATTTGGACCACGTGGCAGCATCTCGTCTTGTTGCTGTACACGTGTCGCACTCTGAGCACCTCGTCCAACCTTGGATCACGAGCCAAGTCATCAGTCTCTGCAGATAGTCCCTGTCAGACATTCGAAAGGAATTATCAGTTTAAGGGTTAACTGATGTACATACTATACATAGACAGAGCTGAAGCAATGTATAGACTTCATGAAGCAGGACAATTGCGTTGTACAGACTATGTGAAGATAAAGCTGAAGCAATGTATAGACTTCATGAAGCAGAGCTGAAGCAGTATAGACTCAGTGAATGCGAAGCAATGCAGTGTTCAGACTCTATGAATGCGAGGCTATGCGTTGTACAGACTATGTGAATACAGTGCTATGGCCTGTACAGACTCTACGCATGCAGGGCTTATGCCATGTTCAAACTTTGTGAATACAATGTTGTGCAATGTATAAACTCTATATATGCAGAGCTTAAGCCCTGTACAGACATCAAATATGCAGAAGTAAACGTGCATCAATGTGTAGACTTAGCAAAACAAAGTGTGAACAAAGCAACACAATGTGCAGACTTGCAGATAATGCGTTGTGCAGACTTTGCGTGCCACAATGAGACGCTGCATGAGACGATGAGCAGCCAAGAACGATGTATAGACTTCAAATCAAAGAATGCACAATGTACAGACTTGACTGAGACACTGCATAAGATGATGTATAGACTTAGCCGATGCAGACTTAGTCCGATGTACAGACTTTGCATTAAGCAAGGCAATGTATGGACTTGCCGATGTACATACTTAGTGCATGAAGCAAGGCAATGTATGGACTTCGAATCATGAGACGTTAAGTAAGACGGACGATGTACAGACTTCATGTCACGCCCCGAGCGCGGAAGATACCCGGAGACGCGTGACGAGTTTATATCAATCATGTCAATCAGAGTGGTCGTGTATTCGACACAAAGACAGAGATGCGCAAAATAGCAAGATAACCCAATCCTTTATTTCATAATGGATAGACTATTACAAATCCAATACTCTGTTTAATAAAAAGGAAAAGTACATCGTTGACTCAAGAAAATAGGAAAAGACTAATTGACACTTGGAAAAGCTCTAGCTCTTTCACTCTTGACCATTCCCATCTGATTCAGTCTCGTCATCGGACTTACCTGAAAGTAAAAAGGGACAAACGGAATGAGCGAACGCTTAGTAGGAAATTATATCTCAAGTACTAGCAAGGGGTTTAAGTAATTACATCTTTCATGAATGCAATAAAGCTATGCATGCTCGCATAAAACGACAAGATAGAGAGAATGTAATATCAAGAATAAGATGAACTAATCATGAACTTTCAACAAGATACTCAAGATATTCAAGCAAGTACGTTTAACAAGTCATGTCAAGAATTTTGGCTATTCATGTATCAAGCAAGTAAATTACCTTTTTTCGGGCCACGCATTTCATGTCAAGTCAAGTATGATTCAAGTACAAGATGTGTGTGGAATGTCCAATCAAGCAAGTCAAGTACTCGGTATAATGCCAGATACCTTATCATTTTAACTCCCATGGGCACAAGTACTTTTGGGTGCTCCTCCCAGGACCAGATCGGGCCCTATATGCGCAGGCATTTATCATGTATTTTGACATCCACTCTTGTTTATATAGCCAATATAGAATTTCAATAATCAAGCTTGTAGACACGTACGACAACTTTGATAGAATAGAGTCCAAAATATGACAAAGGACATAGAATGGCGATAATAACGGTATAATCACAATATCGATAAAACTAGGTAGAATATGGTTCCCTTAACTTGGGTACCATGACCAATCAATATGGACATTCTTTATATAGAATTGAGGTCCACATGAACAGTATATGAAAGATAAGATACCCTCATTCTTATCGTAGAATTGAGGTTTACAAGAATGACATGATATGGCATGATATCATCATCCCATTAAGAATTTCTTATGATATACTCTTTGTATAATCATAAGGGCCAGTATACCATGTTTCTTTAGAGTGACATGGCATCAATGGTGTAATGGGTTTTTAGGGTACAACCAGCTCAGTCGGCCTTGAGGGAATCCAAGGCTATGAGGAGTCTTACGGAGGTCTCTATGACTAACTCGCTAGTCCAAAGGAACGGAATGTCCAATGGAGAGCTTGTATGTCAATGAGAATTGAGTGTGATCGATAAAACAATCGTGAAACGTGGGACTATACTCACGGAATGGAGAATAGTGCCGATATATATATTATATAACATATGAAACCATCGGTTAACAGAATCAGGATAAAAATATCAGTTTACAGAAAATAACGACTTAGGTAAAGTCATTTCTCAAGTAATTAACGCCTAACAGAAGGGCGTTCATCTATTTTCCATATTTACAGAATTTCATTATTTCAATAATTTGTCAAAAATGCGCCCTGATCAGGGGCGTTTCTTTAAGTTTTGACGACTACACCAGAAGGCGTCCTTTTCATGTCACTATTTGACAGAATATCAATAATTTCAGGAATTATCAAAAACGCGCCCTTGGCAGGGGCGTTAATCATTAAATTCTTATTTTTACAGAATATATTGTTCGGGATTTTAACAGAAACGCGCCCTATGAAGGGGCGTTACTTTTTAATTCACGCCCTAGCATCGGGCGTTAGTCTAGTGAAAGACGACCTAGCCACGGTCGTGAATTCAAGAAATACCATGAATTTTCATGGGCAGTAATAATTTCAGGATAATAGAATTCATGGAGAACGAATGTATGGTCATGACAATAAAATTAACAGGTTTGAAGACATATGATCATGCATTATTGTAGAATCATGATTTCATAGATAATCAATTCTTAACATGGGTGATTAATCATTAAATGAAATTAACGCCTGTGTACAGGGCGTCAAATCTAAAATTGACGACCTTGGCAGGGTCGTGACTTGTAAAATAGCGCCCTAGTCTGGGGCGTGTATTTCATAATCACGCCTTTGCTAAGGATGTTTCTTTCAAGAAATTAACAGAAAGTCGTTCAGAAACTATAGTAAACCAAACCATGTATATGCATGATGATTATTGTACTGTATCAATTTAGTTTGGGCTACAGTGACTTGAGAAAACCTACCTTATTTGATATCTGGAGAGGGGACACGTGAATAACTTGATAAGAACACACTGAAGCTTCTAATACCCTTGATAGCAGCAGTATTCAGATCGGACAGGAAGAAGAAGAAAAATTTAGTTGATGAAGATGATGGAGATGGGGACATAACCGTAGTTAGGAAAAGTTTTAGAAGAACCTTACCTATGTTCTTCACAACGTGCTCTCTTCGACCTGTAAGAAGAGAAGGAGATGAAGAACGTTAGTTCTTCATACACTCGAAACAGAAAAAAAAAGAGAATAAGAAGAACAGTTCTGTTCTTCACTTACCGTCGCAGAGGCTTGAATCAAATAGGTTTAGGGTTTGTTCGATCAAGACTATTTATAGGATTTTGGACGTCCTGTTAGGGTTAGTGTTCTAGTGGAAGTAATACTTCCTTGATAGAGTCCTTACCACCTTTTAACTCCTTCTAATACTTATCCATTACCTTGGATAAGTTTCTGGGTCGAACGATTCACGAACTGAATTAACGACCTTGGTCAGGGCGTCGATTCCTGAATTGACGACCTGGTTCAGGTCGTTTCTTAAGAAGCGCCTGATATGAAGGCGTTCTTTATTTTAAAACACGCCCAAGCTAGGGGCGTTTCTTGGCCTTACCCTTTTTGACGTTGGAATTTGACGCCGTTTGGTGAGGGCGTCACTTCTTGAGTCACGCCTTAACTAGAGGCGTTTATAATTTAAATAGCGCCTTGATCAGAGGCGTTATTTTATATTGTTTTATTTATCTAATTATTTGATTTATTTTTTTTAAAATCTTTATTATTATTAATATTTTATCAGGGTTGCTACACCCTCCCCCACTTAAAAGAATTTGGTCCCCAAATTCAATTACATATTATGTATACACGCGGAGAGTGTAGAGTATATACCTCTTAGAATAACTCGGGAAATCGTTTCTTCATAGATTCCTCGGTCTCCCATGTTGCTTCATGTTCAGAATTCTTGTTCCATTGCACCTTGAGCATGGGAATAACCTTATTCCTTAGAGCTCGTATTTCACGATCTAAGATCTTCATAGGCTTCTGTTCATATGTGAGATCTTTCTGGATCACCAGATCTCCATGTTCAATAATATGAGATGGATCGTGTACATACTTCTTCAACATAGATATATGAAATACATTATGTACTTCGGACAATTGAGGAGGCAACGCGATGAGATAAGCAACCTCGCCAACTCTTTCGAGTATCTCAAAAGGTCCGATGAATCTTGGCGTAAGCTTGCCCTTAACACCAAATCTTCGTATGCCACGTCTAGGCGATATTTTAAGAAATACATGATCTCCAACCTGGAATTCAAGATCTCTTCTTCTTGTATCAGCATAAGCCTTTTACCTTGTCTGAGCAACTTGCAATCTTTCTCTGATTACTTGTATCTTCTCAGTTGTATCCCTTACCATGTCTGGACCTAACAGTTGTTTCTCTCCAACTTCGTTCCAGCATAAGGGTGATCGGCAACTCCTTCCATATAAAGCTTCGAAAGGTGCCATTTGGATACTAGCTTGGTAGCTATTATTATATGCAAATTCCACTAGAGGCAAGTGGTCATGCCAGCTTCCACCAAAGTCAATGATGCAAGCTCTTAGCATATCCTCAACAACTTGATTAGCTCTCTCGGTCTGACCATCCGTTTGTGGGTGAAAAGCAGTACTAAAGTTGAGCCTTGTTCCCAACGAATGTTGTAATCCCTTCCAAAAATGAGAAGTGAAACGGGGATCTCTATCAGACACGATTGAGACAGGAATTCCATGTAACCTGACTATTTCCTTGATGTACAGTGCAGCTAGTACATCAATCGACCATCGGCTTTTTATTGGCAAGAAATGTGCCGATTTAGTTAATCGGTCAATGATAACCCATATTCCATCATGTCCTCCTTTAGATTTAGACAAACCCATGATGAAGTCCATACCAATATCCTCCCACTTTCACTTAGGAATATCTAGAGGATGAAGTTTACCAGCAGGCTTTTGGTGTTCCGCCTTGACTTGTTGGCATGTGAGACAACGTGATACATAGTCCGCGATTTCTCTTTTCATATTAGGCCACCAAAAATTCCTCTTTACATCTTGGTACATTTTGGTAGATCCTGGATGAATAGTGTACCTTGATCTATGAGCTTCATCTATGATCTTCTTCTTTAATTCTGGACAATCTGGTATACAAGTTCTATCTTTAAACATTAATCTTCCATCAGAAGCTAGTTGGAAATCAGATTGTCCTTCTAATCTGCCCTGGATTTCTACTAATATAGGATCATCATCCTGAAGTGCCTGTATCTCAGATAATAAATCTGACTGTATGCTTACATGAGATAATGTGACAAATTTGGCTTCCTTATCCAAGCTTATATTGAGCTCGGAGAATTGTTCTAGCAACCTCCATTCTTGTATCATACAATTGGCTATCATTGCTCTCGGCTTTCGACTAAGGGCATCAGCAACATAATTACCATTTCCGGGATGGTATTGTATATTGAAGTCGAAGTCCTTGAGATATTCTAGCCAGCGTCTTTGTCTCATGTTTAGCTCCTTTTGTGAAAATAGATATTTGAGACTTTTGTGATCGGAGTATACAGTAAACTGCACTCCATATAAGTAGTGTCTCCATATCTTTAGGGCAAATACCACCGCGGCCAGTTCTAAGTCATGGACGGGGTAATTCTCCTCATGCTTCTTCAGTTGACGTGAAGAGTATGCTATGACCTTTCCTTGTTGCATTAGGACACATTCGAGGCCAATGCCAGAAGCATCGGTGTAGACCTCGAATTTCTCTCCTTCTATTGGTAGAGCTAACACCGGAGCTGTAGTGAGATGATCCTTGAGAGTTTGGAAACTTCTTTCACATTCCTCACTCCATTCATATCGGATCTCCTTACGAGTTAATCTTGTAAGTGGTACGGCGATCTTAGAGAAATCTTTGATGAATCGCCGATAATAGCCTGCAAGACCTAAGAAACTTCTGATCTCGCTTGCATTAGTGGGTCTTTCCCAATTTTTCACAGCTTCAACCTTTGACGGGTCTATTGATAATCCATCTTTTGAAATCACATGGCCTAGAAAAGCCACTTCTTCAAGCCAGAACTCGCACTTGCTGAGTTTTGTATATAATTGATTTGTCCTCAAGACTTGCAATGCCATCCTCAAATGCTCTTCATGTTCTTCCTTAGTCTTGGAATATATCAATATATCATCAATGAAGACTACCACGAATTGATCTAGATAGGGCCTGAATATGCTATTCATTACCTGCATAAAGGCAGCATGGGCATTTGTTAGTCCAAAAGGCATAACAACGAATTCATAATGACCATACCTGCTTCTGAATGTGGTCTTATGAATGTCATCATCTTTGATCCTTAACTGATGATATCCTGATCTGAGGTCAATCTTGGAAAAATATTTGGATCATGAAATCTGATCAAATAATTCATCGATTCTCGGCAGTGGATACTTGTTCTTGATAGTGAGATGATTCAACTGTCGATAGTCGATGCACAATCTCATGGATCCGTCCTTCTTCTTCACAAATAAGACTGGTGCTCCCCACGTGGAAGTACTTGGTCTAATAAACCCTTTTCGAATTAGTTTCATTAATTGCTCTTTTAACTCCTTGAGTTCAGCAGGTGACATTCTAAACTTTTAACTCCTTGAGTTCAGCAGGTGACATTCTATAAGGTGCCTTTGAAACTGGACCAGCACCAGGGACTAAGTCAATGGTGAAGGTCACTTCTCTTTGAGGGGGTAATCCCGGCAAATCTTCCGGAAATACGTTTGGAAATTCTTGCACTACCTGAATGTCTTCTATCTTAGTGTCCTTTGTTTCCTTAACTGTGACAAATGCAAGGAAGGATACACATCCTTTCCTGACGAGCTTGCTAGCTCGGAGAGCCGAAATAAGAGGGGAATTGCTCCGACTCTTGGGGCGAGTAAAGACTAATTCTGGAATATCTTTGAAAGCAATTTGGCTATTGCGGCAATCAACCGTTGCTTGGTATTTGGACAACCAGTCCGCTCCTAGTATAACATCATACTCCTTTAGATCGAGGCATATGAGATCTATAGGTAAATTCCTACCTTGAACTATTACCTCACAGTTTTGGTAGTGATGAGTAATATCATTTTCACTTCCAAGAGGAGTAGTTAGAACTATTTTTATCCATTCTGGTTCTAACGGTAACGGGTCGGCAAACTTCTTAGAAATAATGGAATGCGATGCACCCGTATCAAATAAGACATAAGCACTTTTGGAACAAACTGTTAATGTACCTTCTACCAGTCCACCTTCTTCTTGCTCGGTCTCCTTTATTGCATGAAGTCGAGTGTTCTTTGTCACCGGGCGTTTACCATCACCGGCTTGGTCATTCATTAATGGACACTCGGGAATCTGATGCTCACGGCTTCCACAACGGAGACATGCTCCTAACTTCCTCCAGCATTCTTCTGTCTTGTGACCAGCCTTGTCACAATGCTTGCATACTACGTTTGAAGGTGTAGTGGTGATAGAGGAGGGCTTGGATTTCTTGAACTTGAAATCTTGAGAGGATGAACCTCCATTATTGGGCCTCTTCTTAAAGTTGGGTTTAAAAGAACCCGAACTTGTGACTTGCTCCTTCTTGTCTTTCCCACGGATCCTATCAGATAATTCCGTGGCATCTTCAAGTAATTGAGCTCGGCGCACTATTTCAGAATAAACTTGGATGTCCATAGGCGCCAGTTGAGTAATATAGTGGGGCCTAAGCCCATTAAGAAATCTACGGGCTTTCATCTTCTCCGTGCTAATAAGATGCTTAGCATATCTAGACAACCTGGAGAACTGAGCTTCATAATCTGCTAATGATAAAGATCGTTGCTTTAATGCAGCGAATTCTGCAGCCTTCTTTTCTTGGACTCGGTCTGAGAAATATTTAGCATTGAAGTATTCCACAAATTCTTCCCATGTTACTTGAGTAGGATCGATGGTTGCTTCAATAGACTCCCACCAGCATCTAGCATCTTTCTCTAACTGGAATGTAGCTAATAGAACTTTGTCCTGATCCGTGCATTGCATGACACGGAATATGCGTTCGGTTTCCCGAACCCAATGCTCCGCATCGTCCGGATCGGTCGATCCCATAAACTTCGGGGGATTCATGCTCTTAAAGGCTTGGTGTAAGCTTCCAGCTCGTGGAGCATCACCTTGTGCTACCTGTTGTAGCACTTGAGTCATTCCTTGAAGGGTACGCTGCATGTTGCGCCATTGAGCACGTTCGGCAGCCATTATCCTACAATTACAATAGCTACGTTAGTATTATATCACTGTGATCTTATTAAAAGACTTATTGACTCTTAACCCCTTGGTTCTACCCAATCTCACTTGGTTAAACGTTCAACTTATCCTTGGACTTGGGTTTTTCCTAGGAATTGAATACCTTAGGCTCTGACACCACAAAAACTGTCACGCCCCGAGCGCGGAAGATACCCGGAGACGCGTGACGAGTTTATATCAATCATGTCAATCAGAGTGGTCGTGTATTCGACACAAAGATAGAGATGCGCAAAATAGCAAGATAACCCAATCCTTTATTTCATAATGGATAGACTATTACAAATCCAATACTCTGTTTAATAAAAAGGAAAAGTATATCGTTGACTCAAGAAAATAGGAAAAGACTAATTGACACTTGGAAAAGCTCTAGCTCTTTCACTCTTGACCATTCCCATCCGATTCAGTCTCGTCATCAGACTTACCTGAAAGTAAAAAGGGACAAACGGAATGAGCGAACGCTCAGTAAGAAATTATATCTCAAGTACTAGCAAGGGGTTTAAGTAATTACATCTTTCATGAATGCAATAAAGCTATGCATGCTCGCATAAAACGACAAGATAGAGAGAATGTAATATCAAGAATAAGATGAACTAATCATGAACTTTCAACAAGATACTCAAGATATTCAAGCAAGTACGTTTAACAAGTCATGTCAAGAAGTTTGGCTATTCATGTATCAAGCAAGTAAATTACCCTTTTTCGGGCCACGCATTTCATGTCAAGTCAAGTACGATTCAAGTACAAGATGTGTGTGGAATGTCCAATCAAGCAAGTCAAGTACTCGGTATAATGCCAGATACCTTATCATTTTAACTCCCATGGGCACAAGTACTTTCGGGTGCTCCTCCCAAGACCAGATCGGGCCCTATATGCGCATGCATTTATCATGTATTTTGACATCCACTCTTGTTTATATAGCCAATATAGAATTTCAATAATCAAGCTTGTAGACACGTACGACAACTTTGATAGAATAGAGTCCAAAATATGACAAAGGACATAGAATGGCGATAATAACGGTATAATCACGATATCGATAAAACTAGGTAGAATATGGTTCCCTTAACTTGGGTACCATGACCAATCAATATGGACATTCTTTATATAGAATTGAGGTCCACATGAACAGTATATCAAAGATAAGATACCCTCATTCTTATCATAGAATTGAGGTTTACAAGAATGACATGATATGGCATGATATCATCATCCCATTAAGAATTTCTTATGATATACTCTTTGTATAATCATAAGGGCTTGTATACCATGTTTCTTTAGAGTGACATGGCATCAATGGTGTAATGGGTTTTTAGGGTACAACCAGCTCAGTCGGCCTTGAGGGAATCCAAGGCTACGAGGAGTCTTACGGAGGTCTCTATGACTAACTCGCTAGTCCAAAGGAACGGAATGTCCAATGGAGAGCTTGTATGTCAATGAGAATTGAGTGTGATCGATAAAACAATCGTGAAACGTGGGACTATACTCACGGAATGGAGAATAGTGCCGATATATATATTATATAACATATGAAACCATCGGTTAACAGAATTAGGATAAAAATATCAGTTTACAGAAAATAACGACTTAGGTAAAGTCGTTTCTCAAGTAATTAACGCCTAACAGAAGGGCGTTCATCTATTTTCCATATTTACAGAATTTCATTATTTCAATAATTTGTCAAAAACGCGCCCTGATCAGGGGCGTTTCTTTAAGTTTTGACGACTACACCAGAAGGCGTCCTTTTCTTGTCACTGTTTGACAGAATATCAATAATTTCAGGAATTACCAAAAATGCGCCCTTGGCAGGGGCGTTAATCATTAAATTCTTATTTTTACAGAATATATTGTTCGGGATTTTAACAGAAACGCGCCCTATGAAGGGGCGTTACTTTTTAATTCACGCCCTAGCATCGGGCGTTAGTCCAGTGAAAGACGACCTAGCCACGGTCGTGAATTCAAGAAATACCATGTATTTTCATGGGCAGTAATAATTTCATGATAATAGAATTCATGGAGAACGAATGTTTGGTCATGACAATAAAATTAACAAGTTTGAAGACATATGATCATGCATTATTGTAGAATCATGATTTCTTAGATAATCAATTCTTAACTTGGGTGATTAATCATTAAATGAAATTAACGCCTGTGTACAGGGCGTCAAATCTAAAATTGACGACCTTGGCAGGGTCGTGACTTGTAAAATAGCGCCCTAGTCTGGGGCGTGTATTTCATAATCACGCCCTTGCTAAGGACGTTTCTTTCAAGAAATTAACAGAAAGTCGTTCAGAAACTATAGTAAACCAAACCATGTATATGCATGATGATTATTGTACTATATCAATTTAGTTTGGGCTACAGTGACTTGAGAAAACCTACCTTATTTGATATCTGGAGAGGGGACACGTGAATAACTTGATAAGAACACACTGAAGCTTCTAATACCCTTGATAGCAGCAATATGCAGATCGGACAGGAAGAAGAAGAAAAATTTAGTTGATGAAGATGATGGAGATGGGGACATAACCGTAGTTAGGAAAAGTTTTAGAAGAACCTTACCTATGTTCTTCACAACGTGCTCTCTTCGACCTGTAAGAAGAGAAGGAGATGAAGAACGTTAGTTCTTCATACACTCGAAACAGAAAAAAAAAGAGAATAAGAAGAACAGTTCTGTTCATCACTTACCGTCGTAGAGGCTTGAATAGAGGCTTGAATCAAATAGGTTTAGGGTTTGTTCGATCAAGACTATTTATAGGATTTTGGACGTCCTGTTAGGGTTAGTGTTCTAGTGGAAGTAATACTTCCTTGACAGAGTCCTTACCACCTTTTAACTCTTTCTAATACTTATCCATTACCCTGGATAAGTTTCTGGGTCGAACGATTCACGAACTGAATTAACGACCTTGGTCAGGGCGTCGATTCCTGAATTGACGACCTGGTTCAGGTCGTTTCTTAAGAAGCACCCTGATTCCTGGGGTGGACGTAGGACTCTAGGTAGTGTCCGAACCACCTTAAAATCCTTGCATCTGTGATTTCTTATTGTGTTTCTTTCGCTAGATGCTTGCTTAGGCCGGCTTTCATTTTCTTGATTGCATCTGCTGTGTGAGACTTCTCCATTGTGTGAGAGTCTTTTATTTTCCACTGTATTAATTTTAAAAAAGGGGGCGGATCTATTCACCCCACCCCTGTAGATAAGCCATTCCTACACTTCACCCTTTGTATTTGTTACTCCTACAATAAATGAAAGCTCAGTTATGGCAAATGCTATGGCTTCCACTTTGTCCCCTCTTCTATCTCGAGCATGGCTTCTTGCCTTCTTCGCCCGGTTCTGGGTGTGTTTTTTTTACTGTTGCTGCCCTTCTTCTTATGGTGATCACCCCGGGCCCCCAAGAACTTACTCCTTTATAGTATGGTTCTTGGGGGATCCCATTCAGGAGGTGAATAACGAGGGCCAGAGGTTTGGCAACATACTAAACTCACGTCCCAAAGTCTGGAATATCACTGCCCATGGGTCACTGGAACCCCTCGTAGGCTAGTCCTCAGCGCTTCCGCATCCGATTCGGGTTGTGGGGTAGCTGTGCACAGCTCACCCATCATTTTTTGAGGCCATCTCGGATCCTTTCTGTTATTTTAGATGGACGCAGTCTATTACCACGGAGAGTGGATCTAGAGGGGGGTGAATAGATCTAATGTCTAATTTTAGAACACAATTGACTCTAATGCAGAATTAAAACAAGCAACTGTATAGCAGTAGAAGGAACACATTGAAATCACACAACCACAGGCAATCACATAGTAGACACCGATCTTTAAGGTGATTCGATCTCAATCAAGAGATCTACGTCCACCCCACACTCCAATTGGAATGTGGATCCTGCTGACTAACAGCTTGAACAGCTGGGCTTCACAGCTTGCCAACAACAGCTGATACACAGCTTCGCTGGGCTTAACAGCTTGCCGACCAAAGGAACATATCCTCTACAACTGTTGGGCAATACAGCTTAGCCGTCCGAGACCTGGTCTTGCCTGCTGAGGATTATAGCTTCACCTGTCCAGTGGAAACCTCCACTGCAATTGCTGCCTCACAGCTTGATAACAAAAGTGTATCGAAAGCAAGAAAGACAGAAACAAACAAAATGTAAAAACAAGACGAATGTAGCTCAAGTATGAGCAGAATCAGCTCTGGTATCTGAACCAAGAGTCTGACTTACAAGATCTCTCGAAAGCTCTCTCAACTCAACTCTCTCAATCTTCTCTTCTCTCTTTCTCTTCTTCTCTCTGAATCTTCTTCTCTCTTTTTCTTCTTCTCTCTTTGGATCGTGCAGGCGCTCACTGTCTGTACTTCTCTTTTAGCTCTGGCTTCTGCTCTTTTGATCTCTTACTTCTTCTGAAGCAGAAGAATTCCTTTTATACCAGTAGATATTCGAAGGGCGTGTGGCATTTGAATTCTCGCCCAATGATTTGGACCACGTGGCAGCATCTCGTCTTGTTGCTGTACACGTGTCGCACTCTGAGCACCTCGTCCAACCTTGGATCACGAGCCAAGTCATTAGTCTCTGCAGATAGTCCCTGTCAGACATTCGAAAGGAATTATCAGTTTAAGGGTTAACTGATGTACATACTATACATAGACAGAGCTGAAGCAATGTATAGACTTCATGAAGCAGGACAATTGCGTTGTACAGACTATGTGAAGATAAAGCTGAAGCAATGTATAGACTTCATGAAGCAGAGCTGAAGCAGTATAGACTCAGTGAATGCGAAGCAATGCAGTGTTCAGACTCTATGAATGCGAGGCTATGCGTTGTACAGACTATGTGAATACAGTGCTATGGCCTGTACAGACTCTACGCATGCAGGGCTTATGCCATGTTCAAACTTTGTGAATACAATGTTGTGCAATGTATAAACTCTATATATGCAGAGCTTAAGCCCTGTACAGACATCAAATATGCAGAAGTAAACGTGCATCAATGTGTAGACTTAGCAAAACAAAGTGTGAACAAAGCAACACAATGTGCAGACTTGCAGATAATGCGTTGTGCAGACTTTGCGTGCCACAATGAGACGCTGCATGAGACGATGAGCAGCCAAGAACGATGTATAGACTTCAAATCAAAGAATGCACAATGTACAGACTTGACTGAGACACTACATAAGATGATGTATAGACTTAGCCGATGCAGACTTAGTCCGATGTACAGACTTTGCATTAAGCAAGGCAATGTATGGACTTGCCGATGTACATACTTAGTGCATGAAGCAAGGCAATGTATGGACTTCGAATCATGAGACGTTAAGTAAGACGGACGATGTACAGACTTCATGTCACGCCCCGAGCGCGGAAGATACCCGGAGACGCGTGACGAGTTTATATCAATCATGTCAATCAGAGTGGTCGTGTATTCGACACAAAGACAGAGATGCGCAAAATAGCAAGATAACCCAATCCTTTATTTCATAATGGATAGACTATTACAAATCCAATACTCTGTTTAATAAAAAGGAAAAGTACATCGTTGACTCAAGAAAATAGGAAAAGACTAATTGACACTTGGAAAAGCTCTAGCTCTTTCACTCTTGACCATTCCCATCTGATTCAGTCTCGTCATCGGACTTACCTGAAAGTAAAAAGGGACAAACGGAATGAGCGAACGCTTAGTAGGAAATTATATCTCAAGTACTAGCAAGGGGTTTAAGTAATTACATCTTTCATGAATGCAATAAAGCTATGCATGCTCGCATAAAACGACAAGATAGAGAGAATGTAATATCAAGAATAAGATGAACTAATCATGAACTTTCAACAAGATACTCAAGATATTCAAGCAAGTACGTTTAACAAGTCATGTCAAGAATTTTGGCTATTCATGTATCAAGCAAGTAAATTACCTTTTTTCGGGCCACGCATTTCATGTCAAGTCAAGTACGATTCAAGTACAAGATGTGTGTGGAATGTCCAATCAAGCAAGTCAAGCACTCGGTATAATGCCAGATACCTTATCATTTTAACTCCCATGGGCACAAGTACTTTTGGGTGCTCCTCCCAGGACCAGATCGGGCCCTATATGCGCAGGCATTTATCATGTATTTTGACATCCACTCTTGTTTATATAGCCAATATAGAATTTCAATAATCAAGCTTGTAGACACGTACGACAACTTTGATAGAATAGAGTCCAAAATATGACAAAGGACATAGAATGGCGATAATAACGGTATAATCACAATATCGATAAAACTAGGTAGAATATGGTTCCCTTAACTTGGGTACCATGACCAATCAATATGGACATTCTTTATATAGAATTGAGGTCCACATGAACAGTATATGAAAGATAAGATACCCTCATTCTTATCGTAGAATTGAGGTTTACAAGAATGACATGATATGGCATGATATCATCATCCCATTAAGAATTTCTTATGATATACTCTTTGTATAATCATAAGGGCCAGTATACCATGTTTCTTTAGAGTGACATGGCATCAATGGTGTAATGGGTTTTTAGGGTACAACCAGCTCAGTCGGCCTTGAGGGAATCCAAGGCTATGAGGAGTCTTACGGAGGTCTCTATGACTAACTCGCTAGTCCAAAGGAACGGAATGTCCAATGGAGAGCTTGTATGTCAATGAGAATTGAGTGTGATCGATAAAACAATCGTGAAACGTGGGACTATACTCACGGAATGGAGAATAGTGCCGATATATATATTATATAACATATGAAACCATCGGTTAACAGAATCAGGATAAAAATATCAGTTTACAGAAAATAACGACTTAGGTAAAGTCATTTCTCAAGTAATTAACGCCTAACAGAAGGGCGTTCATCTATTTTCCATATTTGTAGAATTTCATTATTTCAATAATTTGTCAAAAACGCGCCCTGATCAGGGGCGTTTCTTTAAGTTTTGACGACTACACCAGAAGGCGTCCTTTTCTTGTCACTGTTTGACAGAATATCAATAATTTCAGGAATTATCAAAAACGCGCCCTTGGCAGGGGCGTTAATCATTAAATTCTTATTTTTACAGAATATATTATTCGGGATTTTAACAGAAACGCGCCCTATGAAGGGGCGTTACTTTTTAATTCACGCCCTAGCATCGGGCGTTAGTCCAGTGAAAGACGACCTAGCCACGGTCGTGAATTCAAGAAATACCATGAATTTTCATGGGCAGTAATAATTTCAGGATAATAGAATTCATGGAGAACGAATGTATGGTCATGACAATAAAATTAACAGGTTTGAAGACATATGATCATGCATTATTGTAGAATCATGATTTCATAGATAATCAATTCTTAACATGGGTGATTAATCATTAAATGAAATTAACGCCTGTGTACAGGGCGTCAAATCTAAAATTGACGACCTTGGCAGGGTCGTGACTTGTAAAATAGCGCCCTAGTCTGGGGCGTGTATTTCATAATCACGCCTTTGCTAAGGATGTTTCTTTCAAGAAATTAACAGAAAGTCGTTCAGAAACTATAGTAAACCAAACCATGTATATGCATGATGATTATTGTACTGTATCAATTTAGTTTGGGCTACAGTGACTTGAGAAAACCTACCTTATTTGATATCTGGAGAGGGGACACGTGAATAACTTGATAAGAACACACTGAAGCTTCTAATACCCTTGATAGCAGCAGTATTCAGATCGGCCAGGAAGAAGAAGAAAAATTTAGTTGATGAAGATGATGGAGATGGGGACATAACCGTAGTTAGGAAAAGTTTTAGAAGAACCTTACCTATGTTCTTCACAACGTGCTCTCTTCGACCTGTAAGAAGAGAAGGAGATGAAGAACGTTAGTTCTTCGTACACTCGAAACAGAAAAAAAAAGAGAATAAGAAGAACAGTTCTGTTCTTCACTTACCGTCGCAGAGGCTTGAATCAAATAGGTTTAGGGTTTGTTCGATCAAGACTATTTATAGGATTTTGGACGTCCTGTTAGGGTTAGTGTTCTAGTGGAAGTAATACTTCCTTGATAGAGTCCTTACCACCTTTTAACTCCTTCTAATACTTATCCATTACCTTGGATAAGTTTCTGGGTCGAACGATTCACGAACTGAATTAACGACCTTGGTCAGGGCGTCGATTCCTGAATTGACGACCTGGTTCAGGTCGTTTCTTAAGAAGCGCCTGATATGAAGGCGTTCTTTATTTTAAAACACGCCCAAGCTAGGGGCGTTTCTTGGCCTTACCCTTTTTGACGTTGGAATTTGACGCCGTTTGGTGAGGGCGTCACTTCTTGAGTCACGCCTTAACTAGAGGCGTTTATAATTTAAATAGCGCCTTGATCAGAGGCGTTATTTTATATTGTTTTATTTATCTAATTATTTGATTTATTTTTTTTAAAATCTTTATTATTATTAATATTTTATCAGGGTTGCTACACCCTCCCCCACTTAAAAGAATTTGGTCCCCAAATTCAATTACATATTATGTATACACGCGGAGAGTGTAGAGTATATACCTCTTAGAATAACTCGGGAAATCGTTTCTTCATAGATTCCTCGGTCTCCCATGTTGCTTCATGTTCAGAATTCTTGTTCCATTGCACCTTGAGCATGGGAATAACCTTATTCCTTAGAGCTCGTATTTCACGATCTAAGATCTTCATAGGCTTCTGTTCATATGTGAGATCTTTCTGGATCACCAGATCTCCATGTTCAATAATATGAGATGGATCGTGTACATACTTCTTCAACATAGATATATGAAATACATTATGTACTTCGGACAATTGAGGAGGCAACGCGATGAGATAAGCAACCTCGCCAACTCTTTCGAGTATCTCAAAAGGTCCGATGAATCTTGGCGTAAGCTTGCCCTTAACACCAAATCTTCGTATGCCACGTCTAGGCGATATTTTAAGAAATACATGATCTCCAACCTGGAATTCAAGATCTCTTCTTCTTGTATCAGCATAAGCCTTTTACCTTGTCTGAGCAACTTGCAATCTTTCTCTGATTACTTGTATCTTCTCAGTTGTATCCCTTACCATGTCTGGACCTAACAGTTGTTTCTCTCCAACTTCGTTCCAGCATAAGGGTGATCGGCAACTCCTTCCATATAAAGCTTCGAAAGGTGCCATTTGGATACTAGCTTGGTAGCTATTATTATATGCAAATTCCACTAGAGGCAAGTGGTCATGCCAGCTTCCACCAAAGTCAATGATGCAAGCTCTTAGCATATCCTCAACAACTTGATTAGCTCTCTCGGTCTGACCATCCGTTTGTGGGTGAAAAGCAGTACTAAAGTTGAGCCTTGTTCCCAACGAATGTTGTAATCCCTTCCAAAAATGAGAAGTGAAACGGGGATCTCTATCAGACACGATTGAGACAGGAATTCCATGTAACCTGACTATTTCCTTGATGTACAGTGCAGCTAGTACATCAATCGACCATCGGCTTTTTATTGGCAAGAAATGTGCCGATTTAGTTAATCGGTCAATGATAACCCATATTCCATCATGTCCTCCTTTAGATTTAGACAAACCCATGATGAAGTCCATACCAATATCCTCCCACTTTCACTTAGGAATATCTAGAGGATGAAGTTTACCAGCAGGCTTTTGGTGTTCCGCCTTGACTTGTTGGCATGTGAGACAACGTGATACATAGTCCGCGATTTCTCTTTTCATATTAGGCCACCAAAAATTCCTCTTTACATCTTGGTACATTTTGGTAGATCTGGATGAATAGTGTACCTTGATCTATGAGCTTCATCTATGATCTTCTTCTTTAATTCTGGACAATCTGGTATACAAGTTCTATCTTTAAACATTAATCTTCCATCAGAAGCTAGTTGGAAATCAGATTGTCCTTCTAATCTGCCCTGGATTTCTACTAATATAGGATCATCATCCTGAAGTGCCTGTATCTCAGATAATAAATCTGACTGTATGCTTACATGAGATAATGTGACAAATTTGGCTTCCTTATCCAAGCTTATATTGAGCTCGGAGAATTGTTCTAGCAACCTCCATTCTTGTATCATACAATTGGCTATCATTGCTCTCGGCTTTCGACTAAGGGCATCAGCAACATAATTACCATTTCCGGGATGGTATTGTATATTGAAGTCGAAGTCCTTGAGATATTCTAGCCAGCGTCTTTGTCTCATGTTTAGCTCCTTTTGTGAAAATAGATATTTGAGACTTTTGTGATCGGAGTATACAGTAAACTGCACTCCATATAAGTAGTGTCTCCATATCTTTAGGGCAAATACCACCGCGGCCAGTTCTAAGTCATGGACGGGGTAATTCTCCTCATGCTTCTTCAGTTGACGTGAAGAGTATGCTATGACCTTTCCTTGTTGCATTAGGACACATTCGAGGCCAATGCCAGAAGCATCGGTGTAGACCTCGAATTTCTCTCCTTCTATTGGTAGAGCTAACACCGGAGCTGTAGTGAGATGATCCTTGAGAGTTTGGAAACTTCTTTCACATTCCTCACTCCATTCATATCGGATCTCCTTACGAGTTAATCTTGTAAGTGGTACGGCGATCTTAGAGAAATCTTTGATGAATCGCCGATAATAGCCTGCAAGACCTAAGAAACTTCTGATCTCGCTTGCATTAGTGGGTCTTTCCCAATTTTTCACAGCTTCAACCTTTGACGGGTCTATTGATAATCCATCTTTTGAAATCACATGGCCTAGAAAAGCCACTTCTTCAAGCCAGAACTCGCACTTGCTGAGTTTTGCATATAATTGATTTGTCCTCAAGACTTGCAATGCCATCCTCAAATGCTCTTCATGTTCTTCCTTAGTCTTGGAATATATCAATATATCATCAATGAAGACTACCACGAATTGATCTAGATAGGGCCTGAATATGCTATTCATTACCTGCATAAAGGCAGCATGGGCATTTGTTAGTCCAAAAGGCATAACAACGAATTCATAATGACCATACCTGCTTCTGAATGTGGTCTTATGAATGTCATCATCTTTGATCCTTAACTGATGATATCCTGATCTGAGGTCAATCTTGGAAAAATATTTGGATCATGAAATCTGATCAAATAATTCATCGATTCTCGGCAGTGGATACTTGTTCTTGATAGTGAGATGATTCAACTGTCGATAGTCGATGCACAATCTCATGGATCCGTCCTTCTTCTTCACAAATAAGACTGGTGCTCCCCACGTGGAAGTACTTGGTCTAATAAACCCTTTTCGAATTAGTTCATTAATTGCTCTTTTAACTCCTTGAGTTCAGCAGGTGACATTCTATAAGGTGCCTTTGAAACTGGACCAGCACCAGGGACTAAGTCAATGGTGAAGGTCACTTCTCTTTGAGGGGGTAATCCCGGCAAATCTTCCGGAAATACGTTTGGAAATTCTTGCACTACCTGAATGTCTTCTATCTTAGTGTCCTTTGTTTCCTTAACTGTGACAAATGCAAGGAAGGATACACATCCTTTCCTGACGAGCTTGCTAGCTCGGAGAGCCGAAATAAGAGGGGAATTGCTCCGACTCTTGGGGCGAGTAAAGACTAATTCTGGAATATCTTTGAAAGCAATTTGGCTATTGCGGCAATCAACCGTTGCTTGGTATTTGGACAACCAGTCCGCTCCTAGTATAACATCATACTCCTTTAGATCGAGGCATATGAGATCTATAGGTAAATTCCTACCTTGAACTATTACCTCACAGTTTTGGTAGTGATGAGTAATATCATTTTCACTTCCAAGAGGAGTAGTTAGAACTATTTTTATCCATTCTGGTTCTAACGGTAACGGGTCGGCAAACTTCTTAGAAATAATGGAATGCGATGCACCCGTATCAAATAAGACATAAGCACTTTTGGAACAAACTGTTAATGTACCTTCTACCAGTCCACCTTCTTCTTGCTCGGTCTCCTTTATTGCATGAAGTCGAGCGTTCTTTGTCACCGGGCGTTTACCATCACCGGCTTGGTCATTCATTAATGGACACTCGGGAATCTGATGCTCACGGCTTCCACAACGGAGACATGCTCCTAACTTCCTCCAGCATTCTTCTGTCTTGTGACCAGCCTTGTCACAATGCTTGCATACTACGTTTGAAGGTGTAGTGGTGATAGAGGAGGGCTTGGATTTCTTGAACTTGAAATCTTGAGAGGATGAACCTCCATTATTGGGCCTCTTCTTAAAGTTGGGTTTAAAAGAACCCGAACTTGTGACTTGCTCCTTCTTGTCTTTCCCACGGATCCTATCAGATAGTTCCGTGGCATCTTCAAGTAATTGAGCTCGGCGCACTATTTCAGAATAAACTTGGATGTCCATAGGCGCCAGTTGAGTAATATAGTGGGGCCTAAGCCCATTAAGAAATCTACGGGCTTTCATCTTCTCCGTGCTAATAAGATGCTTAGCATATCTAGACAACCTGGAGAACTGAGCTTCATAATCTGCTAATGATAAAGATCGTTGCTTTAATGCAGCGAATTCTGCAGCCTTCTTTTCTTGGACTCGGTCTGAGAAATATTTAGCATTGAAGTATTCCACAAATTCTTCCCATGTTACTTGAGTAGGATCGATGGTTGCTTCAATAGACTCCCACCAGCATCTAGCATCTTTCTCTAACTGGAATGTAGCTAATAGAACTTTGTCCTGATCCGTGCATTGCATGACACGGAATATGCGTTCGGTTTCCCGAACCCAATGCTCCGCATCGTCCGGATCGGTCGATCCCATAAACTTCGGGGGATTCATGCTCTTAAAGGCTTGGTGTAAGCTTCCAGCTCGTGGAGCATCACCTTGTGCTACCTGTTGTAGCACTTGAGTCATTCCTTGAAGGGTACGCTGCATGTTGCGCCATTGAGCACGTTCGGCAGCCATTATCCTACAATTACAATAGCTACGTTAGTATTATATCACTGTGATCTTATTAAAAGACTTATTGACTCTTAACCCCTTGGTTCTACCCAATCTCACTTGGTTAAACGTTCAACTTATCCTTGGACTTGGGTTTTTCCTAGGAATTGAATACCTTAGGCTCTGACACCACAAAAACTGTCACGCCCCGAGCGCGGAAGATACCCGGAGACGCGTGACGAGTTTATATCAATCATGTCAATCAGAGTGGTCGTGTATTCGACACAAAGATAGAGATGCGCAAAATAGCAAGATAACCCAATCCTTTATTTCATAATGGATAGACTATTACAAATCCAATACTCTGTTTAATAAAAAGGAAAAGTACATCGTTGACTCAAGAAAATAGGAAAAGACTAATTGACACTTGGAAAAGCTCTAGCTCTTTCACTCTTGACCATTCCCATCCGATTCAGTCTCGTCATCGGACTTACCTGAAAGTAAAAAGGGACAAACGGAATGAGCGAACGCTCAGTAGGAAATTATATCTCAAGTACTAGCAAGGGGTTTAAGTAATTACATCTTTCATGAATGCAATAAAGCTATGCATGCTCGCATAAAATGACAAGATAGAGAGAATGTAATATCAAGAATAAGATGAACTAATCATGAACTTTCAACAAGATACTCAAGATATTCAAGCAAGTACGTTTAACAAGTCATGTCAAGAATTTTGGCTATTCATGTATCAAGCAAGTAAATTACCCTTTTTCGGGCCACGCATTTCATGTCAAGTCAAGTACGATTCAAGTACAAGATGTGTGTGGAATGTCCAATCAAGCAAGTCAAGTACTCGGTATAATGCCAGATACCTTATCATTTTAACTCCCATGGGCACAAGTACTTTCGGGTGCTCCTCCCAGGACCAGATCGGGCCCTATATGCGCATGCATTTATCATGTATTTTGACATCCACTCTTGTTTATATAGCCAATATAGAATTTCAATAATCAAGCTTGTAGACACGTACGACAACTTTGATAGAATAGAGTCCAAAATATGACAAAGGACATAGAATGGCGATAATAACGGTATAATCACGATATCGATAAAACTAGGTAGAATATGGTTCCCTTAACTTGGGTACCATGACCAATCAATATGGACATTCTTTATATAGAATTGAGGTCCACATGAACAGTATATCAAAGATAAGATACCCTCATTCTTATCATAGAATTGAGGTTTACAAGAATGACATGATATGGCATGATATCATCATCCCATTAAGAATTTCTTATGATATACTCTTTGTATAATCATAAGGGCTGTATACCATGTTTCTTTAGAGTGACATGGCATCAATGGTGTAATGGGTTTTTAGGGTACAACCAGCTCAGTCGGCCTTGAGGGAATCCAAGGCTACGAGGAGTCTTACGGAGGTCTCTATGACTAACTCGCTAGTCCAAAGGAACGGAATGTCCAATGGAGAGCTTGTATGTCAATGAGAATTGAGTGTGATCGATAAAACAATCGTGAAACGTGGGACTATACTCACGGAATGGAGAATAGTGCCGATATATATATTATATAACATATGAAACCATCGGTTAACAGAATCAGGATAAAAATATCAGTTTACAGAAAATAACGACTTAGGTAAAGTCGTTTCTCAAGTAATTAACGCCTAACAGAAGGGCGTTCATCTATTTTCCATATTTACAGAATTTCATTATTTCAATAATTTGTCAAAAACGCGCCCTGATCAGGGGCGTTTCTTTAAGTTTTGACGACTACACCAGAAGGCGTCCTTTTCTTGTCACTGTTTGACAGAATATCAATAATTTCAGGAATTACCAAAAATGCGCCCTTGGCAGGGGCGTTAATCATTAAATTCTTATTTTTACAGAATATATTGTTCGGGATTTTAACAGAAACGCGCCCTATGAAGGGGCGTTACTTTTTAATTCACGCCCTAGCATCGGGCGTTAGTCCAGTGAAAGACGACCTAGCCACGGTCGTGAATTCAAGAAATACCATGTATTTTCATGGGCAGTAATAATTTCAGGATAATAGAATTCATGGAGAACGAATGTTTGGTCATGACAATAAAATTAACAAGTTTGAAGACATATGATCATGCATTATTGTAGAATCATGATTTCTTAGATAATCAATTCTTAACATGGGTGATTAATCATTAAATGAAATTAACGCCTGTGTACAGGGCGTCAAATCTAAAATTGACGACCTTGGCAGGGTCGTGACTTGTAAAATAGCGCCCTAGTCTGGGGCGTGTATTTCATAATCACGCCCTTGCTAAGGACGTTTCTTTCAAGAAATTAACAGAAAGTCGTTCAGAAACTATAGTAAACCAAACCATGTATATGCATGATGATTATTGTACTATATCAATTTAGTTTGGGCTACAGTGACTTGAGAAAACCTACCTTATTTGATATCTGGAGAGGGGACACGTGAATAACTTGATAAGAACACACTGAAGCTTCTAATACCCTTGATAGCAGCAGTATGCAGATCGGACAGGAAGAAGAAGAAAAATTTAGTTGATGAAGATGATGGAGATGGGGACATAACCGTAGTTAGGAAAAGTTTTAGAAGAACCTTACCTATGTTCTTCACAACGTGCTCTCTTCGACCTGTAAGAAGAGAAGGAGATGAAGAACGTTAGTTCTTCATACACTCGAAACAGAAAAAAAAAGAGAATAAGAAGAACAGTTCTGTTCATCACTTACCGTCGTAGAGGCTTGAATAGAGGCTTGAATCAAATAGGTTTAGGGTTTGTTCGATCAAGACTATTTATAGGATTTTGGACGTCCTGTTAGGGTTAGTGTTCTAGTGGAAGTAATACTTCCTTGACAGAGTCCTTACCACCTTTTAACTCTTTCTAATACTTATCCATTACCCTGGATAAGTTTCTGGGTCGAACGATTCACGAACTGAATTAACGACCTTGGTCAGGGCGTCGATTCCTGAATTGACGACCTGGTTCAGGTCGTTTCTTAAGAAGCACCCTGATTCCTGGGGTGGACGTAGGACTCTAGGTAGTGTCCGAACCACCTTAAAATCCTTGCATCTGTGATTTCTTATTGTGTTTCTTTCGCTAGATGCTTGCTTAGGCCGGCTTTCATTTTCTTGATTGCATCTGCTGTGTGAGACTTCTCCATTGTGTGAGAGTCTTTTATTTTCCACTGTATTAATTTTAAAAAAGGGGGCGGATCTATTCACCCCACCCCTGTAGATAAGCCATTCCTACACTTCACCCTTTGTATTTGTTACTCCTACAATAAATGAAAGCTCAGTTATGGCAAATGCTATGGCTTCCACTTTGTCCCCTCTTCTATCTCGAGCATGGCTTCTTGCCTTCTTCGCCCGGTTCTGGTGTGTTTTTTTTTACTGTTGCTGCCCTTCTTCTTATGGTGATCACCCCGGGCCCCCAAGAACTTACTCCTTTATAGTATGGTTCTTGGGGGATCCCATTCAGGAGGTGAATAACGAGGGCCAGAGGTTTGGCAACATACTAAACTCACGTCCCAAAGTCTGGAATATCACTGCCCATGGGTCACTGGAACCCCTCGTAGGCTAGTCCTCAGCGCTTCCGCATCCGATTCGGGTTGTGGGGTAGCTGTGCACAGCTCACCCATCATTTTTTGAGGCCATCTCGGATCCTTTCTGTTATTTTAGATGGACGCAGTCTATTACCACGGAGAGTGGATCTAGAGGGGGGTGAATAGATCTAATGTCTAATTTTAGAACACAATTGACTCTAATGCAGAATTAAAACAAGCAACTGTATAGCAGTAGAAGGAACACATTGAAATCACACAACCACAGGCAATCACATAGTAGACACCGATCTTTAAGGTGATTCGATCTCAATCAAGAGATCTACGTCCACCCCACACTCCAATTGGAATGTGGATCCTGCTGACTAACAGCTTGAACAGCTGGGCTTCACAGCTTGCCAACAACAGCTGATACACAGCTTCGCTGGGCTTAACAGCTTGCCGACCAAAGGAACATATCCTCTACAACTGTTGGGCAATACAGCTTAGCCGTCCGAGACCTGGTCTTGCCTGCTGAGGATTATAGCTTCACCTGTCCAGTGGAAACCTCCACTGCAATTGCTGCCTCACAGCTTGATAACAAAAGTGTATCGAAAGCAAGAAAGACAGAAACAAACAAAATGTAAAAACAAGACGAATGTAGCTCAAGTATGAGCAGAATCAGCTCTGGTATCTGAACCAAGAGTCTGACTTACAAGATCTCTCGAAAGCTCTCTCAACTCAACTCTCTCAATCTTCTCTTCTCTCTTTCTCTTCTTCTCTCTGAATCTTCTTCTCTCTTTTTCTTCTTCTCTCTTTGGATCGTGCAGGCGCTCACTGTCTGTACTTCTCTTTTAGCTCTGGCTTCTGCTCTTTTGATCTCTTACTTCTTCTGAAGCAGAAGAATTCCTTTTATACCAGTAGATATTCGAAGGGCGTGTGGCATTTGAATTCTCGCCCAATGATTTGGACCACGTGGCAGCATCTCGTCTTGTTGCTGTACACGTGTCGCACTCTGAGCACCTCGTCCAACCTTGGATCACGAGCCAAGTCATCAGTCTCTGCAGATAGTCCCTGTCAGACATTCGAAAGGAATTATCAGTTTAAGGGTTAACTGATGTACATACTATACATAGACAGAGCTGAAGCAATGTATAGACTTCATGAAGCAGGACAATTGCGTTGTACAGACTATGTGAAGATAAAGCTGAAGCAATGTATAGACTTCATGAAGCAGAGCTGAAGCAGTATAGACTCAGTGAATGCGAAGCAATGCAGTGTTCAGACTCTATGAATGCGAGGCTATGCGTTGTACAGACTATGTGAATACAGTGCTATGGCCTGTACAGACTCTACGCATGCAGGGCTTATGCCATGTTCAAACTTTGTGAATACAATGTTGTGCAATGTATAAACTCTATATATGCAGAGCTTAAGCCCTGTACAGACATCAAATATGCAGAAGTAAACGTGCATCAATGTGTAGACTTAGCAAAACAAAGTGTGAACAAAGCAACACAATGTGCAGACTTGCAGATAATGCGTTGTGCAGACTTTGCGTGCCACAATGAGACGCTGCATGAGACGATGAGCAGCCAAGAACGATGTATAGACTTCAAATCAAAGAATGCACAATGTACAGACTTGACTGAGACACTGCATAAGATGATGTATAGACTTAGCCGATGCAGACTTAGTCCGATGTACAGACTTTGCATTAAGCAAGGCAATGTATGGACTTGCCGATGTACATACTTAGTGCATGAAGCAAGGCAATGTATGGACTTCGAATCATGAGACGTTAAGTAAGACGGACGATGTACAGACTTCATGTCACGCCCCGAGCGCGGAAGATACCCGGAGACGCGTGACGAGTTTATATCAATCATGTCAATCAGAGTGGTCGTGTATTCGACACAAAGACAGAGATGCGCAAAATAGCAAGATAACCCAATCCTTTATTTCATAATGGATAGACTATTACAAATCCAATACTCTGTTTAATAAAAAGGAAAAGATACATAGTTGACTCAAGAAAATAGGAAAAGACTAGATGACACTTGGAAAGCTCTAGCTCTTTCACTCTTGACCATTCCCATCCGATTGACTTCATCGTCGTCGGACTTACCTGAAAAGTAAAGGGACAAACGGAATGAGCGAACGCTCAGTAGGAAATTATATCTCAAGTACTAGCAAGGGGTTTAAGTAATTACATCTTTCATGAATGCAATAAAGCTATGCATGCTCGCATAAAACGACAAGATAGAGAGAATGTAATATCAAGAATAAGATGAACTAATCATGAACTTTCAACAAGATACTCAAGATATTCAAGCAAGTACATTTAACAAGTCATGTCAAGAATTTTGGCTATCATGTATCAAGCAAGTAAATTACCCTTTTTCGGGCCACGCATTTCATGTCAAGTCAAGTACGATTCAAGTACAAGATTTATGTGGAATGTCCAATCAAGCAAGTCAAGTACTCGGTATAATGCCAGATACCTTATCATTTTAACTCCCATGGGCACAAGTACTTTCGGGTGCTCCTCCCAGGACCAGATCGGGCCCTATATGCGCAGGCATTTATCATGTATTTTGACATCCACTCTTGTTTATAGCCAACATAGAATTTCAATAATCAAGCTTGTAGACACGTACGACAACTTTGATAGAATTGAGTCCAAAATATGACAAAGGACATAGATTGGCGATAATAACGGTATAATCACGATTATCGATAAAACTAGGTAGAATAGGTTCCCTTAACTTAGGTACCATGACAAATCGATATGGACATTCTTTATATAGAATTGAGGTCCACATGAACAGTATATCAAAGGTAAGATACCCTCATTCTTATCATAGAATTGAGGTTTACAAGAATGACATGATATGGCATGATATCATCATCCCATTAAGAATTTCTTATGATATACTCTTTGTATAATCATAAGGGCCGGTATACCATGTTTCTTTAGAGTGACATGGCATCAATGGTGTAATGGGTTTTTAGGGTACAACCAGCTCAGTCGGCCTTGAGGGAATCCAAGGCTACGAGGAGTCTTACGGAGGTCTCTATGACTAACTCGCTAGTCCAAAGGAACGGAATGTCCAATGGAGAGCTTGTATGTCAATGAGAATTGAGTGTGATCGATAAAATAATCGCGAAACGTGGGACTATACTCACGGAATGGAGAATAGTGCCGATATATATATTATATAACATATGAGACCATCGGTTAACAGAATCAGGATAAAAATATCAGTTTACAGAAAATAACGACTTAGGTAAAGTCGTTTCTCAAGTAATTAACGCCTAACAGAAGGGCGTTCATCTATTTTCCATATTTGCAGAATTTCATTATTTCAATAATTTGTCAAAAACGCGCCCTGCTCAGGGGCGTTTCTTTAAGTTTTGACGACTACACCAGAAGGCGTCCTTTTCTTGTCACTGTTTGACAGAATATCAATAATTTCAAGAATTATCAAAAATGCGCCCTAGGAAGGGGCGTTACTCTTTAATTCTTTATTTTTACAGAATATATTTTTCAGGAATTTAACAGAAACGCGCCCTATGAAGGGGCGTTACTTTTCATTTTACGCCCTAGCATCGGGCGTTAGTCTAGTGAAAGACGACCTAGCCACGGTCGTGAATTCAAGAAATACCATGAATTTTCATGGGCAGTAATAATTTCAGGATAATAGAATTCATGGAGAACGAATGTATGGTCATGACAATAAAATTAACAGGTTTGAAGACATATGATCATGCATTATTGTAGAATCATGATTTCATAGATAATCAATTCTTAACATGGGTGATTAATCATTAAATGAAATTAACGCCTGTGTACAGGGCGTCAAATCTAAAATTGACGACCTTGGCAGGGTCGTGACTTGTAAAATAGCGCCCTAGTCTGGGGCGTGTATTTCATAATCACGCCTTTGCTAAGGATGTTTCTTTCAAGAAATTAACAGAAAGTCGTTCAGAAACTATAGTAAACCAAACCATGTATATGCATGATGATTATTGTACTGTATCAATTTAGTTTGGGCTACAGTGACTTGAGAAAACCTACCTTATTTGATATCTGGAGAGGGGACACGTGAATAACTTGATAAGAACACACTGAAGCTTCTAATACCCTTGATAGCAGCAGTATGCAGATCGGACAGGAAGAAGAAGAAAAATTTAGTTGATGAAGATGATGGAGATGGGGACATAACCGTAGTTAGGAAAAGTTTTAGAAGAACCTTACCTATGTTCTTCACAACGTGTGCTCTCTTCGACCTGTAAGAAGAGAAGGAGATGAAGAACGTTAGTTCTTCATACACTCGAAACAGAGAAAGAAAAGAATAAGAAGAACAGTTCTGTTCTTCACTTACCGTCGCAGAGGCTTGAATCAAATAGGTTTAGGGTTTGTTCGATCAAGACTATTTATAGGATTTTGGACGTCCTGTTAGGGTTAGTGTTCTAGTGGAAGTAATACTATCCCTAATAGAGTCCTTGCCCTAGTAACACTTCTAGATAACATAATCCTTCCCTTGGATAAGCTCCGTGTCGAACGATCACGAACTGAATTAACGACCTAGGTCAGGGCGTCGATTCCTGAATTGACGACCTGGTTCAGGTCGTTTCTTAAGAAGCGCCTTTCGTTAGGGCGTTCCTTTGTTTAAAACACGCCCAAGATAGGGGCGTTTCTTGGCCTCACCATTTTTGACGTTGGAATTTGACGCCGTGTGGTCAGGGCGTCACTTATTGAGTAACGCCTTATCTAGAGGCGTTTCTAATTTGAATAGCGCCTTTATCCGAGGCGTTATTTTATATTGTTTTATTTATCTATTTATTTGATTTATTTTAAAATCTTTATTGTTATTAATATTTTATCAGGGTTGCTACACCCTCCCCCACTTAAAAGAATTTGGTCCCCAAATTCAATTGCATAATATGTATATACGTGGAGAGTGTAGATCATATACCTCTTAGAATAACTCGGGAAATCGTTTCTTCATAGATTCCTCGGTCTCCCATGTTGCTTCGTGTTCAGTATTCTTATTCCATTGCACCTTGAGCATGGGAATAACCTTATTCCTTAGAGCTCGTATTTCTCGATCTAAGATCTTCATAGGCTTCTGTTCATATGTGAGATCTTTCTGGATCACCAGATCTCCATGTTCAATAATATGCGATGGATCGTGCACATACTTCTTCAACATAGATATATGAAATACATTATGTACCTCGGACAATTGAGGAGGCAACGCGATGCGATAAGCAACCTCGCCAACTCTTTCGAGTATCTCAAAAGGTCCGATGAATCTTGGCGTAAGCTTGCCCTTAACACCAAATCTTCGTATGCCACGTCCAGGTGATATCTTGAGAAATACATGATCTCCGATCTGGAATTCAAGATCTCTCTTCTTGTATCAGCATAAGCCTTTTGCCTTGTCTGAGCAACTTGCAATCTTTCTCTGATTACTTGTATCTTCTCAGTTGTATCCCTTACCATGTCTGGACCTAACAGTTGTTTCTCTCCAACTTCGTTCCAGCATAAGGGTGATCGGCAACTCCTTCCATATAAAGCTTCGAAAGGTGCCATTTGGATACTAGCTTGGTAGCTATTATTATATGCAAATTCCACTAGTGGCAAATGTTCATGCCAGCTTCCACCAAAGTCAATGATGCAAGCTCTTAGCATATCCTCAACAACTTGATTAGTTCTCTCGGTCTGACCATCCGTTTGTGGGTGAAAAGCAGTACTAAAGTTGAGCCTTGTTCCCAACGAATGTTGTAATCCCTTCCAAAAATGAGAAGTGAAACGGGGATCTCTATCAGACACGATTGAGACAGGAATTCCATGTAACCTGACTATTTCCTTGATGTATAGTGCAGCTAGCACATCAATTGACCATCGGCTTTTTATTGGCAAGAAATGCGCCGATTTAGTTAATCGGTCAATGATAACCCAGATTCCATCATGTCCTCCTTTAGATTTAGACAAACCCATGATGAAGTCCATACCAATATCCTCCCACTTCCACTTAGGAATATCTAGAGGATGAAGTTTACCAGCAGGCTTTTGGTGTTCCGCCTTGACTTGTTGGCATGTGAGACAGCGTGATACATAGTCCGCTATTTCTCTTTTCATATTAGGCCACCAAAAGTTCCTCTTTACATCTTGGTACATTTTGGTTGATCCTGGATGAATAGTGTACCTTGATCTGTGAGCTTCATCTAAGATCTTCTTCTTTAATTCTGGACAATCAGGTATACAAGTTCTATCTTTGAACAATAATCTTCCATCAGAAGCTAGTTGAAAGTCAGATTGTCCTTCTAATCTGCCTTTGATTTCTACTAATATAGGATCATCATCCTGAAGTGCTTGTATCTCAGATAATAAATCTGACTGTATGCTTACATGAGATAAGGTGACAAATTTGGCTTCCTTGTCCAAGCTTATATTGAGCTCGGAGAATTGTTCTAGCAACCTCCATTCTTGTATCATACAATTGGCTATCATTGCTCTCGGCTTTCGACTAAGGGCATCAGCAACATAATTACCCTTTCCGGGATGGTATTGTATATTGAAGTCGAAGTCCTTGAGATATTCTAGCCAGCGTCTTTGTCTCATGTTTAGCTCCTTTTGTGAAAATAGATATTTGAGACTTTTGTGATCGGAGTATACAGTAAACTGCACTCCATATAAGTAGTGTCTCCATATCTTTAGGGCAAATACCACCGCGGCCAGTTCTAAGTCATGGACGGGGTAATTCTCCTCATGCTTCTTCAGTTGACGAGAAGAGTATGCTATGACCTTTCCTTGTTGCATTAGGACACATCCGAGGCCAATGCCAGAAGCATCGGTGTAGACCTCGAATTTCTCTCCTTCTATTGGTAGAGCTAACACCGGAGCTGTAGTGAGATGATCCTTGAGAGTTTGGAAACTTCTTTCACATTCCTCACTCCATTCATATCGGATCTCCTTACGAGTTAACCTTGTAAGGTGCACGGCGATCTTGGAGAAGTCTTTGATGAATCGCCGATAATATCCTGCAAGACCTAAGAAACTTCTGATCTCGCTTGCATTAGTGGGTCTTTCCCAGTTTCTTACAGCTTCAACCTTTGACGGATCTACAGATAATCATCCTTTGATATGACATGTCCGAGAAAAGCCACTTCTTCAAGCCAGAACTCGCACTTGCTGAGTTTTGCATATAATTGATTTGTCCTCAAGACTTGCAATGCGATCCTTAAATGCTCCTCATGTTCTTCCTTAGTCTTGGAATATATCAATATATCATCAATGAAGACTACTATGAATTGATCCAAGTAAGGCCTGAATATGCTATTCATTAACTGCATAAAGGCAGCAGGGGCATTTGTTAGTCCAAAAGGCATAACAACAAATTCGTAATGGCCATACCTGCTTCTGAATGCAGTCTTATGAATGTCATCATCCTTGATCTTAACTGATGATATCCCGACCTGAGATCAATCTTGGAAAAATATTTGGATCCTGAAATCTGATCAAATAATTCATCGATCTCGGCAGTGGATACTTGTTCTTGATAGTGAGATGATTCAACTGTCGATAGTCGATGCACAAGTCTCATGGATCCATCCTTTTTCTTTACAAATAATACGGTGCTCCCCACGGGGAAATACTTGGTCTAATAAACCCTTTTCGAATTAATTCCATCAATTGCTCCTTCAACTCTTTAGTTCAGCAGGGGACATTCTATATGGTGCCCTTGAAACAGGACCAGCACCAGGGACTAAGTCAATGGTGAAGGCCACATCCCTTTGAGGGGGTAATCCCGGCAACTCTTCTGGAAAGACGTCCGGGAATTCCTGCACTACTGGAATGTCTTCTAGCTTGGTTTCCTTAGCTTCTTTAATTGTGACAAAGGCAAGGAAAGATGTACATCCTTTCCTGATGAGCTTGCTAGCTCGAAGGGCCGAAATAAGAGGGGAATTGCTCCGACTCTTGGGGCGAGTAAAGACTAATTCTGGAATATCTTTGAAGGCAATTTGGCTATTGCGGCAATCAACCGTTGCCCGGTATTTGGATAACCAGTCCGCTCCTAGTATAACATCATACTCCTTTAGATCGAGGCATATGAGATCTATAGGTAAATTCCTACCTTGAACTATTACCTCACAGTTTTGGTAGTGATGAGTAATATCATTTTCACTTCCAAGAGGAGTAGTTAGAACTATTTTTATCCATTCTGGTTCTAACGGTAACGGGTCGGCAAACTTCTTAGAAATAATGGAATGCGATGCACCCGTATCAAATAAGACATAAGCACTTTTGGAACAAACTGTTAATGTACCTTCTACCAGTCCACCTTCTTCTTGCTCGGTCTCCTTTATTGCATGAAGTCGAGCGTTCTTTGTCACCGGGCGCTTACCGTCACCGGCTTGGTCATTCATTAATGGACACTCGGGAATCCGATGTTCGCGGCTCCCACAACGGAGACATGCTCCTAATTTCCTCCAGCATTCTTCTGTCTTGTGACCAGCCTTGTCACAATGCTTGCATACTACGTTTGAAGGTGTAGTGGTGATAGAGAAGGGCTTGGATTTCTTGAACTTGAATCTTGAGAGGATGAACCTCCATTATTGGGCCTCTTCTTAAAGTTGGGTTTAAAAGAACCCGAACTTGTGACTTGCTCCTTCTTGTCTTTCCCACGGATCCTATCAGATAGTTCCGTGGCATCTTCAAGTAATTGAGCTCGGCGCACTATTTCAGAATAAACTTGGATGTCCATAGGCGCCAGTTGAGTAATATAGTGGGGCCTAAGCCCATTAAGAAATCTACGGGCTTTCATCTTCTCCGTGCTAATAAGATGCTTAGCATATCTAGACAACCTGGAGAACTGAGCTTCATAATCTGCTAATGATAAAGATCGTTGCTTTAATGCAGCGAATTCTGCAGCCTTCTTTTCTTGGACTCGGTCGAGAAATATTTAGCATTGAAGTATTCCACAAATTCTTCCCATGTTACTTGAGTAGGATCGATGGTTGCTTCAATAGACTCCCACCAGCATCTAGCATCTTTCTCTAACTGGAATGTAGCTAATAGACTTTGTCCTGATCCGTGCATTGCATGACACGGAATATGCGTTCGGTCTCCCGAACCCAATGCTCGGCATCGTCCGGATCGGTCGATCCCATAAACTTCGGGGGATTCATGCTCTTAAAGGCTTGGTGTAAGCTTCCAGCTCGTGGAGCATCACCTTGTGCTACCTGTTGTAGCACTTGAGTCATTCCTTGAAGGGTACGCTGCATGTTGCGCCATTGAGCACGTTCGGCAGCCATTATCCTACAATTACAATAGCTACGTTAGTATTATATCACTGTGATCTTATTAAAAGACTTATTGACTCTTAACCCTTGGTTCTACCCAATCTCACTTGGTTAAACGTTCAACTTATCCTTGGACTTGGGTTTTTCCTAGGAATTGAATACCTTAGGCTCTGATACCACAAAAACTGTCACGCCCCGAGCGCGGAAGATACCCGGAGACGCGTGACGAGTTTATATCAATCATGTCAATCAGAGTGGTCGTGTATTCGACACAAAGACAGAGATGCGCAAAATAGCAAGATAACCCAATCCTTTATTTCATAATGGATAGACTATTACAAATCCAATACTCTGTTTAATAAAAAGGAAAAGTATATAGTTGACTCAAGAAAATAGGAAAAGACTAGATGACACTTGGAAAGCTCTAGCTCTTTCACTCTTGACCATTCCCATCCGATTGACTTCATCGTCGTCGGACTTACCTGAAAGTAAAAGGGACAAACGGAATGAGCGAACGCTCAGTAGGAAATTATATCTCAAGTACTAGCAAGGGGTTTAAGTAATTACATCTTTCATGAATGCAATAAAGCTATGCATGCTCGCATAAAACGACAAGATAGAGAGAATGTAATATCAAGAATAAGATGAACTAATCATGAACTTTCAACAAGATACTCAAGATATTCAAGCAAGTACATTTAACAAGTCATGTCAAGAATTTTGGCTATCATGTATCAAGCAAGTAAATTACCCTTTTTCGGGCCACGCATTTCATGTCAAGTCAAGTACGATTCAAGTACAAGATTTGTGTGGAATGTCCAATCAAGCAAGTCAAGTACTCGGTATAATGCCAGATACCTTATCATTTTAACTCCCATGGGCACAAGTACTTTCGGGTGCTCCTCCCAGGACCAGATCGGGCCCTATATGCGCAGGCATTTATCATGTATTTTGACATCCACTCTTGTTTATAGCCAACATAGAATTTCAATAATCAAGCTTGTAGACACGTACGACAACTTTGATAGAATTGAGTCCAAAATATGACAAAGGACATAGAATGGCGATAATAACGGTATAATCACGATATCGATAAAACTAGGTAGAATATGGTTCCCTTAACTTGGGTACCATGACAAATCAATATGGACATTCTTTATATAGAATTGAGGTCCACATGAATAGTATATCAAAGGTAAGATACCCTCATTCTTATCATAGAATTGAGGTTTACAAGAATGACATGATATGGCATGATATCATCATCCCATTAAGAATTTCTTATGATATACTCTTTGTATAATCATAAGGGCCGGTATACCATGTTTCTTTAGAGTGACATGGCATCAATGGTGTAATGGGTTTTTAGGGTACAACCAGCTCAGTCGGCCTTGAGGGAATCCAAGGCTACGAGGAGTCTTACGGAGGTCTCTATGACTAACTCGCTAGTCCAAAGGAACGGAATGTCCAATGGAGAGCTTGTATGTCAATGAGAATTGAGTGTGATCGATAAAACAATCGTGAAACGTGGGACTATACTCACGGAATGGAGAATAGTGCCGATATATATATTATATAACATATGAAACCATCGGTTAACAGAATTAGGATAAAAATATCAGTTTACAGAAAATAACGACTTAGGTAAAGTCGTTTCTCAAGTAATTAACGCCTAACAGAAGGGCGTTCATCTATTTTCCATATTTGCAGAATTTCATTATTTCAATAATTTGTCAAAAACGCGCCCTGATCAGGGGCGTTTCTTTAAGTTTTGACGACTACACCAGAAGGCGTCCTTTTCTTGTCACTGTTTGACAGAATATCAATAATTTCAGGAATTACCAAAAATGCGCCCTTGGCAGGGGCGTTAATCATTAAATTCTTATTTTTACAGAATATATTGTTCGGGATTTTAACAGAAACGCGCCCTATGAAGGGGCGTTACTTTTTAATTCACGCCCTAGCATCGGGCGTTAGTCCAGTGAAAGACGACCTAGCCACGGTCGTGAATTCAAGAAATACCATATATTTTCATGGGCAGTAATAATTTCATGATAATAGAATTCATGGAGAACGAATGTTTGGTCATGACAATAAAATTAACAAGTTTGAAGACATATGATCATGCATTATTGTAGAATCATGATTTCTTAGATAATCAATTCTTAACATGGGTGATTAATCATTAAATGAAATTAACGCCTGTGTACAGGGCGTCAAATCTAAAATTGACGACCTTGGCAGGGTCGTGACTTGTAAAATAGCGCCCTAGTCTGGGGCGTGTATTTCATAATCACGCCCTTGCTAAGGACGTTTCTTTCAAGAAATTAACAGAAAGTCGTTCAGAAACTATAGTAAACCAACCATGTATATGCATGATGATTATTATACTATATCAATTTAGTTTGGGCTACAGTGACTTGAGAAAACCTACCTTATTTGATATCTGGAGAGGGGACACGTGAATAACTTGATAAGAACACACTGAAGCTTCTAATACCCTTGATAGCAGCAGTATGCAGATCGGACAGGAAGAAGAAGAAAAATTTAGTTGATGAAGATGATGGAGATGGGGACATAACCGTAGTTAGGAAAAGTTTTAGAAGAACCTTACCTATGTTCTTCACAACGTGCTCTCTTCGACCTGTAAGAAGAGAAGGAGATGAAGAACGTTAGTTCTTCATACACTCGAAACAGAGAAAAAAAAGAATAAGAAGAACAGTTCTGTTCATCACTTACCGTCGCAGAGGCTTGAATCAAATAGGTTTAGGGTTTGTTCGATCAAGACTATTTATAGGATTTTGGACGTCCTGTTAGGGTTAGTGTTCTAGTGGAAGTAATACTTCCTTGACAGAGTCCTTACCACCTTTTAACTCTTTCTAATACTTATCCATTACCCTGGATAAGTTTCTGGGTCGAACGATTCACGAACTGAATTAACGACCTTGGTCAGGGCGTCGATTCCTGAATTGACGACCTGGTTCAGGTCGTTTCTTAAGAAGCACCCTGATTCCTGGGGTGGACGTAGGACTCTAGGTAGTGTCCGAACCACCTTAAAATCCTTGCATCTGTGATTTCTTATTGTGTTTCTTTCGCTAGATGCTTGCTTAGGCCGGCTTTCATTTTCTTGATTGCATCTGCTGTGTGAGACTTCTCCATTGTGTGAGAGTCTTTTATTTTCCACTGTATTAATTTTAAAAAAGGGGGCGGATCTATTCACCCCACCCCTGTAGATAAGCCATTCCTACACTTCACCCTTTGTATTTGTTACTCCTACAATAAATGAAAGCTCAGTTATGGCAAATGCTATGGCTTCCACTTTGTCCCCTCTTCTATCTCGAGCATGGCTTCTTGCCTTCTTCGCCCGGTTCTGGGTGTGTTTTTTTTACTGTTGCTGCCCTTCTTCTTATGGTGATCACCCCGGGCCCCCAAGAACTTACTCCTTTATAGTATGGTTCTTGGGGGATCCCATTCAGGAGGTGAATAACGAGGGCCAGAGGTTTGGCAACATACTAAACTCACGTCCCAAAGTCTGGAATATCACTGCCCATGGGTCACTGGAACCCCTCGTAGGCTAGTCCTCAGCGCTTCCGCATCCGATTCGGGTTGTGGGGTAGCTGTGCACAGCTCACCCATCATTTTTTGAGGCCATCTCGGATCCTTTCTGTTATTTTAGATGGACGCAGTCTATTACCACGGAGAGTGGATCTAGAGGGGGGTGAATAGATCTAATGTCTAATTTTAGAACACAATTGACTCTAATGCAGAATTAAAACAAGCAACTGTATAGCAGTAGAAGGAACACATTGAAATCACACAACCACAGGCAATCACATAGTAGACACCGATCTTTAAGGTGATTCGATCTCAATCAAGAGATCTACGTCCACCCCACACTCCAATTGGAATGTGGATCCTGCTGACTAACAGCTTGAACAGCTGGGCTTCACAGCTTGCCAACAACAGCTGATACACAGCTTCGCTGGGCTTAACAGCTTGCCGACCAAAGGAACATATCCTCTACAACTGTTGGGCAATACAGCTTAGCCGTCCGAGACCTGGTCTTGCCTGCTGAGGATTATAGCTTCACCTGTCCAGTGGAAACCTCCACTGCAATTGCTGCCTCACAGCTTGATAACAAAAGTGTATCGAAAGCAAGAAAGACAGAAACAAACAAAATGTAAAAACAAGACGAATGTAGCTCAAGTATGAGTAGAATCAGCTCTGGTATCTGAACCAAGAGTCTGACTTACAAGATCTCTCGAAAGCTCTCTCAACTCAACTCTCTCAATCTTCTCTTCTCTCTTTCTCTTCTTCTCTCTGAATCTTCTTCTCTCTTTTTCTTCTTCTCTCTTTGGATCGTGCAGGCGCTCACTGTCTGTACTTCTCTTTTAGCTCTGGCTTCTGCTCTTTTGATCTCTTACTTCTTCTGAAGCAGAAGAATTCCTTTTATACCAGTAGATATTCGAAGGGCGTATGGCATTTGAATTCTCGCCCAATGATTTGGACCACGTGGCAGCATCTCGTCTTGTTGCTGTACACGTGTCGCACTCTGAGCACCTCGTCCAACCTTGGATCACGAGCCAAGTCATTAGTCTCTGCAGATAGTCCCTGTCAGACATTCGAAAGGAATTATCAGTTTAAGGGTTAACTGATGTACATACTATACATAGACAGAGCTGAAGCAATGTATAGACTTCATGAAGCAGGACAATTGCGTTGTACAGACTATGTGAAGATAAAGCTGAAGCAATGTATAGACTTCATGAAGCAGAGCTGAAGCAGTATAGACTCAGTGAATGCGAAGCAATGCAGTGTTCAGACTCTATGAATGCGAGGCTATGCGTTGTACAGACTATGTGAATACAGTGCTATGGCCTGTACAGACTCTACGCATGCAGGGCTTATGCCATGTTCAAACTTTGTGAATACAATGTTGTGCAATGTATAAACTCTATATATGCAGAGCTTAAGCCCTGTACAGACATCAAATATGCAGAAGTAAACGTGCATCAATGTGTAGACTTAGCAAAACAAAGTGTGAACAAAGCAACACAATGTGCAGACTTGCAGATAATGCGTTGTGCAGACTTTGCGTGCCACAATGAGACGCTGCATGAGACGATGAGCAGCCAAGAACGATGTATAGACTTCAAATCAAAGAATGCACAATGTACAGACTTGACTGAGACACTACATAAGATGATGTATAGACTTAGCCGATGCAGACTTAGTCCGATGTACAGACTTTGCATTAAGCAAGGCAATGTATGGACTTGCCGATGTACATACTTAGTGCATGAAGCAAGGCAATGTATGGACTTCGAATCATGAGACGTTAAGTAAGACGGACGATGTACAGACTTCATGTCACGCCCCGAGCGCGGAAGATACCCGGAGACGCGTGACGAGTTTATATCAATCATGTCAATCAGAGTGGTCGTGTATTCGACACAAAGACAGAGATGCGTAAAATAGCAAGATAACCCAATCCTTTATTTCATAATGGATAGACTATTACAAATCCAATACTCTGTTTAATAAAAAGGAAAAGTACATCGTTGACTCAAGAAAATAGGAAAAGACTAATTGACACTTGGAAAAGCTCTAGCTCTTTCACTCTTGACCATTCCCATCTGATTCAGTCTCGTCATCGGACTTACCTGAAAGTAAAAAGGGACAAACGGAATGAGCGAACGCTTAGTAGGAAATTATATCTCAAGTACTAGCAAGGGGTTTAAGTAATTACATCTTTCATGAATGCAATAAAGCTATGCATGCTCGCATAAAACGACAAGATAGAGAGAATGTAATATCAAGAATAAGATGAACTAATCATGAACTTTCAACAAGATACTCAAGATATTCAAGCAAGTACGTTTAACAAGTCATGTCAAGAATTTTGGCTATCATGTATCAAGCAAGTAAATTACCCTTTTTCGGGCCACGTATTTCATGTCAAGTCAAGTACGATTCAAGTACAAGATGTGTGTGGAATGTCCAATCAAGCAAGTCAAGTACTCGGTATAATGCCAGATACCTTATCATTTTAACTCCCATGGGCACAAGTACTTTCGGGTGCTCCTCCCAGGACCAGATCGGGCCCTATATGCGCAGGCATTTATCATGTATTTTGACATCCACTCTTGTTTATAGCCAACATAGAATTTCAATAATCAAGCTTGTAGACACGTACGACAACTTTGATAGAATAGAGTCCAAAATATGACAAAGGACATAGAATGGCGATAATAACGGTATAATCACGATATCGATAAAACTAGGTAGAATATGGTTCCCTTAACTTGGGTACCATGACAAATCGATATGGACATTCTTTATATAGAATTGAGGTCCACATGAACAGTATATCAAAGGTAAGATACCCTCATTCTTATCATAGAATTGAGGTTTACAAGAATGACATGATATGGCATGATATCATCATCCCATTAAGAATTTCTTATGATATACTCTTTGTATAATCATAAGGGCCGGTATACCATGTTTCTTTAGAGTGACATGGCATCAATGGTGTAATGGGTTTTTAGGGTACAACCAGCTCAGTCGGCCTTGAGGGAATCCAAGGCTACGAGGAGTCTTACGGAGGTCTCTATGACTAACTCGCTAGTCCAAAGGAACGGAATGTCCAATGGAGAGCTTGTATGTCAATGAGAATTGAGTGTGATCGATAAAACAATCGTGAAACGTGGGACTATACTCACGGAATGGAGAATAGTGCCGATATATATATTATATAACATATGAAACCATCGGTTAACAGAATCAGGATAAAAATATCAGTTTACAGAAAATAACGACTTAGGTAAAGTCATTTCTGAAGTAATTAACGCCTAACAGAAGGGCGTTCATCTATTTTCCATATTTGTAGAATTTCATTATTTCAATAATTTGTCAAAAACGCGCCCTGATCAGGGGCGTTTCTTTAAGTTTTGACGACTACACCAGAAGGCGTCCTTTTCTTGTCACTGTTTGACAGAATATCAATAATTTCAGGAATTATCAAAAACGCGCCCTTGGCAGGGGCGTTAATCATTAAATTCTTATTTTTACAGAATATATTATTCGGGATTTTAACAGAAACGCGCCCTATGAAGGGGCGTTACTTTTTAATTCACGCCCTAGCATCGGGCGTTAGTCCAGTGAAAGACGACCTAGCCACGGTCGTGAATTCAAGAAATACCATGAATTTTCATGGGCAGTAATAATTTCAGGATAATAGAATTCATGGAGAACGAATGTATGGTCATGACAATAAAATTAACAGGTTTGAAGACATATGATCATGCATTATTGTAGAATCATGATTTCATAGATAATCAATTCTTAACATGGGTGATTAATCATTAAATGAAATTAACGCCTGTGTACAGGGCGTCAAATCTAAAATTGACGACCTTGGCAGGGTCGTGACTTGTAAAATAGCGCCCTAGTCTGGGGCGTGTATTTCATAATCACGCCTTTGCTAAGGATGTTTCTTTCAAGAAATTAACAGAAAGTCGTTCAGAAACTATAGTAAACCAAACCATGTATATGCATGATGATTATTGTACTGTATCAATTTAGTTTGGGCTACAGTGACTTGAGAAAACCTACCTTATTTGATATCTGGAGAGGGGACACGTGAATAACTTGATAAGAACACACTGAAGCTTCTAATACCCTTGATAGCAGCAGTATTCAGATCGGCCAGGAAGAAGAAGAAAAATTTAGTTGATGAAGATGATGGAGATGGGGACATAACCGTAGTTAGGAAAAGTTTTAGAAGAACCTTACCTATGTTCTTCACAACGTGCTCTCTTCGACCTGTAAGAAGAGAAGGAGATGAAGAACGTTAGTTCTTCGTACACTCGAAACAGAAAAAAAAGAGAATAAGAAGAACAGTTCTGTTCTTCACTTACCGTCGCAGAGGCTTGAATCAAATAGGTTTAGGGTTTGTTCGATCAAGACTATTTATAGGATTTTGGACGTCCTGTTAGGGTTAGTGTTCTAGTGGAAGTAATACTTCCTTGATAGAGTCCTTACCACCTTTTAACTCCTTCTAATACTTATCCATTACCTTGGATAAGTTCTGGGTCGAACGATCACGAACTGAATTAACGACCTTGGTCAGGGCGTCGATTCCTGAATTGACGACCTGGTTCAGGTCGTTTCTTAAGAAGCGCCTGATATGAAGGCGTTCTTTATTTTAAAACACGCCCAAGCTAGGGGCGTTTCTTGGCCTTACCCTTTTTGACGTTGGAATTTGACGCCGTTTGGTGAGGGCGTCACTTCTTGAGTCACGCCTTAACTAGAGGCGTTTATAATTTAAATAGCGCCTTTATCAGAGGCGTTATTTTATATTGTTTTATTTATCTAATTATTTGATTTATTTTTAAAATCTTTATTATTATTAATATTTTATCAGGGTTGCTACACCCTCCCCCACTTAAAAGAATTTGGTCCCCAAATTCAATTACATATTATGTATACACGCGGAGAGTGTAGAGTATATACCTCTTAGAATAACTCGGGAAATCGTTTCTTCATAGATTCCTCGGTCTCCCATGTTGCTTCATGTTCAGAATTCTTGTTCCATTGCACCTTGAGCATGGGAATAACCTTATTCCTTAGAGCTCGTATTTCACGATCTAAGATCTTCATAGGCTTCTGTTCATATGTGAGATCTTTCTGGATCACCAGATCTCCATGTTCAATAATATGAGATGGATCGTGTACATACTTCTTCAACATAGATATATGAAATACATTATGTACTTCGGACAATTGAGGAGGCAACGCGATGCGATAAGCAACCTCGCCAACTCTTTCGAGTATCTCAAAAGGTCCGATGAATCTTGGCGTAAGCTTGCCCTTAACACCAAATCTTCGTATGCCACGTCCAGGCGATATTTTAAGAAATACATGATCTCCAACCTGGAATTCAAGATCTCTTCTTCTTGTATCAGCATAAGCCTTTTGCCTTGTCTGAGCAACTTGCAATCTTTCTCTGATTACTTGTATCTTCTCAGTTGTATCCCTTACCATGTCTGGACCTAACAGTTGTTTCTCTCCAACTTCGTTCCAGCATAAGGGTGATCGGCAACTCCTTCCATATAAAGCTTCGAAAGGTGCCATTTGGATACTAGCTTGGTAGCTATTATTATATGCAAATTCCACTAGTGGCAAATGTTCATGCCAGCTTCCACCAAAGTCAATGATGCAAGCTCTTAGCATATCCTCAACAACTTGATTAGCTCTCTCGGTCTGACCATCCGTTTGTGGGTGAAAAGCAGTACTAAAGTTGAGCCTTGTTCCCAACGAATGTTGTAATCCCTTCCAAAAATGAGAAGTGAAACGGGGATCTCTATCAGACACGATTGAGACAGGAATTCCATGTAACCTGACTATTTCCTTGATGTATAGTGCAGCTAGCACATCAATTGACCATCGGCTTTTTATTGGCAAGAAATGCGCCGATTTAGTTAATCGGTCAATGATAACCCAGATTCCATCATGTCCTCCTTTAGATTTAGACAAACCCATGATGAAGTCCATACCAATATCCTCCCACTTCCACTTAGGAATATCTAGAGGATGAAGTTTACCAGCAGGCTTTTGGTGTTCCGCCTTGACTGTTGGCATGTGAGACAGCGTGATACATAGTCCGCTATTTCTCTTTTCATATTAGGCCACCAAAAGTTCCTCTTTACATCTTGGTACATTTTGGTTGATCCTGGATGAATAGTGTACCTTGATCTGTGAGCTTCATCTAAGATCTTCTTCTTTAATTCCGGACAATCTGGTATACAAGTTCTATCTTTGAACAATAATCTTCCATCAGAAGCTAGTTGAAATCAGATTGTCCTTCTAATCTGCCTTGATTTCTACTAATATAGGATCATCATCCTGAAGTGCTTGTATCTCAGATAATAAATCTGACTGTATGCTTACATGAGATAATGTGACAAATTTGGCTTCCTTGTCCAAGCTTATATTGAGCTCGGAGAATTGTTCTAGCAACCTCCATTCTTGTATCATACAATTGGCTATCATTGCTCTCGGCTTTCGACTAAGGGCATCAGCAACATAATTACCCTTTCCGGGATGGTATTGTATATTGAAGTCGAAGTCCTTGAGATATTCTAGCCAGCGTCTTTGTCTCATGTTTAGCTCCTTTTGTGAAAATAGATATTTGAGACTTTTGTGATCGGAGTATACAGTAAACTGCACTCCATATAAGTAGTGTCTCCATATCTTTAGGGCAAATACCACCGCGGCCAGTTCTAAGTCATGGACGGGGTAATTCTCCTCATGCTTCTTCAGTTGACGAGAAGAGTATGCTATGACCTTTCCTTGTTGCATTAGGACACATCCGAGGCCAATGCCAGAAGCATCGGTGTAGACCTCGAATTTCTCTCCTTCTATTGGTAGAGCTAACACCGGAGCTGTAGTGAGATGATCCTTGAGAGTTTGGAAACTTCTTTCACATTCCTCACTCCATTCATATCGGATCTCCTTGCGAGTTAACCTTGTAAGTGGCACGGCGATCTTGGAGAAGTCTTTGATGAATCGCCGATAATATCCTGCAAGACCTAAGAAACTTCTGATCTCGCTTGCATTAGTGGGTCTTTCCCAATTTTTCACAGCTTCAACCTTTGACGGATCTACAGATAATCATCTTTGATATGACATGTCCGAGAAAAGCCACTTCTTCAAGCCAGAACTCGCACTTGCTGAGTTTTGCATATAATTGATTTGTCCTCAAGACTTGCAATGCCATCCTCAAATGCTCTTCATGTTCTTCCTTAGTCTTGGAATATATCAATATATCATCAATGAAGACTACCACGAATTGATCTAGATAGGCCTGAATATGCTATTCATTAACTGCATAAAGGCAGCAGGGGCATTTGTTAGTCCAAAAGGCATAACAACAAATTCGTAATGGCCATACCTGCTTCTGAATGCAGTCTTATGAATGTCATCATCCTTGATTCTTAACTGATGATATCCCGACCTGAGATCAATCTTGGAAAAATATTTGGATCCTGAAATCTGATCAAATAATTCATCGATTCTCGGCAGTGGATACTTGTTCTTGATAGTGAGATGATTCAACTGTCGATAGTCGATGCACAATCTCATGGATCCGTCCTTCTTCTTCACAAATAAGACTGGTGCTCCCCACGGGGAAGTACTTGGTCTAATAAACCCTTTTCGAATTAGTTCCATCAATTGCTCCTTCAACTCTTGAGTTCAGCAGGGGACATTCTATAAGGTGCCTTTGAAACTGGACCAGCACCAGGGACTAAGTCAATGGTGAAGGCCACTTCTCTTTGAGGGGGTAATCCCGGCAAATCTTCCGGAAATACGTCTGGAAATTCTTGCACTACCTGAATGTCTTCTATCTTGGTTTCCTTAGCTTCTTAACTGTGACAAATGCAAGGAAGGATACACATCCTTTCCTGACGAGCTTGCTAGCTCGGAGAGCCGAAATAAGAGGGGAATTGCTCCGACTCTTGGGGCGAGTAAAGACTAATTCTGGAATATCTTTGAAAGCAATTTGGCTATTGCGGCAATCAACCGTTGCCTGGTATTTGGATAACCAGTCCGCTCCTAGTATAACATCATACTCCTTTAGATCGAGGCATATGAGATCTATAGGTAAATTCCTACCTTGAACTATTACCTCACAGTTTTGGTAGTGATGAGTAATATCATTTTCACTTCCAAGAGGAGTAGTTAGAACTATTTTTATCCATTCTGGTTCTAACGGTAACGGGTCGGCAAACTTCTTAGAAATAATGGAATGCGATGCACCCGTATCAAATAAGACATAAGCACTTTTGGAACAAACTGTTAATGTACCTTCTACCAGTCCACCTTCTTCTTGCTCGGTCTCCTTTATTGCATGAAGTCGAGCGTTCTTTGTCACCGGGCGTTTACCGTCACCGGCTTGGTCATTCATTAATGGACACTCGGGAATCCGATGTTCGCGGCTCCACAACGGAGACATGCTCCTAACTTCCTCCAGCATTCTTCTGTCTTGTGACCAGCCTTGTCACAATGCTTGCATACTACGTTTGAAGGTGTAGTGGTGATAGAGAAGGGCTTGGATTTCTTGAACTTGAAATCTTGAGAGGATGAACCTCCATTATTGGGCCTCTTCTTAAAGTTGGGTTTAAAAGAACCCGAACTTGTGACTTGCTCCTTCTTGTCTTTCCCACGGATCCTATCAGATAGTTCCGTGGCATCTTCAAGTAATTGAGCTCGGCGCACTATTTCAGACTAAACTTGGATGTCCATAGGCGCCAGTTGAGTAATATAGTGGGGCCTAAGCCCATTAAGAAATCTACGGGCTTTCATCTTCTCCGTGCTAATAAGATGCTTAGCATATCTAGACAACCTGGAGAACTGAGCTTCATAATCTGCTAATGATAAAGATCGTTGCTTTAATGCAGCGAATTCTGCAGCCTTCTTTTCTTGGACTCGGTCCGAGAAATATTTAGCATTGAAGTATTCCACAAATTCTTCCCATGTTACTTGAGTAGGATCGATGGTTGCTTCAATAGACTCCCACCAGCATCTAGCATCTTTCCTAACTGGAATGTAGCTAATAGACTTTGTCCTGATCCGTGCATTGCATGACACGGAATATGCGTTCAGTCTCCCGAACCCAATGCTCGGCATCGTCCGGATCGGTCGATCCCATAAACTTCGGGGGATTCATGCTCTTAAAGGCTTGGTGTAAGCTTCCAGCTCGTGGAGCATCACCTTGTGCTACCTGTTGTAGCACTTGAGTCATTCCTTGAAGGGTACGCTGCATGTTGCGCCATTGAGCACGTTCGGCAGCCATTATCCTACAATTACAATAGCTACGTTAGTATTATATCACTGTGATCTTATTAAAAGACTCATTGACTCTTAACCCTTGGTTCTACCCAATCTCACTTGGTTAAACGTTCAACTTATCCTTGGACTTGGGTTTTTCCTAGGAATTGAATACCTTAGGCTCTGATACCACAAAAACTGTCACGCCCCGAGCGCGGAAGATACCCGGAGACGCGTGACGAGTTTATATCAATCATGTCAATCAGAGTGGTCGTGTATTCGACACAAAGACAGAGATGCGCAAAATAGCAAGATAACCCAATCCTTTATTTCATAATGGATAGACTATTACAAATCCAATACTCTGTTTAATAAAAAGGAAAAGATACATATTTGACTCAAGAAACTATAGAAAAGACTAGATGACACTTGAGCAGCTCTATCACTTTCACTCTTGACCATTCCCATCCGATTGACTTCCATCGTCGTCGGACTTACCTGAAAAGTAAAAGGGACAAACGAATGAGCGAACGCTCAGTAGGAAATTATATCTCAAGTACTAGCAAGGGGTTTAAGTAATTACATCTTTCATGAATGCAATAAAGCTATGCATGCTCGCATAAAACGACAAGATAGAGAGAATGTAATATCAAGAATAAGATGAACTAATCATGAACTTTCAACAAGATACTCAAGATATTCAAGCAAGTACGTTTAACAAGTCATGTCAAGAATTTTGGCTATCATGTATCAAGCAAGTAAATTACCCTTTTTCGGGCCACGCATTTCATGTCAAGTCAAGTACGATTCAAGTACAAGATGTGTGTGGAATGTCCAATCAAGCAAGTCAAGTACTCGGTATAATGCCAGATACCTTATCATTTTAACTCCCATGGGCACAAGTACTTTCGGGTGCTCCTCCCAGGACCAGATCGGGCCCTATATGCGCAGGCATTTATCATGTATTTTGACATCCACTCTTGTTTATAGCCAACATAGAATTTCAATAATCAAGCTTGTAGACACGTACGACAACTTTGATAGAATAGAGTCCAAAATATGACAAAGGACATAGAATGGCGATAATAACGGTATAATCACGATATCGATAAAACTAGGTAGAATATGGTTCCCTTAACTTGGGTACCATGACAAATCAATATGGACATTCTTTATATAGAATTGAGGTCCACATGAACAGTATATCAAAGGTAAGATACCCTCATTCTTATCATAGAATTGAGGTTTACAAGAATGACATGATATGGCATGATATCATCATCCCATTAAGAATTTCTTATGATATACTCTTTGTATAATCATAAGGGCCGGTATACCATGTTTCTTTAGAGTGACATGGCATCAATGGTGTAATGGGTTTTTAGGGTACAACCAGCTCAGTCGGCCTTGAGGGAATCCAAGGCTACGAGGAGTCTTACGGAGGTCTCTATGACTAACTCGCTAGTCCAAAGGAACGGAATGTCCAATGGAGAGCTTGTATGTCAATGAGAATTGAGTGTGATCGATAAAACAATCGTGAAACGTGGGACTATACTCACGGAATGGAGAATAGTGCCGATATATATATTATATAACATATGAAACCATCGGTTAACAGAATCAGGATAAAAATATCAGTTTACAGAAAATAACGACTTAGGTAAAGTCATTTCTTAAGTAATTAACGCCTAACAGAAGGGCGTTCATCTATTTTCCATATTTGCTGAATTTCATTATTTCAATAATTTGTCAAAAACGCGCCCTGATCAGGGGCGTTTCTTTAAGTTTTGACGACTACACCAGAAGGCGTCCTTTTCTTGTCACTGTTTGACAGAATATCAATAATTTCAGGAATTATCAAAAACGCACCCTTGGCAGGGGCGTTAATCATTAAATTCTTATTTTTACAGAATATATTGTTCGGGATTTTAACAGAAACGCGCCCTATGAAGGGGCGTTACTTTTAATTCACGCCCTAGCATCGGGCGTTAGTCAGTGAAAGACGACCTAGCCACGGTCGTGAATTCAAGAAATACCATGAATTTTCATGGGCAGTAATAATTTCAGGATAATAGAATTCATGGAGAACGAATGTATGGTCATGACAATAAAATTAACAGGTTTGAAGACATATGATCATGCATTATTGTAGAATCATGATTTCATATATAATCAATTCTTAACATGGGTGATTAATCATTAAATGAAATTAACGCCTGTGTACAGGGCGTCAAATCTAAAATTGATGACCTTGGCAGGGTCGTGACTTGTAAAATAGCGCCCTAGTCTGGGGCATGTATTTCATAATCACGCCCTTGCTAAGGACGTTTCTTTCAAGAAATTAACAGAAAGTCGTTCAGAAACTATAGTAAACCAAACCATGTATATGCATGATGATTATTGTACTGTATCAATTTAGTTTGGGCTACAGTGACTTGAGAAAACCTACCTTATTTGATATCTGGAGAGGGGACACGTGAATAACTTGATAAGAACACACTGAAGCTTCTAATACCCTTGATAGCAGCAGTATGCAGATTGGACAGGAAGAAGAAGAAAAATTTAGTTGATGAAGATGATGGAGATGGGGACATAACTGTAGTTAGGAAAAGTTTTAGAAGAACCTTACCTATGTTCTTCACAATGTGCTCTCTTCGACCTGTAAGAAGAGAAGGAGATGAAGAACGTTAGTTCTTCATACACTCGAAACAGAAAAAAAAAGAGAATAAGAAGAACAGTTCTGTTCTTCACTTACCGTCGCAGAGGCTTGAATCAAATAGGTTTAGGGTTTGTTCGATCAAGACTATTTATAGGATTTTGGACGTCCTGTTAGGGTTAGTGTTCTAGTGGAAGTAATACTTCCTTGATAGAGTCCTTACCACCTTTTAACTCTTTCGAATACTTATCCATTACCCTGGATAAGTTTCTGGGTCGAACGATTCACGAACTGAATTAACGACCTTGGTCAGGGCGTCGATTCCTGAATTGACGACCTGGTTCAGGTCGTTTCTTAAGAAGCGCCTGATATGAAGGCGTTCTTTGTTTTAAAACACGCCCAAGCTAGGGGCGTTTCTTGGCCTTACCCTTTTTGACGTTGGAATTTGACGCCGTTTGGTGAGGGCGTCACTTCTTGAGTCACGCCTTAACTAGAGGCGTTTATAATTTAAATAGCGCCTTGATCAGAGGTGTTATTTTATATTTTTTTATTTATATAATTATTTGATTTATTTTTTTTAAAATCTTTATTATTATTAATATTTTATCAGGGTTGCTACAGTTCAAGTCCACTTGAGATGCTGAGTGAGACGGACCAGTGTATAGACTTATGCTGTGCTGCAAGATGGCAGTGTACACACTTGGTTAAGACTGTCTAGACTCTGCATGCGAGCAATGGCGATGTATAGACTTGGTAACACACTGTTGTACAGGCTTTGCTAGCCACAATGTGCAGAATGCACGATGTATATACTTGCAAGTCCTACGTAGGTAAAGATGCCTAATGTACAGACTTGCTAGTGTGCATGCCACAATGCGGTGTATGGACATGAGTGTGCGAGCAGTGCTGCAACCGATGTATGGACTTGTGTTGACGCTGCAGGACAACTGCCAATGTATAGACTTCACAAGTGCAAAGACTTGCTACCCTGCGAGTCATGCAGTGTATGGACTTGCTGTGCCTGCGACGACTGCGATGTACATACTTGCTAGCCTGCGAGCCATGCAGTGTATGGACTTAATGTGTCTGCTGCACAAGCAATGTCTAGACTTAAGAATACATTGATGAATAAACTGAATAGACTTGTGACTCATACTGATTGCTATCATCAAAACTATAGATCATCAAAACTACAGGGGCACAACAATCTCCCTCTTTTTGATGATGGCAATACTATGTGTTACACTGACTCCTAATGCATGCTATGAGAATGCAAGTTCTAACAATCTCCCCCTTTGCCAAAACAATATATACACTTCCCTTGGAATTCAACAAACAGACAATATTCTCCCCTTTTGCCATCAACAAAGAGGAGGGAAAGATATTGCAAGGGAAAGAATCAAGAGAGATCATCTGACTGGCATTCTGAACAAGTAGTTCAGGAATAAGCATTCTAAAGCACAGAGTCTTCAGTCATATGAATTGAAAAATAGCTTTCAGATAGAGTTCTGGTTTAAAAGTTATAAATTTTAAGTTCATGCACTACAATCATTGGACAAGTTTTCTGTGCATGATAAAACAATAAACCAAAATCACATTTGCATGGGAGATTCAGTTTCAGAATATCTTACTTTCGTAGACTCATTAAAAGTTGTTAAGAGATACCAGGTCATGTATTGAAATTAAACAAATTGACATCCTTGAAAATTCTTCTGAAGGAACAGCATTTTTCATTATATTTCATTAAGGGCATTCAGGTACCATTTGTCTTTTTACGTAAGGGTATACGTTTATCAGACGCCAATACCCCTAGATACTCAACATTATGGACCATTCTGCCTATGATCAAACTCAATAGAACTGATTTACACCTTTTTGTGTGAGGGTACACGTTTATCAGACGCCAGTTACCCCTAGGTACTCAGTGAAACCACCCCATTGTTTTGATCATTTATACAGAGATAACTGATACACTTCATGACTTAAGTATAGTCCATTTCTTTGATGGATCACTTAGTTTCTCAGTAATTTACTAGTCATTGCTCTGCCAATTGTGTTTTTCAATTAATTTTAATGTTTGCCAATATTTTTCTTAGCTGTCCTTTAATTGTTTCAGAATGACTTGTTTAAGGACAATACACAAACTTAGCCTTCTCTAACATGATTTCAAGTGAGTTTTAGATTTCAGATATAATTGGCTTTGTCTGACATGAAATAAATAAGGGTTGAGAGCTTTATCAATTTTCAGCTTTCTTATTTACTGATTGCAATCTTTAAACTGTAAAGTTTATAAATTTAAACCATTAAGTCAGTCTTAAGCAATTAAAGTTCTTATAAGTGAAGAAGTCTGTTTTCTATTGCTTAGGAATCAAACTGACTAACAGATTGCCATATGTCATATTCAACTATTCAGGGTCAAGAATTGAATTTCAATAAATTTGATGACCATTCTGAATTTCTAACAATACTCCCCCTGTCTATATGCATGTGACTTTAGATGAGAGAGAGACCTTCGACACAGTCATGACTAAATGATATGCAATGATGATCATGAGTGTGATGCCAAAAAAAAAATGAATGTCATGCATGGTCATGAGTCTGTTGCAACATTCAACATTCACAAGATTTATTCAAGCCATCAGAGAGTTTATTCATTATGCTGAAATTTACACAAGCCAAGTTCTCTTCTAAGAAATTTAAACCTTTCATTCCCAAGAGACTTAGTAAAAATATCAGCAATTTGTTTTTCAGCTTCAATGAAGTTCATTTCAATTTCCTTTTTATTTACAACATCTCTAAGAAAGTGGTGTTTTATCTCTATATGCTTAGTCCTAGAATGATGAACAGGATTTTTAGCAAGGCATATAGCACTAGTATTATCACATAACATTGGAATACATTCTAATTTTATCTGATAATCATCCAGTTGGTGCTTGATCCATAGTACTTGGGCAGCACAATTACCAGCTGCAACATATTAAGCTTCAGCTGTAGACAAAGTACAGTGTGTTGCTTCTTAGATGCCCAAGATACTAGACAGCCACCTAGGAATTGACAATATCCACTAGTGCTTTTTCTCTCTACTCAACACCCAGCATAATCTGCATCAGTGTAAGCTAGAAGTTCTAACTCACACTTGGCAGGATACCAAAGACCTAGCTCTTGGGTGCCTAGTAAATACCTAAAAATCCTTTTCACTGATTTAAGATGTGATTCTTTGGGACTAGCCTGAAATCTAGAGCATAAACACACTGAAAATTGAATGTTAGGCCTAGATGCTGTAAGATATAGAAGGGATCCGATCATACCTCTATGTAGCCTTTGGTCCACTGGTTTACCTTGAGGATCTTCATCCAAACTGGTTGAGGTACCCATTGGAGCAGCTATTTCCTTGAGGTTGTCCATTTTGTACTTCTTCAATATATCCCTTATGTACTTGGACTGAGAGATGAAGGTACCATCCTTTGATTGTGTAACCTGCAGTCCAAGAAATAGTTTGAGCTCACCCATTGAGCTCATTTCAAACTCATTAGTCATAATTTGAGAGAATTCCTCACACAATTTGGGGTTAGTTGACCCAAACACAATATCATCCACATAAATTTGAATGATAAGAATATCTGAATGACTCACCTTGGTGAACAATGTTTGATCAACTACACCTCTTGTGAAGTTCTTATCAGTGAGGAATTTGCTCAACCTGTCATACCAAGCTCTAGGAGCTTACTTTAAACCATAGAGAGCTTTTCTGAGTTTATAGACATGATTAGGGAAGTCTAAGCATTCAAATCGAGGAGGCTGCCTCATATAGACATCCTCACTAGTTTCCCCATTCAGAAAAGCAGATTTTACATCCATCTGCTGAAGATTTATTCCTAGGAACATGCATCAGCCAATAAGATTCTGATTGCTTCTAACCTGGCTACAGGAGCAAAAGACTCTTCAAAGTCTATTCCAAATTCCTGATTATACCCCTGAGCTACAAGTCTGGCCTTATTTTTAATCACATTCCCTGATTCATCAGTTTTATTTCTGAACACCCATTTAGTCCCTATGACTGTTTCATGATCAGGAGGTGGAACCAAGTGCCACACCTTATTCCTGTCAAATTGATTGAGCTCTTCATGCATGGCATTAATCCAATGCACATCCTTAAGAGCACAGTCAATGGACTTGGGTTCTACATTTGATACAAAGGCATATGCATTCAATTCATTTTGAATTCTTAAGTGGCCTCTAGTCCTAGGAGGGTCATGCAAATTGTCAATCACATTATCTACAGGATGATCTTTTAGATATCTAATGTTGACAATTTCATTATCATGATTTTCATTTACCTCCCCCTGAACTGTAGGCTCTGCTTCATTAAGCTCTTCATTTCCTTCCTCATTTTCAGATTTGTCTGCAGGATTCCCTTCTTTCAGAATATCACCATTGTCTTCATTCCTACATTGACCAATATTAGACTTCACCAAAGATTCATCAAAAATAATATGTGGAGATTCTTCAACAGTTTTGGAATTCAGATTATACACTCTATATGCTCGGGTGTTTTCAGAATAACCAAGAAAAATTCCTGGTTCACCTTTAGGTTCAAATTTATCAAGGTCTCTTTTATCATTTATATGTATAAAACATTTGCAACCAAAAACCTGAAATGAACAATTGAAGGTTTCTTACCATTTATGATCTCATAGGGTATTTTCTGGGTAGAAGGTCTTACCATAGCTCTGTTAATTACATAATAGGCTGTATTTACTGCTTCAGCCCAGAACTTCCTTGGTAGACCACCTTCAACCAAGAGTGTACGACCCATCTCCACTAGGGTTCTGTTCCTTCTCTCCACAACTCCATTCTGCTCAGGTGTCCTTGGTGAGGAGAACCTATGGTTAATTCCATTTGACCTGCAGAATTCATCAAACTATGAGTTTTCAAACTCACCTCCATGATCAGATAGAATATTTTCAATTTTCTGGTTTTTCTTAAGACAGAACTCCTGAAATTCTGTGAATGCATCACTTTTATGTGATAAGAAGTATACCCAAGTGTACCTAGAAAAGTCATCTACCATGACAAATTCATACCTCCTCCCTGATAAGCTGACAGACCTGGTTGGCCCAAAAAGGTCCATGTGTATCAGCTCATAAGGTTTAAAAGATAGATTTTCTGTCCTAGATTTAAATGACTTTCTAGTTACCTTGGACTGAGTGCATGCATCACAGACTTTATTTTCTTTCTTAAAGGAAACTTCAGGAAGTCCTCTAACCATGCTATGCTTATTCAGTTTATGCAAAACAGTGTAACTAGCATGACCTAACCTATGATGCCATAAAAATGCTAAGTCTTCTCTACTAGCAGTAAGGCATAGGTTAGAATGTTGAATATCATCTAAATCTATCATGTAAGTGTTATTTATCCTCTTACCAGAAAATTTAACAGTTTCGGAATCAGGTTCAAAAACTTTGCAACATTAAGAGTCAAAAAGCACTTTGCATCCTTTATCACATAGCTGGCTGATGCTAAGTAAGTTATAAGCTAATCCTTCAACCAGCATGACATCCTCAATGCAACAAGTAGTACACTTACCTACTTTACCTGTTCTAACAATCTTACCCTTTGTGTTGCTACCAAAGGTGACAAGGCCTCCTTGTTTCTCTGTCAGCATGCAGAACTTGGCCTTATCCCCTGTCATATGCCTGGAGCAGCCACTATCTAAGTACCACAAATTGTTCTTGGCTGCCAGGCATACCTGCACACACAATCAGGTAGAGAAGTTTGGAACCCAAGACTGATTGGGCTCCAGAGAAGATGAAAAGCAATTAAAACGAGAAAGCATACTTTTAGGAATCCACATTTGTTTGAAACAGTTCTGTTTAGTGGATTTTCCAGATTTCTTTTTGTTTTACTTTTTCTTGTTGACACTAGTATGATTATTTACAGATTGATTATTTCTGTGCCAGTGCCTTGGCTAGGATGTATTCATGAAATTTTGGCCATAGTAATCATTGGGCTGGCTGTGGAAATATTTGTTCCTAGGTGTCCAAGAGCCATACCCATTAACCCAATTCCTAGTGTAAGGTTTATAGGACTGTGTAGCCTGATGTCCATAACATGTAAACCTTCCTTGAGTCCTAGTCCATCCTGACCTATTTGGATAGGTTGATTGTGCAAAGAAGTGGGACTGGGCTCTAGGTTGGTAGAAATGTTTGGGTTGAGCTCTAGGTTGGTAGAAATGTTTGGGTTGAGCTCTAAAAGCATTCTGCCTCCCCTGCACCTTGGACCTTGCTGACCTGCTCATAGGTGTGTATTGGGTCTTCTTCATAGGTGGTGGTGATGGTGGAGACTTGGTGACCTTAACATGGGGTTTATAAGACTGTGTAGGTTGACCCCTAACCTGAGACTGAGCTTTGGGATTTTGTTTAGATGTGCTAGCTCTACTAGTCTCATTCAGTTTTTGTTTGCCCTTCTCCTCAGCACTGGGCTTTTTCAGATTAGCAGTTTGTTCATTGAAATGTTTGAATTCATGCTAATTAGAGGTCCTTTCTCTTTTTGTGGAACAAATGAAATAGTTTTCATTCCAAAGGTTTTTGTTGCACTAGAATTAAATCCAAGGTCCTCTTTTCTGAAGTTGACCTTTGACCCTAACAAAGCATTTAGGTTATCTGAACCTTGGGTCATTTTCTCAATAGTCTTAAGCTTGTCCTCATTATCTTTTGAATATCTTCAATGGATTTCTTAAGTTCTGTATTCACACTTAGGACAGCTTGATATTTTTCATTCACTATTTTTATCTCACTCTCACATTTCTGAATTTTCAATTTCAGTTCATCAGTTTCTTTTTCTAACCTCTCATTTTCTTCTTTAGAGGCTTTTGACTCATTCTTGATTTCTTCTAATTCAGAACATGTGAGTTTCAATTTTTTATTCTCAAATTCTAGACATGCAATTTTATCAGTTAGAGTTGTATCATTTTGCATGGAGTTAATCTTTCTTCTTAGATGCCTGTTTTCCTTTCTAATATCATCAGCTCTATCAGCTATGTCATGGTAGGCATCTACCCAATCAGCAATAGTGAAATTTTTGAATCTAGTGATTACCTCATCTGAGTCCTCCTCTCTGTCTTCAGAGCTTGTTGCCATAAGGCAAATGGGCTTCTCAGATTCGGCTTCACTGTCTGAGCTGCTACTGAAGGAACCTTCATCTTCATCACTCCAGGTACTCACCATTGCTTTCCCTTTCGTGTTCCTTCTCTTTGACTTGTCCTTGTATTTCTGATTCTCTGGATAGTTAGCTTTCAGATGGCCTATTTTCCTGCATTGATAACAAGTATTAGTTTCAATTTTCTTAGCAGGGTTATGTTTATACCTTTTATCCCTTCGACCGCCACTATATTTCTTTTGGCTGAATCGTCCTGCTCCTTTCCTGAGGAACCGCCTGAACTCTCTGGTCATCATTGCCATCTCAGTACGAGTTATATCTTCTGCATTCAGGCTCTCCTCGGATGATGAACTGCTAGAGCTGGATTTGCTGGATTTGCTGGCACCAGCTTTCAGAGCGATTGGCTTCTTCTTCCTCTCAGCTTCTTCTATCTTTGGCATATTAATCTCATATGCCATCAGCGAGCCAATTAGCTCATCAGCCCTTGTGGTTCACAAATCCCTTGACTCCTCCATCACTGTAGCCTTAGTATGTCAAGCATGAGTCAGGGAACGCAATATCTTCCTCACTACATCGTATTCTGTCTGAGGTTTCCCAAGACCTCTAAGACCATTTGTGATAATAGTTAATCGAGCGTACATCTCTTGATGGTCTCGTTTGGCTTCATCTTGAATGCCTCATATTCAGACACTAGGAAATTAGCCTTCGTCTCTCTAACTTGAGAGGTCCCTTCATGGATCACTACAAGTGCATCCCACATCTCCTTAGCTGAACTGTAGGCTGATACGCGGGAGAATTCTGTAGGGTGCAGAGAGCACTGAATGGCGTTTATGGCACTCCAATTTAGTGTAGACCTCCTGATCTCCTCCTTGGTCAGACTTCCTCATTAGGGGACAGCTCATAAGGTCCCTTGCTTACTACCTTCCAGATCTCATAATCATTCGCCCTCAAAAATACTTGCATACGGTTCTTCCAGTATGCATAGTTAGATCCATTGAAGAATGGGGGCCTTGTGGTTGAGTGTCCTTCAACTATCATCCCTCGAGCATCCATCTGTACCTTTCTCTTCGGGCGATGAGTCCCTATAGAAGAGTTAGGCTCTGATACCAACTGTTATGTTAGATGGACGCAGTCTATTACCACGGAGAGTGGATCTAGAGGGGGGTGAATAGATTAATGTCTAATTTTAGAACATAGTTGACTCTAATGCGGAATTAAAACAAGCAACTGTATAGCAGTAGAATGAACACATTTAAATCACACAACCACAGGCAATCACACAGTAGACACCAATCTTTAAGGTGTTTGATCTCAGTCTAGAGATCTATGTCCACCCCACACTCCAACTGGAATGTGGATCCTGCTGACTAACAGCTTGAACAGCTGGGCTTCACAGCTTGCCAACAACTGCTGATACACAGCTTCACTGGGCTTAACAGCTTGCCGACCATAGGAACATATCCTCTGCAACTGCTGGGCAATACAGCTTAGCTATCCGAGACCTGGTCTCGCCTGCTGAGGATTACAGCTTCACCTGTCCAGTGGAAACCTCCACTGGAATTGCTGCCTCACAGCTTGATAACAAAAGTGTATCGAAAGTAAGAAAGATAGAAACAAACAAAATATAAAAACAAGACGAATGTAGCTCAAGTATGAGCAGAATCAGCTCTGGTATCTGAACCAAGAGTTTGACTTACAAGATCTCTCGAAAGCTCTCTCAACTCAACCCTCTCAATCTTCTCTTCTCTCTTTCTCTTCTTCTCTCTGAATCTTCTTCTCTCTTTTTCTTCTTCTCTGTGGATCGTGCAGGCGCTCACACTCTATACTTATCTTTTAGCTCTGGCTACTTCTATTCGATCTTAATCAGCCTTCTTCTGGTGGAAGAAGACTCATATATATACCAGCAGCAGTTTGAATTTGGCGTGTGGCTTCCACAATTCCCGCCCAGAGAATTCGCCAGATCCAAGGAGCTTCGACCACCTGGCAGCATCCTGATTGGGCTGCTTCCACGTGTCATAATCTGGGCACCTCGTCCTTCCTTGGATCACGAGTCAAGTCATCAGTCTCTGTAGATAGTCCCTGTCAGACATTCGAAAGGAATTATCAGTTTAAGGGTTAACTGATGTACAAACTATACATAGACAGAGCTGAAGTAATGTATAGACTTCATGAAGTAGGACAATTACGTTGTACAGACTATGTGAAGACAAAGCTGAAGCAATGTATAGACTTCATGAAGCAGAGCTGAAGCAGTATAGACTCAGTGAATGCGAAGCAATGCAGTGTTCAGAATCTATGAATGTGAGGCTATGCGTTGTACAGACTATGTGAATACAGTGCTATGGCCTGTACAGACTCTACGCATGCAGGGCTTATGCCATGTTAAGACTTTGTGAATACAATGCTGTGCAATGTATATACTCTTTATATTCAGAGCTTAAGCCCTGTACAGACATCAAATATGCTGAAGTAAACATGCATCAATGTGTAGACTTAGCAAAACAAAGTGTGAACAAAGCAACACAATGTGCAGACTTGCAGACAATGCGTTGTGCAGACTTTGCGTGCCACAATGAGACGCTGCATGAGACGATGAGCAGCCAAGAACGATGTATAGACTTCAAATCGAAGAATGCACAATGTACAGACTTGACTGAGACACTGCATAAGACGATGTATAGACTTAGCCGATGCAGACTTAGTCCGATGTACAGACTTTGCATTAAGCAAGGCAATGTATGGACTTGCCGATGTACATACTTAGTGCATGAAGCAAGGCAATGTATGGACTTCGAATAATGAGATGTTAAGTAAGACGGATGATGTACAGACTTCAAGTCTACTTGAGATGCTGAGTGAGACGGACCAGTGTATAGACTTATGCTGTGCGGCAAGATGGCAGTGTACACACTTGGTTAAGACTGTCTAGACTCTGCATGCGAGCAATGGCGATGTATAGACTTGCTAACACACTATTGTACAGGCTTTGCTAGCCACAATGTGCAGACTGCACGATGTATATACTTGCAAGTCCTACGTAGGTAAAGATGCCTAATGTACAGACTTGCTAGTGTGCATGCCACACTGCAGTGTATGGACATGAGTGTGCATGCAGTGCTGCAACCGATGTATGGACTTGTGTTGACGCTACAGGACAACTGCCAATGTTTAGACTTCACAAGTGCAAAGACTTGCTACCCTGCGAGTCATGCAGTGTATGGACTTGCTGTGCCTGCGACGACTGCGATGTACATACTTGCTAGCCTGCGAGCCATGCAGTGTATGGACTTAATGTGTCTGCTGCACAAGCAATGTCTAGACTTAAGAATACATGGATGAATAAACTGAATAGACTTGTGACTCCTACTGATTGCTATCATCAAAACTATAGATCATCAAAACTACAGGGGCACAACACTTCCGTGGGTGAGTCTCCGTTTTAAACCCTATAAGACCGGGGTCCGGGGGAGATGCTACCGGATTCGCGCCAGAAACTTGAACTAATATTTGAACAAAGAAGTAATAATGAACAGAGCGGGGCAATGGTTAAATATGAGAATGGCGAACACAAAAACTATAGAACGAAGAACAAATATAAGGCAGATAAAATTGTTATCAAACTTGGAACCCAATTGCACATATGCATTTGCATGAACATTTCTACTTAACTCTCATGGACCAAAAATAGAGAGTCTCTGCACTCTGAGCATCCCCTTGTCGCATACAATGAGGCATGGGATCATCCTATGCATAAACTTGTACAAAAAAATATCTCTGCAGACCTCATGCATACATTAAATTGCATATAAATTTTTATACATCCTTGTACATTAGTGTATATTAAGTATCTCCCTCCTTCACGCATGTGGGGTTTTGCATCCCATCTGCTTCTGCATGTACATGGACCCTGTGCATACACCCTTAAAAAAAAGAATTTATCATTAGCATCAAAACCTTACACGTGTATTAGAGTGGCATAAAACCTCCATTGATGTTGCATGAGCATGGGCATCTAACAACCCCATAATCCACGTTGCCAAACGAACAATTCAAATACAAAGAAGAATATGTCCAAAATGCCTGAAGAATGAAAAGCTTAAGGTCCTACTTAATGAGTGGGTCGACCCACCAAATCCCAGGCTCTGTTTGGCCATGCCCCGCACCCCTACGTCAACGCACTACGTCGATGGGGTCGACTCACTCAACTGAACTCCTTGTTTTAAAAAAAAAGAAGAATAAGAAGAAGAGAGGAGAAGTGTTCTGGCGGCCTGCCACGCCAGATCACCCACTCCTTTTTAAAAAAAAAGGGAGAAGTGATCCGGCGACAGTGTGCGTGATGGATCACCCCTCCGTCATTGATTCGCCATGTCCCTCTCTCTCTCTCTCTCTCTCTCTCTCTCTCTCTCTCTCTCTCTCTGCATCGATTCACCCCCCTCTCTCTTTGCGCCGATTCACCCCCTCTCTTCCCATCTCCCTCCTCCCTCTCTCAATTACATAAAAATGCAAATGGGAGGTGATCCGGCGGTAGAGGGCGTGCCGGATCATTCCTCCTCCTCCCCTTGTCACCATGAAAAGGAAAACAAAAAAAAAAAACAACAAAGGTGATAAGTAATCAAAGAAAATAACAAACAAACAAGTAATTGGTGGCGGAGGAAAAAAACAACAACAACAAAAGAAGGAAATCATAATACTGATAATAAATGAAGAATAATAACAAATGAGCATGAATAAATATGTGTGTGGTTAGAAAATGTATACACTCATTCAAGTGGGCTTAAATAACATAAGAAAAAGAAGAAAGAGTAACAAAAAGGGTAATGTTCGCTTCGGAGCCACGCTTCCCCAGACCTAGTGAGAAGGGAATATCAATGACGCCTCGGTAAGTTGGGTTTGGACCTCGGGGGCCACCCTAATATGGCGATGACCTGATATCGCCCCGAGCCAATAGCCCACTAAAGCTGACCTGTTTCCACTGGGATCTAATCCCACTCTCTTATCGAACTTGCCGTACACTCGGCAGACATTGGCACGAGTTTTATTTCTGTCTTCGTCATGCTTTCAATACGGATTTTCGCCCTAACATGAAATGGTCAATGAGTGACCAACATGAGTCAAATCTTTACACCCTAACGTTGGGCATTCTAATGCAGCTCGAGATTTTTAATATCTCATTCCATTAATGCTAATTTTAGGCCGTAGGGCGCCTTTTCCTGGCAATCAATCAAGGGTTTTCTCCCCTCCGGGGAGATGTAATTAATGTCATGGCCTTTACGGCACAGCGGATTTTGGTCCTGACACGACACTCACCATCGTCTAATCAGTCAGACGGTGCGCACCAATGGCTTCTTCGGAGCCCGAATAAATCGTCACTTTGTGACTGGCACGCCCACACACTAAACAAATGAAATATACAAACTAACAAAGAATAAATAGATGAATCCTGAAAGTGCGTCCACACAGCTCCATGCAGATTCATACGAGGGCCGACTCATGTAGGATGACGCCGATCCAAGAGGGGGTGCCGAATCATGGACGCCAACCTAGAGGGGCGCTGGATCATGGTCAGACGGCCAATTGACTCGTCATGTGCCAATCTAAGCGGCGCCGGATCATGGCAGATAGTCTTTTATGGTTGGGACTTGTCCCTTCCCATGGCATCAGGGACATCTCCTCTAGCAAGCTAGTCCTTGATTTTTGATGTCCCCTGGAGAGCCCAGCTGGCATTGCCATCGCGCACGCTCGGTCCTTTTTGGGGCCGTCTCACTTTATGTGTGGATGAGCACCCACTGAACCACCCCCAGAGCCTCTGGCTAAGGGGAGACTCTGCCAAAAATTTTCTTTAATTCTATAGCGTTAGTTTTGTCACTAATGTATCTATTTTTTTCCCTTCTCAGGTGGAATTGCTTCTTCAAGGACTTCTTCCTCCTCTGGGCTTCCGGTCCCCAGTGGTGCCTAGGTTGCAAGATCAGTTGAAACCCTGGCCGTGAAATGGGCGTGCTATGCTGATTTGGACCGGGAGCATACTAAAATTGCCAGTTTGGCAGAATCGTCGGACTCAGAAACCTACACAATGGAGATTGATAGAATCACTATAGTGGGGAATGACTTTGATTTCAGCTGGGCCGGGGGCTACCGTATTGATCATATGAAAGATCGTCACTTGGTAAAGTTCCTGAAGAACTTCAGTCCCGGTGGCAAGCATGATTACATTATGGCCCACTAGATGGAGCATGCACTACTAGAAAAATAGAAATATAATGCAAAATTCTTCTGCCTTTTAAAGTGTCAAAATCTGCCATCTATTCTATTAGAAGGCGAAAAGAGGGCGAGTTATATTCTGCCTTCTATTCCACTGTCTTCTATGTAAATAGAAGGTAAAAAGTGAATTTTAGAAGGCCGAAACTTTAAAAGGCAGAAATGATAGTTATAGAAGGCACTTTTTTTTCGCCATATAAACTCATGATTTAAGGCACTTATATGCGCCCTCTATTATTTTTTAGAAGATGATAATTTCTGCCTTCTAAAATCTATATAGAAGGCAGATATTTTTGCTTTCTATTCCTTTTAAGCGGTAAAATTTTTGACTTATAAGTTGTCAAAATAAGTCAATAGAAGGTAAATTTTTCTGCCTTCTATACTTACATCAGAATATAAACTATTATCCTTTAAAAGGAGTCTTGTTCTCCATATAACCTATTATATTTAATGATAGTTCTTCTAAAATAATTTCTCACAAATAAAATTTAATGACAAATATAAATTTCTTCGAAATATAGAATGAAACTATTTTCTCACGAAAGAAGATTACAAAATTTAAAATATAATATCAGATGACAAAAAGATACAAAATCATAAGTCACAATATGATTATGATAATATGCATTAAAAGTGCATTTGACATACACAACTTTATTTATACATCTTCAAAAAAAATGTCTACAACTATCCAAATATAACAACCACATAATCTTCATAACTTTATAAGCATTCTTCATCTTCTTCTCTTGAAAGTAGGTACCCAAGGGCATCTCTCTGTCAAGGCTGCGAACAACGTCATCTTCATCCTCCAGCCAAAATGCCCTCCTTGTTCTCAAACCAAATGCTGACTTTATAGCCTCCTTGATTACTTCTGCACTGGCATCAATACCAATCTTTCTAGTGTAATCTCCCCACTTGATCAAAATTACCCTTCCACTATATGTAGCATTATTTTGCCCACCTTCCAACAAAAAGAGGGAGAAGTAAATAGGAAGCAATGAAAATTTTGTTGTATACACAGTAGGATATACATGATTTTTAACAATCTTCCAAAAAAATGAAGAAAATATCTGGTAGCTTTCCTTATCTTCTTTATTTACATGTATCGGATAAGCCATATCATAAGTATGCTAGGAATAGCCCACTCTCTCACCAGCAATATAATAGACAAAAAGGAAGAGTTTTGTGAGTCTATTTTACAAATAAGAATAGCCCACTCTCTCACCCCCTCTTCCACATACATATTATCAAAGGACCTAATGTGGGTAGCCTTGGAGTGTGTGTAGAAATTAGAGCTTATTTCATCAATCAATATCTATCTCAAAGTGTGACTCATTGTGACCACGCACATGCTAAATACTACAAGTTATTTTGTGGAACAGTGAGCTCTTGGGACCCAAAATACTATAAGAATACAATAAACTTACGTTTCCCACACTCCCCAGGTTTAGTTTGATCCCTAATACTTTTAGGGCTGTGTTTATTGACAAAGAGATCATGGCTTCTTATTATTTCACCTGGAACAACAATTCCATTAGCATCCAGTATCTGTAAAGAAAATAGTAAAACACATGGTTGGTACTCCTTCCAGTTCGTGGAAGAATGGAGAAATAAAAATATTATGTCAAGAAAGTGTGAGGTTTTGTCATTGTTAACACTAACTGATAAGAAGACCCACATGTAAACTTTAACCTGCATGTCATAAATGTATTTAGCTTTGTCTAACATGCTGGATTTAGATGAGGCAAAGAACCACAAAGATCAAGTAAGTGTGGGTTATGGAACTATAACTAAGATGGAAGGCGGGTACACAATGCCGCTGCATTGGTCCAGGTGACGGAAGCATTACTCAAACGAGAACTCACAAAATATTCTTATGATGTAGGCAACCTTTGGGAAAACACTGGTTATTAATTTAACAGGGAAAAAAAGATCTCCATAAATTTAACAGCATTGAGCTAGCAGGAGGAAAAAAAGATCACAAAAGTTAACACAATGTATTCACTCATCAACATGGATGCTTTGGTTTCCCTTTCTTAATGCCTTGGCATGTGTAAGCATTCCAATGCACAGCAAGATCACCGTGAAGTTACAAATAGCGCAACTTTCCTCCATTTGAGGTTTTTGATTTGTAATCCATATTTTCCATCAATTCGTTGTTGATATTTCCAAACTTAGCATTGCTAAGGCACAAATAAATAGATCAAAGATGTTAAGACAACATATTCACTTATCAACATGGATGCTTTGGTTTCCCTTTCTTAGCACCTTGGCCTGTGTAGGAATTCATACGTGCTACAAGACTACTATGAAGTCAGAAACAGGACAATGTGAGAAGTGATGAGTCTCTTGGTTTAAATGATCTGATCCTCTCTTCAGTGAAACAAGTAGAATCACAAGCCATTAGTAATCAGTCCAGGAAAGGTTTTAAAATAATAGTAGAGCCCAGACTGAATGTGCCCAATAGGCCTTTGGTAATTAACTATTGCTTCAACTTTGATTGAGCCAACTTAAGGGTCAAGTCTGAGTCACAAAATGATATGTCAAACTGATTTATTTCGGCCGTGGTCACACCACTCCCACTGTCAAAATTATAACTTCTCTCCCACTGCTTGCCTGAGTTTTGAATGTTGGTAAATCCTGGATGGAGTAAAATGATCGTACAGATAGGAAGGCCTCGTCAAGTGGTTCTGCACAGAATCCAAAAGAAACCTAGGGCAAGGTCAAACCATACTACCATAATAGTCTTTGACATTTCAGGCCATGGACCAATTCATCATGCTCAAATGATGCAATAGGGAGGGGGAAAAAGCATATGTTAACAGATTACCTACATACTATCAAGATTGCCATACATGTGTATAGTTTGATACAAGAACAATGCCCTCATCAGTTTTCTGGTCTAGATTAGACAGTAACCGAGCCAGCACCAGCATTTTCCCTGACAATTCCACCCAGATTCCATCACCACCTGTCCATGATCCGGATCCGCATGCCAATGTTAAAAAGAGATCAAAACCAAAACTTTAGTTGCACCTTTACATAATAGTAATATACCATCAAGACATGTTACCTTCCAGAGAATAACTCAGCAGGGAAAAAACGCGGGCAATCCTCAAACCCAGAAGTCCCCGGACTCCCACTTCTTATGGTATCATAAATGAGCTACAATGACTGAACGCTCATTAGAAAAAAATAATGAATAAATACTGCCTACCAGGTACAACTGTAAGGCACACGATAGACTACTAATTTCAAGAGTGCAAGGTTGTATGATATTAATGACATTACAAAAATAAAGAATGTAAATCACATCATACAAAACTAATCTCAAGAGAGCTAGGCCATATGATATTAATGTTGTCACAAGAACAACCACCATGTTCTCACCATTATTGAATAACATATTTAGATTGTGAGAAACACTCAATTTGGTGGGATTGAAACCTGCACCACCTTCTGACGAGGATCAATGATCATAGGCTTCCATATGACTAAAAGTCCTGCCACGAATCTGGATCAATTTAAACCCTCAGTAGTTTGCTTATGAACAATCCCAGAAATATCAATTTCCCCCTGATGTTGGACCAATCCAAGAACACAATTGGCTGGACTTTCCCAACTACTCCGTCGCTCCCTCCCTCCCTCCTACATCAATTAGTTGTTTATGAAAAGCACTAGCACATTGAATTAAAAGAACTAGTATATATTCAACCGCATGAATATCGTCACTTTGATAAAGAATTGGGGAACAGGGCACTGCTCTTCAAAGCATATCTCTCTACTTCCTTCTGAAGGAGACCCACATGAATCAAGAAAAGGTGGAACAATGGGAGGCATGCCCACATCAAGGGATGTACTTGTGATCAACTTTCTTACCCATGGCCGGAGTACCCAACATCGATTAAAGAGTTCGGTAAATCCGTGGATGCATTTGACAAGATACTTACCTCCGACTGAGGGCGGAGGAACCAGTGGAATCAAAGGAGGAGAGGGGAAACTACCAGCCACCTGGAGAACCACCAACGTGGAGGAGGAGGCAGCGACGGGGAGGGAGAAAAGTCAGACGGTGCTCAGGTAAGAAGAGGAGACGGCAACTGGGGGGAGCGGCGGCCGGCGTTGGTGCAGAAGGCAGCCAGGAACAGGTACCAGCAGGCAGTGAAGCAGTGGCCACCGGTGAAGGCGGCACCGTCGAGGGTGACAGTGACCGCAGGCGACGGCGACAATGGCAGCTTGGTGTTCTCCCTCAATCCGGCGTGTCCTACAGCGGCTCTGGTGCTGGCGAGAGAAGGTGAGATCGACAGCGGGGAAGGCGGGCCAAGGAGCGGAGGCTCTAGTGCTAGTGAGAGAAGGTGAGAGGGGCACAAATGAGAGCGACGATGGTTCAGCTGGAAAGAGCCCTTTCCATGGTGGGAAATAGGGGAGAAAGAGAGAGAGAAGGAATCGAGGAGGTGAGGAGGCGGAGGAAAGAAACTTTTGTTAGGAGGGAAATCGAAATCGCGTGGGGGTTAGTGAATAAAAGGCATAATTTTATTATTGCCTTCTATTTATTAAAGTTTATAAGGTAGAATATAATATTCTACCTTTATTAGATGATATTTAATATGATTAGAAGGTGGATTTATTTTTTGCCTTTTAATCATAAAAATATAAGATACAATTAACTTCTGCCTTTTATTTTCTGCCTTATATATGTAATTTTTTAGTAGTGATGCTTGTGGGGACAAATTTTATTTATTTTATTATGCATAGAAGTGCCAGTCACTAAGTGAGAAGTTTATTGTGCGCTCAATTTGACTTGGTCAGATAAAAGTGAAGTCCGTGTCAGGACCGGCAGTCCGTCATACCGTAAAGGTTATGACGTTAACTACATCCTCCGTGAGGGAGGAAAACACTTGATTAATTGCCAAGATAATGGGCCACCGGGGCTAAACAAATACAAAAACGTGAGCAAGTTAATGAACGAGATATAAACACACATTCAAGCATGTAATACAATGGTGGTATATATGTATAACCATATACACAGCTGTATGCTCTAGTAGAAATATGATTAAAATAAGGTTTGATTATCGATTTTATTGCTAATATTATAATTTATTCAAAACTTAACTCTTAATCATTTGCTTAAGCTTAAGGGTTCTCAGGCCATTGAAGGTGGCAAGAGTCGACCTGGGGACCAAGGGAGGTTGACCGGGCTCGTGACAAGGTGGATCAATGGTAGTGTGGAGAGGGGATAGGGTAACTCGGCGGCAAGGTGATGGGGCATCAAAGGCGATTTCCATACACGGGTGAAGTGTATTTGTGTGTTATGGCTTGTATGAAGTTGTAATTGTGTAATTTCTTTCTTTTGGGCTCCTTGTAAGGCTTATATAAAGCCAATGGGCCATTTGTTATGTCAAGTCTAAGGTTAGGTTGCCATTAGTAGAGTCCATTAGGGAGCTTATGCCATATTGGGTCATTAGGTTGTTAATGGGTCATTAATGCACTTAAGGCCCAAATTGGGTTACACTCCTTCATGGGCCAACTAAGTTGGAAGGGTCTAGCATGGTTGGTGGGCTGGTTACATGGCCTTTAACCACACTTGGCCCAAGAAGATGCCCATGAATGGGCACCCCCTCTTTTGGCCTTATTAGACATGGTTGGTGTGTATTAGGTGGTGTTTGAATAGCTTTAGTCCAAGGTTGAATAAGCATGGTCAAATTAGATTAAACTAATATATTAAATGTGTGATTCACATTGTATCCCAGCCCTTCAATCCAAACCCCTAGATCCAAGGGTTGAGGTTGAGTTTGGTTGGCATCCTATATAAGGTTGTATTTTTCATATTGAATGAATTAATGAAGGAAAAAAAGACATTTGCCCCCTTGGAGATTTGCGCCCCTCCCCTCTCTCTCCCTGGTTCCTCCACCCCCTCTCCCCTTTCTAGAGTGTAATCCCTTCCCCCTTGATCCCCTCCAGCATCTGAAGCAACTCCTGTGATCGCCGCCGCCATCGTCTCGCCGCCGACGCGTCGTTGCCAACGGTTTCGGTGGTTTTGTCCACTCAGGATAGGTTCCTCTTCTCCGAATTTCTGCTATCACTCCCTTCATCTTCTGAAGCTCAAAATTTCAGGGTTGGTTCCCCTCTAGAACCCTTATCCCCACAAAAAACAGCACATCAAAATTCATCCTTTAGCTATTTTTTGATTTTCGTCCAAGTCCAAGTTCCAGATCTATCTTGGTTCTGTTTACTGTTCATCAGCTCTGAGTTTACCCCATTCGAACCATCTTTTTATTTTTGTTGGGTCGCCCAAATTTATTGAGAGTTCTGTCCACATATATCTACCACCAGGAAGTTTCTTAATTTTTGATAAGGTCTCTAGGTATTTTTCAAATTTCGTCCAAGTTCCCAAGAACAGTCTACCCACAGTTTCCCAGATCCGACCCAGGTTTAGTAAAAACATCCCAGAAAATCCATTTCTTATCCAATCAAAAAACCAAAAATAGTCTCGGATTCCTCTCTCAGAGACCTTCAACTTTGTTGAAGAAATCATTTCCAGATTCGGAGGTCTTCTCCCCGGTCAACATCGATCTTCAGAGAAGTCAGAACCTACCCCTACAGTTCTGGCCAGATTCCAGCAAGCTTGTAAAATACATGATCAGAAATACAGATCTGATTATTATCTTGAAGACCCCTACGTCAAAGTATTCTGAGTCAGCTTTCCAACGGCGCTAATCTCGTCACATTCCGACGACGGGGCTGATCGCAGCAGCAGTTTTCTCCGAGTCGCACGCCTGCAAACAGAACTTTCAGGTTCGTGGCCGAGTTCCCAGCGAGCGTCGTCCAAGGGCCGCCCGGCGTCCGGCGATCGTTCCAGCAGCTCGCCATCCCAGGGGAACGCTTTCCAGGTGTCTTCACAACAGAGGAGTCATCAGGCCCCACACGACCCCTCCGGTCAATACGTGGGCCCCCACTAGCACGAGTACGCGTGAAGCCGAAGCATTGCCCGAAACCGCCCGTCAACCCAAACTTGGTCCTCCCGGGCCCACTTGTGTCGCCCTTTACCTCCCTGCGTGGAGTGGGCTTATTTGTACTGCTGTAAACATAATGTACTAAGTTCCCGGGAGTACGAGCTTTGGCCGGGTGCCGTCTTCGCCACGCCGAGAGCGTGGAGGTATCGCCTTCACCCTTACACTTGGCATTAGCTTAATTCTTTATATGCTTTATATGCCGCTGCTAGAGAGCATGTGTAGGGATACCTAGCTCGCCTTCAATTTATAATATCACTGCTGCGAGAGAGAGCGAAGCCGTCCCATGACCCGATCCAGGCGCAAAAGAGAGCCGACCACCCTAGCTCATTGCTGGTTTCTCAACCGCGCACATCCGACGCTTCCCTCGTTAAGGGACGATCGCGAGCTTGTCGTGTCCGTGGTCCCGTCCCGCATCAATTTGGTATCAGAGACAGGTTGAGTCTAGGGTGTTTGCATTCAAAAAAAAAAGAGTGTCATGTAGTCATTAGTCGGTCTAAGTCGTGTTTAGGATCATCATATTTTAAAACAACATAAAGAGTCATTTTTGGGTCGCATACATCCCTTTACTCGGTATATAAAAAGGTGTTGTCCGACCGTTAGGTTACGCCTATCGGGAAGGCCGCACACTTGTGCGAGTGACCTTCGGGTCGATTGTCTCCGCCCCGTACCGAGTCTTGGTTTACGTCTAGGGTCCTTAGTGTGCATGCATTCCAACTTTGCATTACTTAGGGTCGTGTCTAGTGTCTTGCCCAAATGGCCTTGCATATCCATTCCTAGGGATCCATTCCCATATTTTGGCAACTATGGCAAACCCATGTCGACCCGTCCAAGGTGATAGGTCCATGTCCGAGTACCTTCGGGCATATCATAAGTATTGGTTGGAACATGGCTTGGGAGAGGAGAGCAACACGGCCGCATTTCAATTCCGGAGAGGTTTGCGCCTTCACTTCCAATTGGAATGTCTTATCCGCAATGCATTCTCTCTAGCGGAATCCTATACGGTCGCTCTAGTGGTCGAACCATTTGAGTCACACTTCTCTCGGTATGGTGGCTTTAGACAAGCATCTACCTCCCAGCCGCCTACACCATGGCCTTCACCACTCGAGAGAGTTCCAATGTCATCCATCTCTATTTCCAAATTTGATTCAGAGTCCTCTCATTTGGAACCACCAAGGCCCGAGCCACCCGTATTTCTAACGGGTACGCTTTTCATAGCCGAGCCGCTTCTTAGTTGGCTCAAGGATGGCTTGGTCCTACCTCCCTTCCCATCAATGGACCCCACACTACCACTAGTGTCAAGCAACTCATTTCATACCACCTTCCGGTCTCGTCACTATGTGGACACATTGGACGACCTTCTTAAAGGGTTAGACCGACAGTTGACCTTTACACATTTATTGGCCCGAGGCTTCGACCAACCCACTAGTCGTAGCATCATCCATCCGGCCATAGGGTCCATTACCTCCGTATGTACCACGGGTTGTGTTACCACAGAGGTTCTTCTACTTCTCCCGCTACCGGATGAGCCCGACTTCATTACTTGTCTGCCGAGGGAGGAGTCATATCTCCTATACACGGTCTCATCTATCGCGATGGATGGAGGTGACCCTCACCTTCATGAATTCCAAACATGGGACTATGTAACGGCGGAACCGAGGGGTCACGCTTTCTTTGAACCATTCGACCCCTACTCTAGTGGGCCCCATGACTCATCACTTCCTTCATACCTTATCGGGGAAGTCCACTTTCACACCCCTTTCCCATCGGTCGGGCCCTCTACATCAACCAAGCCCGTCCACGATACACCTACACCCGGTTCTTCCACACCCGGCTTTCCTAGCCCTCCCAAGTCTCCCAAATCCAAAGGGCCGTCCATGCATGACTGGGTCATACTTGGACATTAAGTATACCCCATGCCACCTATCTCCGGTTACGTCAAATGCATGCATGGCACATATTCGGGTGTCCTGGTCCGCCGTCACCCATGTACGGGTCGGACTAACATTAGGTGTGTCTAGAGTCATATATGAGTCGGTGTGTTTTCTTTATGTGGTTTGTTTGTGTGGTGATTTTGAGTCGGTTGTTTGCGTGGTTTGCATTCGTGTGTCTGTGCATGGTGAGTCTGCATGTGTCTTGTGCAAGCTCGTTGTCGGTCTCTTACGAGTAAGAGGCGAGTGGACTCACTTGATGAGTATGGGATTGGTTTTACTTCTATATCCGGATCAGTCACCTATAGGGACTCAGCGGTGATTCCTAGTGAGTCTTCGAGCTGTTTCCTTCCTTTGAGAGTGCCCCTTCGGAGTGACCACCTTTAGCCATAGCAGTGCGCATATCGAGTATATATGGAATGAGCAGGTGCCGATCACTTGGAGTGGAGCATACCTGCACTACTTAGCACGGTGACGGATCCGCCGGAGGACCGGAGCATCCATACCCCTGCTCGACGGGGTCGAGTTCCTCCCACCCGGGGAGAATTGATGGGGCATCAAAGGCGATTTCCATACACGGGTGAAGTGTATTTGTGTGTTATGGCTTGTATGAAGTTGTAATTGTGTAATTTCTTTCTTTTGGGCTCCTTGTAAGGCTTATATCAAGCCAATGGGCCATTTGTTATGTCAAGTCCAAGGTTAGGTTGCCATTAGTAGAGTCCATTAGGGAGCTTATGCCATATTGGGTCATTAGGTTGTTAATGGGTCATTAATGCACTTAAGGCCCAAATTGGGTTACACTCCTTCATGAGCCAACTAAGTTGGAAGGGTCTAGCATGGTTGGTGGGCTGGTTACATGGCCTTTAACCACACTTGGCCCAAGAAGAGGCCCATGAATGGGGCGCCCCCTCTTTTGGCCTTATTAGGCATGGTTGGTGTGTATTAGGTGGTGTTTGAATAGCTTTAGTCCAAGGTTGAATAAGCATGGTCAAATTAGATTAAACTAATGTATTAAATGTGTGATTCACATTGTATCCCAGCCCTTCAATCCAAACCCCTAGATCCAAGGGTTGAGGTTGAGTTTGGTTGGCATCCTATATAAGGTTGTATTTTTCATATTGAATGAATTAATGAAGGAAAAAAAGGCATTTGCCCCCTTGGAGATTTGCGCCCCTCCCCTCTCTCTCCCTGGTTCCTCCACCCCCACTCCCCTTTCTAGAGTGTAATCCCTTCCCCCTTGATCCCCTCCAGCATCTGAAGCAACTCCGGTGATCGCCGCCGCCATCGTCTCGCCGCCGACGCGTCGTTGCCAACGGTTTCGGTGGTTCTGTCCACTCAGGACAGGTTCCTCTTCTCTGAATTTCTTCTATCACTCCCTTCATCTTCTGAAGCTCACATTTCAAGGGTTGGTTCCCCTCTAAAACCCTTATCCCCACAAAAAAAATCATGTCAAAATTCATCCTTTAGCTATTTTTTGATTTTCGTCCAAGTCCAAGTTCCAGATCTGTCCTGGTTCTGTTTACTGTTCATCAGCTCTGAGTTTACCCCATTCGAACCATCTTTTTATTTTTGTTGGGTCGCCCAAATTTATTGAGAGTTCTGTCCACATATATCTACCACCAGGAAGTTTCTTAATTTTTGATAAGGTCTCTAGGTATTTTTCAAATTTCGTCCAAGTTCCCAAGAACAGTCTACCCACAGTTTCCCAGATCCGACCCAGGTTTAGTAAAAACATCCCAGAAAATCCATTTCTTATCCAATCAAAAAACCAAAAATAGTCCCGGATTCCTCTCTCAGAGACCTTCAACTTTGTTGAAGAAATCATTTCCAGATTCGGAGGTCTTCTCCCCGGTCAACATCGATCTTCAGAGAAGTCAGAACCTGCCCCTGCAGTTCTGGCCAGATTCCAGCAAGCTTGTAAAATACATGATCAGAAATACAGATCTGATTATTTTTTTTGAAGACCCCTACGTCGAAGTATTCTGAGTCAGCTTTCCAACGACGCTAATCTCGTCGCATTCCGACGACGGGGCTGATCGCAGCAGCAGTTTTCTCCGAGTCGCGCGCCTGCAAACAGAACTTTCGGGTTCGTGGCCGAGTTCCCAGCGAGCGTCGTCCAAGGGCCGCCCGGCGTCCGGCGGTCATTCCAGCAGCTCGCCATCCCAGGGGAACGCTTTCCAGGTGTCTCCACAATAGAGGAGTCATCAGGCCCCACACGACCCCTCCGGTCAATACGTGGGCCCCCACTAGCACGAGTACGCGTGAAGCCGAAGCATTGCCCGAAACCGCCCGTCAACCCAAACTTGGTCCTCCCGGGCCCACTTGTGTCGCCCTTTACCTCCCTGCGTGGAGTGGGCTTATTTGTACTGCTGTAAACATAATGTACTAAGTTCCTGGGAGTACGAGCTTTGGCCGGGTGCCGTCTTCGCCACGCCGAGAGCGTGGAGGTATCGCCTTCACCCTTACACTTGGCATTAGCTTAATTCTTTATATGCTTTATATGCCGCTGCTAGAGAGCATGTGTAGGGATACCTAGCTCGTCTTCAATTTATAATATCACTGCTGCGAGAGAGAGCGAAGCCGTCCCGTGACCCGATCTGGGCGCAAAAGAGAGCCGACCACCCTAGCTCATTGCCGGTTTCTCAACCGCGCACATCCGACGCTTCCCTCGTTAAGGGACGATCGCGAGCTTGTCGTGTCCGTGGTCCTATCCCGCATCACAAGGGGAACGAACGTAGTGAGTCGGTGCAGGGGATGGGGTGCGTCGGTGCTAAGGAGGAGATGGAGAAGGGAGATGGGGTAGGTCGGTGCAAGGATAGGTGGGTCGGCGGCCATGCAAGAGGTGAGTCGATGGCCATGCGAGAGATGAGCTAGCGGCTTGATGTTTTGAAAGGCGATAAGGCGGTGTGGCTGGGGGATGAATCGGTGGCCATGGCGCCGACTCATGGAGGCCACCGCCGACTCACTTCTATTGTGAGGGAGCTAGCGCCGACTCAGGATGTTTTCAAAGGGATCCTGCTCTTTGAGCCATGGAATGGACCCGGGGGGTTTGAGGTTGATGCAAGGGAGCCTTAGCTTGCCTTGGGAAGGGTTTTGAGGAAAAAAAAACTTAAGGGATTGAATTAGAGCAGAAATCATCTAAGCAAGATGATCACTTTAAGAGGAAATCTAAAAAATATTGGGCAGAATCTCCCCTTATTTTAGAAGATTGTGAGAGATTCAATTGAGAATCACATGAGGTGAAACTCAGTAATCGAAAGGCCGAATATGGGGATCTTGTAACCTGAATTGATTATGGAAACCCTAAGGACTAGCTTGCTAAGGGTCCTATCAATCCATGTTGGAGTTTAGAAACGTGGGCGCCCAATGTTGCCAACTGGGTGGCATTTCACTTGTTTATTGTTCACTCTGTAGGGAGGGCTTCCAGGGGAACATACCATGGCATGGTAGACCCCCGAGTACCCAGAGTGATCATAAACCATCGAACGAAAGAGAAACATTAAATGGGGATTTCCCCCTCCCCGGTGGTGGATTCACATACACATTCGAGAAACAATTAACAGGGCAGGGAAGCTGTTATCCTGGCCAAAGGAGATGCAAAACATGCTATCGAGATGAGCAGACTTGCATTCTCGCTATGGACGGCAGTTGGCGAACTAATAATCCTAGTGAAAACCTAAGAGCCCTCCCCAGAGGTCCGAGCAAGGCAATCCCAGCCGGGAAGGTGGGCTCATGCCTACTTTTGAGAGTATAGAAATGGGGTGCTCAGGGGAAAAGACCCTCGGGGATAATTCATCAAACACCAGACAGGATAAGCAACAGCTATCAAAGTTCGATGTAGGAACAAAAATAATCGATGATACCATTATAACTGGAAACTCACACTTCATTTTGGAGGGCACTGATACCCTACAACCCATGGGAATGGGTGAAAGGGTACACGGAGGTCTCCCAGTAGTAGTATATTCATCCATACATTGTTAACCATAACATATGCACTCACAGATGCACCCTTATCAGTTCATCACATTGAGAAACACTACGCATGCGATGGAAACAGGCAGTGAAACCCATGGAACCTCGGGGAGGGGATTCCACTGTCGCCCTTCGGGCGTGGCCATTGGCCATTCTAGCAGCGGGGTTTCGAACAGAACACTACAAATTCCCTAGCGATCAAAGGATATCATCAGTGGGTGTAGCCCTTACAGGGCCTCCTCACGATCGAGATGTAGGTTTCATTGCCCGGTAAAGAAACGGAGGCTATCGGAAAGCAATTAGAGAGGGAGGAGGATTAGAAGAACCGATATGAACATTCAATGAAACAAACACCAGGATGCAAATGTATGAACATAGAAGATGAAGGACGCAACAACATCTATTTCATTTCCTTAAGAAAAGAAAGAATACAGGCGAATTAGATGAAAGAAAAGAAAAATGGAGGTAGAAGGCGAGGCTATTAATTTCCTTCGGGCTCTCCTGCAGCAGAGACCTACCTATTCTCTCTCTCACTCTTCTCTTCCTTCGCCTTCGCCTCTGCATCTTCTTCTCTCTTTTTCTTCTGTTTCTCTATTACTCTCGCTCTATTCTTCAATCTCCCTTTGTATATGCTTCCTCTTGTGTTCTCTCTTCTGTTTCTCCTCTTATTTTGCTCTTATTCTTCCCCCTCTCTTCGAAGGCAAGCTGTCCCTTTTATAGGCCAAATAGAGTATCACCCATGGGATGGGATGGATCCCCCCGCACTGGATCACTGCCTGCCAGCAGCTAAGGGCACAACCGAGTCACGTGGGGGATGCCCCACCGACTCAACCCAGCAGGCGCTGCCGACTCACGATGAAGCAAGGGTGCCTCCGAGTCAACGTCGTATGCAAAAGGGCGCCGCCAACTCAACTAGCATGGTGCCACTGACTCAACGACATATGAAGAGTACCACCGACTCACCTAGTGGCATTTTCTATAATTATGTCATTTCCCCTCGGAGCTGACTCCAATAGAAGCCTGACATTTGGAGCAACCTTGGGTTTGATATAGTGGCTTTGGAGTATGGATTTCATTGTTTCCGAGTCCTGATTTACAGTTTCTGGGGATTTTCGACGGGTTTTGTCCTGATTTGGCCTTTGGCGTGTTGGATTAGGTGGAAGGTCAAACTAGAGGGGAGGGGTGAATAGGTTGACCCTTTAAAAAATTAATGCACGATCACACTAGCTATAGAAAGCAGAATGCTAATTAGAAGTTCAGTAAACAGACAGTATTAATATCGTGCCTAATCAAACATCTAACGATAAGTGAATTATGTGAGAAAGCAAACCACAAAAAGGAACACAAATTTTTATGGTGGTTCGGTCTCCCTGTGGAGACCTACGTCCACCCCTCACTAAACCAGTGAGGATCCCTACTGAGCTTTACAACTTGGCTACACCGAGGAACTACTTCCTCACACACCGCTGAGCATTACAGCTTGGCTTAACCAGAGGAATAGATCCTCTAAACCGCTGACAAACAGCTTGCAGGCAACACGCCCAACTTCCCTTGATCCAAGCATAGTCTGCTGGATCAAACCCCTCCCTCTACTCAAACCAGTACGAGGGAGAAACAATATAACAGAGTTCAAATTGAAAAGACAATCAATAAACGAAATCACTCAGTAATGAAAGAATAATCTTAGATCTGTGGGGCAGCCGGATCTCAGGCTTGAATTCAGAAATATGGGAGAACTAGCTTCAACGATCAGCTATTCTTCTTTTTATGAAATGTAGATGAACTTGCGATGGATCACTGCTCCTAGATCTCCTCAGGTCTTCAGCAGATCGCCATCAGGAAGAAGATGAACTCCCAGTTCCTCTCGTGAGCTTCTCTTGCTTTGCCTTGTCCGCAGCAACAACGAAATCTCCAAAACCTTCTTCGATAATCAAGTTCACGCGCTCACTTCCAGATTCATGTAATATATATGTCTAGTGGGCCCCATCCAGATTTTTTGGTTAGCCCAATGATTGCTCTGCATAGAGCCTTTTGGAATCGCGAGAGAAAACCAGATTGCAAGCGCTTTTGGCTGATGTGGCCTTTGACGTCACTTACGATTGGGGTCCACCCAACTAATCTCGTAAGTGGTTCAGATGGCGTCAACCCATTGAGTTCACGGGGTTGACGTAGCCTTGAAATCCCTCACATGGCTTTGAATGTAATACTGGATGCGTTGACGCGTGGGGTCACTGCGTCGACCCACTGAACTGACCCAGAGCCAACTTCACCTAAGAGTGAACTGCTGCGTCGACGCTATCATGCTATAGCGTTGACGCACTGGGGTATTCCAGTGACCCATAGCTCTACCTTTTTTAACTGCTGCGTCGACGCTGCTCTACTGTGGCGTTGACGCAGTGAAGTAGATCTGTGAATACCTCTACTTCTTAAGCTGATGAGTTGACGCTGCAATAGCGTGGAGTTGACGCACTGATATTATATCAGTGACTTATGATTTTGCCTCTTCAACTGATGCGTGGACGCCTTGAACTCCTAGCGTTGACCCTGTTCCTTTCTTGCAACAAAAAGAAATCAAGTGGAAGCGTTACTGAATCAAGATTTAATTCAACATTTTGAGTTGAATTCAACATTCACATCTCATGGTTGTCATCATCAAAATCAGGGGCACAACAATCTCCCCCTTTTTGATGATGGAAACTATGAGGTGAATGTCATTACATCTAAATAAAAATGTATCATTCAGATCAAAAAAGAAAGTTCAGATCAAAGAAAGAATTCACTTTAGTGACTGAACCAAACACCATTTTTTGTCATTCATTTAAGTCCAAAGGTTTACATCATAGAGAAGGACAAAAAGAAAGAAACTTCAGTCAGTCAACACATTTGATGCAGATGCAATGCAGTTCTAGTCTAGACTTCACTTTGAGTTCATGTCTCTCCCCCTTTGACATCATCAGGAAGGGGAGTAGATGAGGAAGCCTGAAGTACAGTTGCAGACACAATATCCAACTGTTGCTGAAGCTGAGCCATGGAAGCTGCCATAGTGTCCATCCTTTCAGGAAGCAACTGATCTCTATTCACCACAAACTTGTGGTACTCTTTGACCTTAGTAGAAATACCATCAAACCAATTGTGTAATATATCAAACAGATAATCCACCTGAGCTTTCTGCTAAGATCCCCATTCAGGTGAAGAGGAGGATGCTTCTGTTGGTGGAGGGCAGTACACATCACGCTGATCTTCAATTGTGGGTGGGAAGTTTTCTTTTAGAATATGCAACACATCCACAACCTCATCACTGACTAGAGTGGTTCATTCAAACAGTTTAGCAATGTCCTGACCAAAAGATGTAATCTTTTCAAACAGGGTTTGAACCTTTTCACTAAACTCATTGTTCTTGCCAACCAGGGTGGAATATTTCAAGTTCAACTTGGATTGGTTTTCCCTGACATCATAGTTGTATGTCCGTACACTCTGTATCCTGTTCAAACATTGTTGATGCAAGCTTTGTAAGTTACGCATGACTGAACCAGCTTTCTGACAAGCTTGAAGAAGAGATTCCATAAATTCATGAAGCTTCTTGTCTGACTTGAATTTATCACGTGTAAAATTTTCCCATCTGCTGTCTAATTTCTGTTCAAGGTGTGACAGCCTCATATCCGTTGTTGAACTTAGGTGCATTATGGAAGAGTCAATGCTCTTGAATTTCATTTCCAAAAATTGAATGAGTGTAGGATTGATGCTAGAAAAATCATTCTGAGAGTTAGCTGGAATCTCCTCAGAGGTAGATGCAGGTCCCCTTGGTGGAGAGGGTTCTGGAAAAGGACCTTGTACTATGACAAGCTCTCTGGAAGCAACGGGAAACACAAGAGTAACATCTTGTACATTGTAATCATCCTAGATATTGCTGAAATCTTGGTAGTCCATTCTGGCTGAACTAGCTTCAGGTCTATCTTCCCTAGCTTCTGATCTTTCCATTCTGTGTAGACTGGCCTCTTGCTGATTTTGTGTGTCAGTTCTTACTTCTTGACCAGTTTCCACTGAGGCAGATACAGGTTTCTGACTTGGCAGAACCCTGACTGGCTGTCCATTTATGACTTTAAATCCCATGAATTTCTGAATGTAGGAAAGGGAGTATATGTTTCCTTTAGGAATAGTCAGTTTCTTCTCATCACCAAAATCTACTCCAACTTTTCGAAATATGGCAGTCAATGGAGCAGCATATGGGAGTGTCCTAGATTGTGTTAAGCAAGATCCCATAGTTTGAATGACTACATCTGACAAAGAAATGTTTATCTTTTTTAGCATGCAATACAGTAAAAATCTCTGCATCTTAGTGACCCGTTCCCTTCCACTGCTCTGAGGTGTTATCATTGATGTGCAAATATGGTGGAGCAGTCTATTGAATGGAGGGAACCTATTTTCTTTAAGACTAGATAAGAAAGTCTGCCTAACGTCTGTAGGATCACTGGGTTTGTCAGTCAGAAGAGCATAAGCTGCATGTTCATCAAACTGAAAACTGTGTAACTAAACCCCATTCATTTGTATTTTTCAAGCTTTGGCAAACAGTTTGTTGGTCAATTCGAAACTAACATTCCTGATAGTTGAAGAAATTTTGGGGATCTGAGGTTCATACTTCAAATTGTGGTAAAATTCCCTAACTAGGGTGGGATAATAAATCTTATGATTTGTAACGAAAGACCACCAACCCTGATAATCCAAAGTAGGGAATAGTTGCGGATAAACCTCAAGCATCTCAACGTCGGTAGAAATAATATACCGTGGAATAAGGACTTTTAGAGGTTCTTCCATGTTGATGGTGAGAGAGGGATCAGAAGACCTTGCATTAGGACTGTCCGCACCTTTCTTCCCCTTGGCAGCGCCTGAAGATGTAACCTGCTCCTCTGTCTTGACGGTAGATAGCTTTCTCTTTTTGGTTGGCGGGCTTGGATGAAGACGGCGTTTCCGAAGAGATAACTCTATCTCTTTGCCTTTCCGTTTCCTTGGAGCTGAAGGAGACGGTATCTCCTCTTCAGGATCTGCCACGCCCTTGTCTTTTCCCTTCTACTTTGCTACCCTTGTCTTTGCCGGCGAGCTTTTCTCTTTTCCTTTCCGTTGTGGTGGAGCTGACTGAGACGGCGTCTCCTCTTGATATTTGGTTCGAGGCTCAATCCTGCCCGTAGCAAAGATGGGATCTCTTCTCTTTAGATCTTTTTTGTTCTTCCCCTTCTTCACTTGTTTCGGAGGCGCCATAGCGAGAATAAAAAAAAATTGAGAGAAGGAGCTGAGAAAAAATCGAGAGGTAGAGACCCACTAGGTCTTGGAATGAGCTGAGTAGACGGCAGCGTTTACGCTGCGGGGTTTTAAAGAAGGTGACGACTCAAGTTCAATTCAAAGGATTGAACCAATTTACTGTTCTGAACCGGACTGGGACGAAATGGGAGTTATTGAATGACAGCGTTTACGCAGTGAGGCACTGCGTCGACGCCACCAAGGCGAGTCATGAATGTATTGTGAAGTGGACAGGAAATAGTGAAGACCCATAATATTTAGGCATTCGAAAGACATTGAAATTATGAAGAGATGAAATTATATTCAGGGATTTTTAATCGATAGAATTCAAGTTCCCTTATGAGATATATGATGAGAAATTATGAGAACCCCTAATTCATTTAATGATGTGGAGAAAAATAATCTTAAGACTTTGAGATAAATCCTTGAACAAGAAGAGCATGATTGTGGAATAAGGATTGAATAATTTTCACACTTGGAACTTTCTCAAATATTGTCCCTAGAATATTCAATTTCAAGAGACCCTTATAGTAGTGAATTTAACTCGAATTGAGGATGAACTCTAAAGGATTTTATTTTTGAGCATCAGGTCAACCCCATATGAACATTGACATTTTTCATTTTTCATCAATTGCAGTCAAGTATAGCTAGCCTTTTGACACGGGTGCACATGTTTATCAGACACCAGAGTCCCCGGTTACTTAGCATAGCTAACTATTCTGCACAACTGAAACAGAGTTGGCAACTCACATCATGACATGCCTTTTAGCACTTCAGTGGTGCATGAAGGTAGTTTCTCAGTGGAAAGTTACCATTGCTCTACAATGAATTATTTTTCCTTTAAAATAGAGGTAACAGCCCACATCATGACAAGCTCATTGTTGGGTTCGGTGCAGTATTCAGAGGGGGGGGGTGAATGAATATAGCCCTTTAAAAAACTTTCACCCAATTAAAATATGATGCTCACTAAAGTTACTAGTTCGCAAACTAGACAAGCTTAAAAGCTAATGGGCAGATGCGGAACTAAACAAACACACAGTAAGATCACTAGAGTGCTAACAAGACAGATTTAGACAAAGTATAGCTCAACTAGAATTTCGCTCTCTTGACAAATTAAAATACTCTAAGAAGACTAATTAACTCTTCTGCTCAACCAGAAGCCAAACACATGGAGCGCCCATATGCATTCATCTAGCGGAAGCACAATAGAACAAAACAAACCACAATGCACAAGGGGTTTTTAGGTGGTTCGGTCCAACAGACCTACATCCACCCCACACTCAAACCGAGTGTGGATTACTGCTGCGCAACACAACTTACGTTCGCTGGGCAATACAGCTTAGCCTACAACCGCTGGGCCTCACAGCTTGCCGTCGAGTGGAATCCTCCACTGCCTGCTGGGGATTACAGCTTACCCGTCCAGTGGAAACCTCCACTGCCCGCTGAGCAACACAGCTTGCTGTCCAGAGGAGTCCTCTTCTGCAACGCTGGCTAACAGCTTGAAGGAAAGTATAAAAAGGAAACAAAAGATAAGATGAACAGTAATCGAAAGCTGTAAACATAAAGCATAATATGGCTCTCAAAGAGCTGACTAGCCTGGATTTGATCCATGGTCCAGTGAAGACTGATCTTCAAACAACCTCTCTCACACTCTTCTTCTCACAATCTCACTCTCTCTTTCTCTTTTACTTCTTTCTTCTTCTGCTCACGATCGCTTTCTTTCTTTTTCTTTCTCTCTACCTCTCTTCTTCTTCTTCTCTTCTTTTCCTTCTTCTTCTTCTGTCTGGATCGAAGGCTCTCTGGTGTATACACTTTGCTGCTCTTCTTTTGTCGATCGATCTACTTCTTCTGTGGAAGAAGGCTTGTATATATATAGCAGCAGCAGCAGGCACACTGGGCGCGTGTGGCTTCCACATTTCTTGCCCTAAAAATTTGGACCACGTGGCAGCATCCTGGTATCTCGTCCATCCTTGGATCACGAGCCAGGCACCTCGGATCACGTGCCCTTCATTAGCCTCTTCAGTCCCTGTCAGATAGATGAAACGAAGTCATTAGTTCTAAGTATATGCATTGCATTGTATAGACTTTGTTGTGAAGGCGAAAGCAATGTAAAGTGTGCACAACGCAGTGTATAGACTTAATGAATATAAATGTGTCATAAGAAGGAATGCAGTGTACAGACTTAGTGAATGTATAGGCTTCATAAAAGGAATCCAGTGTACAGACTTGCCCAAAGTATAGACTTCATATGAGGAGGCAACGGCTGTACATACTTCCTAGCAGCCGCTGTACAGACTCAAAGTGAAGCCCGATGCCAATGTATAGACTTTACTGAAGACACTGGACTCGAGTGCAAACTTTACAACTAATGAATGCAATGCAGTGCAGACAATGGTTGTACATACTTTAAATCCCAAAGGCAATGTATAGACATTGGACTGTACAGACTTTATGATGCTTGTATGCAATGTAGAGACTTCGCTGAATGAGAATGCAATGCAGAGACTTCATGTTATGAAGCAAAGGATACACTTAGCTGAAGACTGCCAGTCGACGTATAGACTTGGCATCAAAGCCAGTGTATAGACTTTATGCGTGAAGCAGCACAAGGAATAAGTGTGTACATTGAGAACCAATGTATAGACGTTATGAATCAGATCTGAAGCAGTGTATGGAGTTGCTATAGTGTAAAGCAATGTTCAGACTTCAGATGAGAAGGGACTCGCTGTACATACTTGTTGAGGCTCAAGCAGTGTACAAACTTTGAAGCACAAAGGTAATGTACATACTTGTTGATGCGAAGCCAATGTATAGACTTAGAGTGTAGCTGAAGCCTTGATCGTAGGAATAGGCTGGAGTGTATAGACTTCAGGCTTCAGAAACGGATGTACAGACTTCACTTATGAAACGTAGGGAAAGACCCCAATGTATAGACTTTACCTTGAACGAAAGTCAGTGAAGAATGTATAGACTTTCACGATGTGTAGACTTTGGATACGTGAAAGCTACAGTGAAGGAGTGTACACACTTGACCAATTCAAAGGCGAATCGAGTGTACAGACTTTGACTTCAACAGAGACGTTGCATGAGACGTTGAAGTATGTATAGACTTTAACAGTGAAACGATGTACAGACTTCAACAGTAAGACACAAATAGAGACGCTAAATAAGACGTAGGATGCACTGTTCAGACTTGGACAATGATGTACAGACTTACTCGAGTGAGACGATGACCAAGATGATGCAACTACAATGATGTACAGACTTCGCCTTAGACTCTAAGTGAGACGGACAGTGTATAGACTTAGCCTTAGACTCTAAGTGAGACAGATAGTGTATAGACTTAGCCAATGCACTGTGGATGTATGGACTTTGACGCCTGCATGCTATGCAATGTACACACTTGGTGACTTCACATGTTGTGCAATGTGCAACCAGTGTATGGACATGTCGTGCCTACACAGGGCGTTGTACACACTTGCTGCCTAGGACAATGTATAGACTCAATCAATTGAAGAGTTTCCAGTGTATGGACTTGAGTTCTTAAGCATGACTGCTGAAGGAGTCGACCCATCAGAGGATGTGTCGACCCATGACATATGAGAAATGTAAACAGCAGTGAATGGAACGTGAATGGAATGCAAAGAACATGCAGAGGCAGTATAGACTTTGAATCCAATGCACACGGCTGACAGACTTGAAGTGAACTGAATGAACATGATGTACATACTTCAAGGCTTGAATGCAAATGATGCACACTTCCAATGTAGAGACTAGCACTTACTGCTATTCAGACTATGCAGATACATGCAGAGACATTCAGACTATACAGATACATGCAGAGACATTCAGACTATGTAGATACATGCAGAGACATGATATCTGACAAAATGCAATTCAGATATATAAAGAACAAATGCCATCAATGCTAAACATCATCATTCATGTTGCTATCATATGCAGAATGCTCAAGGATAAGAATGCACAGAAATGCACTTTGTTTATTGCAATCATCAAAACACAATAGCATTGCTATCATCAAAATACAATATCAAATGCACTCAAATGCACTCACTGTCTTGCTATCATCAAAACCAAATAGCATTGCTATCATCAAAGCAACATAGCACATGCTTGTGCCTAAGGGGCACAACATTCTCCCCCTTTTTGATGATGGCAATAAACAGTGACAGTGAGTCACACACAAAATTTTCTCCCCCTTTGACATAATCGAAAAGGGAAGAACAATAAAAAACATGTGTGCAACATGGCAGTATGCATGCAAGTGACTTGTCGAGCAATAAACTCCCCCTGAAGGTATGATTCCCCCTGAATTATTTCTCCCCCTAAATAAATGCTCCCCCTTTGAGAAGGAGTATGAACAGATAAACAAAGGTAGAGAAGGTAGGAGGGTCACTTGACAACAGATGAATCATAGGTTCAGAAAGGAAGCATGATTATAAACAACTGTTAAAGTATAAGAATCAGCAACATACATTTTTGACAAAAATTCAGGTTTAACAGTGATAAATCTAGAGTAAAACATCTGACCCCTGAAAAAGAGTTTATAGATTCCATTTATAGCAATGAATCTAGGGCACATGGTATTAATAGATAAGTCAGAAATAATACCCTTTTGTGATTAAACATGGAAGATCAAGAATGACAGTTTCAATATGTATTGAAAATAATTTTCACTCATTGACTTTTAATTTTTCGAAGGGTTACAGCAGTTTGATTTTCACTTTTGAATTTTTCAGAACCTGAACTAAGTAAATAGATCAGTGGCATTTTTGCTGTTGACATTAGGTGTACACCTTGGTCAGAGGCAGGTACCCCCAGTTACTAGGCATAAACTACTAGACCTATTTCAGATCAGAACCCACAAAGGATGGTCTTCACTTTTGACATTAAGGGTATACCTTGATTAGAGGCCAGTACCCTCAGTTACTTGGTGAGGACTCCCCCTATAGATTTGACCCTATGAACAGAGATATTCTGAATCACCTCATGACATGTGAATTCTCCTGCTTCTTTGGAGGAGTTCACAGTTTCTCAGTGCAATCAGCCATTGCTCTATCACTGTGTTCAGTTCTTAACATTAATGATCTTATTTACTGCTGCCCTTAATTCTTTTAGAGTGATTGTTTAAAAAATCAGTACACACTCTTATTAGCATGTTCTAGACATATCCAGTTCAACACATTTAGGTATTACAAAAACTTTTTCTATTTTAGCCATGAGACAAAGATTAAGAGCTATAAAAGTTTTCTTTTATCTCAAATTCTGAAGTGCAGACACTTAACTCTCCAATTTATAAATGTTAAACATTTAGTTCCTTTCAATTTGTAAGTGTGATTCTTATAAGTGAACAATTGCAATAATCACCATTCAATGTACTAAACCAGATGCAAAGCTGTTGTTTAGTGAAAATGATGGGGAAAAGATAGCAATTGGCAATATGGTTCAATGAGCAACTGATGTCAAAGAATATGAATCATTTGAATGAGAACACTGAGAAGTGAATAGGATTCAATGAATTGAATAGAACTCTCAGCTCCCCCTGACATCATGATGCAAGAGATATGCTATGCAACATACTGTCCTACATGCAGATTATACACCAAGGATACATGAGACAAGTATGCAATCCATTCAGTTTTATGCATCCAAGTTATAAGCATTTTCATCCTTTTTCAGATTTTTCAACATATGATGCAGTGCACTGTTCTACATGAAGACATGACCCATGGTACTCGGCGGAGAACTTGGTCTCAAAGACCATCTCACACATGGTAGAAACCTCCGGGCAGATTTCCTTACCTTTTAGTAACATACCATTTGATATACCAGGGTTAAGCAAATGATAATACAGTGCAAAGCAGCCCTATTATGCATTGAAAAACATGCAGTCTACGACAATAGGCAAATGACAGTCATGCAAATCAGTCCTTTATGTATTGATCAATTTCATTGACAGTCATGCAGATGATATATGCAAGTACTAGACACATGCATTGACTGTATGCACTAGCTGACCCATTCAAGCTCAGTCCAAGTATGTAATCAAGCATGCAATGCATTGACACAAGACACATGCGTTGACTCTATACACTGAAGAACTATTCACAATCAGCAAGTTATGCATTCAACAACAAGCATGCAGTCCATTGACACAAGGTTCATATAAAGCATCGACTGTTAAAAATGATTGTGCAGAGCATCTAACAGCCCATTTATTCAGTGCAATAGTCAGTGAGAGAAGAGCATCAGATATATGTAAAGTAAAATTCAGTAGCTGAGTCTGGAATGCAGACTGATCAGCTAGACATGAAGAGATCATCAACAATCAATCAAGCAAATCAATATGAAACTCACAATTTTCATGCTCACAATTTCAGATAATGGAATTTAAAGCAAAGTTCAGAACTGACCTGAATTGTAGTATCCTGGGGTTTTCTTGTTGAGTGCCTTGGTTAACCCCTTTTATTCATTTCCAAGGCACACCTGCAACAACTGGATTATTTTGATCCTGCAGGAACCTAAGCTGTCTTGGGTCCTGTATGAGCCCTAACAGGTGTTCTAAATAATCTTTTAGCAACATGATCATCATATTCCATCAGTTTACACTCAAACATTGAATGTCCAGTTTTTCCACAATAATAACATGAAGCCACAGAATTTTTATTTTTATTCTTCATGTTAGGAGAAACATGATGCCCATGTGCATGCATATGAGTATGAAAATTATGTGTATGAGTATGAGTATTTCTTTTATTGACATGAAAATTTTTCTTTCCATGCTCAGCCAGCCGACAGTTGGCAGCTTTGTGGCCTAGCTTACCACATTCAAAATATGCAAAGTTTTTCTTTTTATCTCTCAAGTTATTTCTAGCAGAATCATAGAAAGCAGGGAATTTGACAGATTTAGAGTTTAATCTATTTCCCTGAGCATGCCAGCAATCTTTGACTACATGCCCATACTTACCACATTCAAAGCATTTAAGATGCTTGCTTCTTGATTTATTTTTACCCCAATGATTTCCTGACCAGCACTCATTAGCCTTATGCCCAGGCTTGTTGCAAGTGAAACAAATGATATGCTGGCCTGAAATAGATCTATATCTATATGGGTTATGAGCATGTGTGAAAGATCTAGGATTCACATTGTTATCTTCTTTCAGTTTAAAACATGCATTCATTACATGACCACGCATACCACAATAATAGCATGAAGCATTAGATTTCCTAGGGGCATGGTTTCTATCAGATGAATTCACAGATGCATGTGAATGAGTACAAGAAGCATGAGCATTTTGCATGGACCCATCAGATTCAGCAGAGCTAACAAATTTCAGAGTATAACAAGAATTATTCTTTGCCCTTTTTGTTTGACTCTTTCTTTTCAATTTCTGATTATCCTCAACAGGTTTTGTTTACTTTTCAATTTTCTGAGCGTTAAACTGAAAGACAGATTTTGAAGGTGACTTCTGATTTTCATTTTATTTTGGGGATTGCCTTGAAGTACCAGCTACATCAGTGCTTTGGACAAAAGTGGTATATAGCTGGTTTTTAGTGATTTTCTTAACATCAGAACAGCAATTTGTTCTCCCTTCTGAGTTATCATCCTTCCTCTTCCCAACAGTTTTCATTTTTCCTTTAATCTTGGCAGACTCAATAGCTAAAATTTCCAGATTATGAATTTTATCTTCCAAGCTAGCAATGTGAAGTTCATAACTGGCTATCTCCTGTTCACTGCAGTTTACACATTCACTTAGAACTTGGTTAACAGTTTTATACTTCTCAATTTCTTGTTCTAGACTGCTCAACATTTCTGATTCTTCATTACAAATAGCTTTTCCCTTTTCGGTAGTGAGAAGTTTTTCAGATAGTCCAGTACTTAACCATTTCAGTTTCTCAACTTCAGCTTTTAATTCAGTGTTTTCTTCCTCAAGATTTTTATCCTGAATTTTAGTATTAGCACATCTCTCTCTTCTAGACATGTGCTCCAATTTTTCAATCAATTCATCTTCTCTTTCTTCTGCTTTAATTTTCTCAGCGAGCAGGTTTTTGTGATCATCTTTAAGTGAGGCAATTTTTTTATTTAGCCATTCATTCTCACTAAAGAGATCTTCATTACGTTCTCTTAAAGCTGAGCATATTTTACAGTTTGATTTAGCAGAAGAGGACTGTGAAACCTCCTCATTGATTTCATTCATTCTGACCATAAGAGTTTTATTTTTCTTTTGAAGATCTTCATTCTCCAATTTCAGTTTGTCCATTCCAGTATTAACTTCAGTGAGTTCCTGCATGCCTTTTAGATGCTCCTTTTTCTTATCATTCAACTGATTCTCTATTTCTGATATTTTATCCAACCATGTTTGTTTTTCAATTTTTAGAGAATCATTTTGTTTCTTAAGATTCTGAACATCTAGCATGCAAGCATCATAAGACTTTTTCATATTTGGACAGTTTTCACAGGAATCCTTCAGATTTATTCTATCACATTTCTTTTTCAATTTTTTATTTTCAGATTTCAATTTCTTGGAAACTTCTAACAAGTTTTCATACATCTCTATCAATTCATCGAAAGAGTATCCTTCTGATTCAGAGCTTACCTCGGATGAAGTCTCATCATCAGCATTTCTACGATCAGCCATTAAGCACTTGCTGTGATTCCTGATTAGCTTCAGTTTATCTAAAATGTCTTTGGCAGACCTGCAAGAAGAAATGCATTCAATTAGAGATCTGTCAATTGATTCTTTTAATAAAACTACAGCTCTATTATTGACAGAGTCTTTCAGCTTATCCTTCTTGGTCCATTTAGATTTATCCTTCGACAGTTTGTATGGACCATGAGTTATTACCTTCCACAAATCAAGATCGGTTGTGTTTACATACCGATGCAACTTTTCCAGCCATGGGCCAAGGTCATCACCTCTGTATATCGGAGGATGAGCCATCAGAACAGATGACAAGCAGACTCAAGGCACGAAGCAGTCGACAACAAAGCACCACAACCAGATAGGCAAGGCAAGGAACTAACTCAGTGAAACTTAATACAGAACACAAGAAGCACACTTATAAAATGCACCAAACAGAAATGCACTAAACCAGATGATCAACGTAAAGCACTAAGACAGTAAATCAAAATATGATTCCAAAAGACCCACTCTGAAATGCACCAACAATTAGCAGGATCCTCTGCAGATTGTTAGATCTGTTCAGTCAGAGACCCGCTCTGATACCAAGTGTTGGGTTCGGTGCAGTATTCAGAGGGGGGGGGTGAAAGAATATAGCCCTTTAAAAAACTTTCACCCAATTAAAATATGATGCTCACTAAAGTTACTAGTTCGCAAACTAGACAAGCTTAAAAGCTAATGGGCAGATGCGGAACTAAACAACCACACAGTAAGATCACTAGAGTGCTAACAAGATAGATTTAGACAAAGTATAGCTCAACTAAAATTTCGCTCTCTTGACAAATTAAAATACTCTAAGAAGACTAATTAACTCTTCTGCTCAACCAGAAGTCAAACACATGGAGCGCCCCTATGCATTCATCTAGCGGAAGCACAATAGAATAAAACAAACCACAATGCACAAGGGGTTTTTAGGTGGTTCGGTCCAGCAGACCTACATCCACCCCACACTCAAACCGAGTGTGGATTACTGCTGCGCAACACAGCTTGCGTCCGCTGGGCTATACAGCTTAGCCTACAACTGCTGGGCCTCACAGCTTGCCGTCCAGTGGAATCCTCCACTGCCCGCTGGGGATTACAGCTTACCCGTCCAGTGGAAACCTCCACTGCCCGTTGAGCAACACAGCTTGCTGTCCAGAGGAGTCCTCCTCTGCAACGCTGGCTAACAGCTTGAAGGAAAGTATAAAAAGGAAACAAAAGACAAGATGAACAGCAATCGGAAAGCTGTAAACATAAAGCATAATATGGCTCTCAAAGAGCTGACTGGCCTGGATTTGATCCACGGTCCAGTGAAGACTGATCTTCAAACAACCTCTCTCACACTCTTCTTCTCACGATCTCACTCTCTCTTTCTCTTTTACTTCTTTCTTCTTCTGCTCACGATCGCTTTCTTTCTTTTTCTTTCTCTCTGCCGCTCTTCTTCTTCTTATCTTCTTTTTCTTCTTCTTCTTCTGTCTGGATCGAAGGCTCTCTGGTGTATAGACTTTGTTGCTCTTCTTTTGTCGATCGATCTACTTCTTCTGTGGAAGAAGGCTTGTATATATATAGCAGCAGCAGTAGCAGGCACACTGGGCGCGTGTGGCTTCCACATTTTCTGCCCTAAAAATTTGGACCACGTGGCAGCATCCTGGTATCTCGTCCATCCTTGGATCACGAGCCAGGCACCTCGGATCACGTGCCCTTCATTAGCCTCTTCAATCCCTGTCAGACAGATGAAACGAAGTCATCAGTTCTAAGTATATGCATTGCATTGTATAGACTTTGCTGTGAAGGCGAAAGCAATGTAAAGTGTGCACAACGCAGTGTATAGACTTAATGAATATAAAGGCTTCATAAGAAGGAATGCAGTGTACAGACTTAGTGAATGTATAGGCTTCATAAAAGGAATCCAGTGTACAGACTTGCCCAAAGTATAGACTTCATATGAGGAGGCAACGACTGTACATACTTCCTAGCAGCCGCTGTACAGACTCAAAGTGAAGCCCGATGCCAATGTATAGACTTTACTGAAGACACTGGACTCGAGTGCAGACTTTACAACTAATGAATGCAATGCAGTGCAGACAATGGTTGTATAGACTTTAAATCCCAAAGGCAATGTATAGACATTGGACTGTACATACTTTGTGATGCTTGTATGCAATGTAGAGACTTCGCTGAATGAGAATGTAATGCAGAGACTTCATGTTATGAAGCAAAGGATACACTTAGCTGAAGACTGCCAGTCGACGTATAGACTTGGCATCAAAGCCAGTGTATAGACTTTATGCGTGAAGCAGCACAAAGAATAAGTGTGTACATTGAGAACCAATGTATAGACGTTATGAATCAGATCTGAAGCAGTGTATGGAGTTGCTATAGTGTAAAGCAATGTTCAGACTTCAGATGAGAAGGGACTCGCTGTACATACTTGTTGAGGCTCAAGCAGTGTACAAACTTTGAAGCACAAAGGTAATGTACAGACTTGTTGATGCGAAGCCAATGTACAGACTTAGAGTGTAGTTGAAGCCTTGATCGTAGGAATAGGCTGGAGTGTATAGACTTCAGGCTTCAGAAACAGATGTACAGACTTCACTTATGAAACGTAGGGAAAGACCCCAATGTATAGACTTTGCCTTGAACGAAAGTCAGTGAAGAATGTATAGACTTTCACGATGTGTAGACTTTGGATACGTGAAAGCTACAGTGAAGGAGTGTACACACTTGACCAATTCAAAGGCGAATCGAGTGTACAGACTTTGACTTCAACAAAGACGCTGCATGAGACGCTGAAGTTTGTATAGACTTTAACAGTGAAACGATGTACATACTTCAACAGTAAGACACAAATAGAGACGCTAAATAAGACGTAGGATGCACTGTTCAGACTTGGCCAACGATGTACAGACTTACTCGAGTGAGACGATGACCAAGACGATGCAGCTACAGTGATGTACAGACTTCACCTTAGACTCTAAGTGAGACGGACAGTGTATAGACTTAGCCTTAGACTCTAAGTGAGACGGACAGTGTATAGCCTTAGCCAATGCACTGTGGATGTATGGACTTTGACGCCTGCATGCTATGCAATGTACACACTTGGTGACTTCGCATGTTGTGCAATGTGCAACCAGTGTATGGACTTGTCGTGCCTACATAGGGTGTTGTACACCCTTGCTGCCTAGGATAATGTATAGACTCAATCAATTGAAGAGTTTCCAGTGTATGGACTTTAGTTCTTAAGCATGACTGCTGAAGGAGTCGACCCATCAGAGGATGTGTCGACCCATGACATATGAGAAATGTAAACAGCAGTGAATGGAACGTGAATGGAATGCAAAGAACACGCAGAGGCAGTATAGACTTTGAATCCAATGCACACGGCTGACAGACTTGAAGTGAACTGAATGAACATGATGTACATACTTCAAGGATTGAATGCAAATGATGCACACTTCCAATGTAGAGACTAGCACTTACTGCTATTCAGACTATGCAGATACATGCAGAGACATTCAGACTATACAGATACATGCAGAGACATTCAGACTATGTAGATACATGCAGAGACATGATATCTGACAAAATGCAATTCAGATATATAAAGAACAAATGCCATCAATGCTAAACATCATCATTCATGTTGCTATCATATGCAGAATGCTCAAGGATAAGAATGCACAGAAATGCACTTTGTTTATTGCAATCATCAAAACACAATAGCATTGCTATCATCAAAATACAATATCAAATGCACTCAAATGCACTCACTGTCTTGCTATCATCAAAACCAAATAGCATTGCTATCATCAAAGTAACATAGCACATGCTTGTGCCTAAGGGGCATAACACTCATTAGCACTTCTTTGGTGCATAGAGACAGTTTCTCAATGAAAGCTTGCCATTGCTCTACAATTTATTATATGTATATTTTTATATATAGGGTATGTTTCTTCAGCTCTTATTACCCCTATACTGAGTTTAATGTCAATACAGATATTAAATTCATTTGCACAAAGGTCTCTTTACTTTTGATCATCATAGTTCAAGAAATGATGAGTTCTCAATTTTATTAAATATTTCTGAAACTATTCCATATGCACAACACTTTAGTGTTCATGAATTTTAGCATTCAAAGAACAAAAGATTTATAGAGCTCCATCCATTAATACAGCCTAGGGATAGTCAATAAAGATCACCACCTCTTATAAGGGAATTATTATCTTAGCTCCCCCTGAATCTATGACATCAATTCACATTTCAGATCTCAAGAAACTTCCCTCATACTCAAGATTGAGTGGTTCTTCACTACAAGTTGAAAAACTGAATGTAGAAGCAACAAGGTTGATGACGTGTTGAGAAGACGACACCAAGTTTCAAACAAACTGAGGTACTCGAAGATTTCAACAGGAAAAAGGATATGTGATATCCAAACTTCAGAGCTGTGGTAACCTGTCTGAAGAAATCCAATTAATTCCAGAACTGATTTGCACCAAGTTTACATCAGTGCGTCAACTCATCCAAGTGACTGCGTTAACTCATTCAACCAGTCAGTTCAACTTCCAGCCTGTTTCCAGAGGATTTCTGTCAGTGCATTGACTCAACCAGGTGACTGCGTTAACTCACTCAACCAGTCAGTTCAACTTCCAGCCTGTTTCCAGAGGATTTCTATCAGTGCGTTGACTCAACCAGGTGACTGCGTTAACTCACTCATCCAGTCAGTTCAATTTCCAGCCTGTTTCCAGATTATTTCTTTCAGTGTTGACTCAGTCTCATAAACCACTCTTCAGATACCCAGATAACTGAGTCTAACAGGACAGAATTTCCCTCCATTTATTCATGACTGAAAATATGAATGAAGATGCAATTGTTGACATGATGGCTTTTTATTTGTCATGAGTTATTAAACAGATATGCTCAAAATTAAACTCCCCCTAAGTCTGTGACTTATTTAGAAATCAGGCATTGGAAATTCAAACAAGAAATGTAATCAATTTATTTCTAGGCAAAGTTAATCAGACAAGTTTCAAAGAAGAAAACAAGCAATCAATTTAGGTAGCAAGATGAGGATTGCACAATCCAAGCTCTCTCCTAAGACAAGAGAATCTTTCATTATTCAGTGACTTGGTGAAGATGTCAGCTAGTTGATGTTCTGAGTCTACAAAAATCAATTTAAAGCTTCCTTTATTAACTTCATCTCGCAAGAAGTGATGCCTTATTTCTATATGTTTGGTCCTAGAGTGCTGGATGGGGTTCTTTGCCAGGTTAATGTCACTTGTGTTATCACACAATATTGGGACACATCCAAGATCAGTTTGATAATCTTGGAGTTGATGTTTGATCCACAACACTTGAGTGCCACAACTCCCTACAGCGACATATTCTGCCTCTACAGTGGATAGTGCCACTAAGTGTTATTTTTTGGATGCCCAAGAAACCAAACACCCTCCCAAAAATTGGCAATAGCCACTTGTGCTTTTCCTGTCAAGTTTGCATCCAGCATAGTCTGCATCTGAGTATGATACAAGATCAAAAGTCCAAGATGCAGGATACCAAAACCCTAAGTCTCGAGTTCCAGCAAGGTATCGAAAGATACGCTTGACAGAAATCAAGTGAGATTCTTTAGGATCAGACTGAAACCGAGCACACATACATACACAAAATTGGATGTCTGGCCTAGATGCAGTAAGATAGAGGAGTGATCCGATCATACCTCGATATGTCTTTGCATCTACTGATTTACCTTTCAGATCTGCATCCAAACTAGTATTGGTGCTCATGGGAGTGCTGATTGCCTTAAGATTCTCCATTTGATATTTCTTCAATAATTCAAAAATATACTTTGCCTGGTTGATGAAGCATCCATCCTTACTTTGAGTGATTTGTAGACCTAGAAAAAATTGAAGCTCACCCATGAGACTCATCTCAAATTCTGTGGTCATCAAATTTGCAAATTCTTCACACATGCTTGGTTTAGTGGATCCAAAGACTATATCATCAACGTAGATTTGAACCAGAATAATGTCATTATTTCTCACCTTGGTGAATAGAGTTTGGTCCACTTTACCTCTTGAATATCCTTTCTCAGTGAGGTATGAGCTGAGTCTATCATACCATGCTCGAGATGCCTGTTTGAGCCCATAGAGAGCTTTGTCTAATCTGTAAACATGGTCAGGGCAGTCTATAGATTCAAAACCAGGGGGTTGTTCAACATACACCTCTTCTTTTATTAAACCATTAAGAAATGCACTTTTTACATCCATTTGATAGAGTTTTATTCCATGACAACATGCATATGCAAGTAATAATCTAATAGCTTCTAATCTAGCTACTGGTGCAAAGGATTCTTCGAAATCAATGCCAAATTCTTGGTTATATCCTTGTGCAACCAGTCTTGCTTTATTTCTTATCACAATTCTATTTTTATTTTATTTATTTCTAAAGACCCACTTAGTTCCAATTACTAAAAGTTCATTGGGTCTTGGCACAAGGTGCCACACTTTATTTCTTTTGAATTGATTTAATTCCTCATGCATTGCATTTATCCAGCAATCATCTTTCAAGGCTTCAGTTACATTTTTTGGTTCAATGTGAGATATAAGAGCCAAATTATCCATTTCTTTAATAGCTCTAAAATGAGATCTAGTTCTGGTAGGGTCATGCAGATTACCAATAATGCTTGATAGAGGGCGGTCTTTTAGCATTCTAACATTGGTCAAGGAGTTACCTTCATTAGCATCTGCATTACCTATAGTACTTGATTCTGTAGATTCTCATTTGACCTTGGCTTTTCCTCTTGAGTGTATTGTTCTTCCTTTTCTTCAAGAAACTCTCCATCATCTTTGTCCCTGCAAGATTGTTCATTTTCAGACCTGACATTCATTTCGTCGAATACAATATGTGGAGATTCTTCAACAGACTGAGTTTTGACATTTAGGACTCTATAGGCCCTAGAGTGATTTGAGTATCCTAGAAATATGGCTGGTTCACTCTTAGGTTCAAATTTATCTAAGTCCCGTTTGTGATTATTTTGAACAAAACATTTAGATCCAAAAACTCTGAAATGTATAACAGAAGGCTTCTTACCTTTCAACAATTCATATGGAGTCTTTTTGGACAAAGGTCTTACCATTGCCCGGTTTACAATGTAGCAAGCTGTATTTACTGCCTCTGCCCAGAACTTCCTTGGGAGTTGTCCTTCGATCAACATAGTTCTAGCCATCTCGACAAGGGTTCTGTTTCTTCTTTCCACCACTCCATTATGTTCAGGAGTTCTTGGAGATGAGAATTTGTGAGTTATTCCCATTGCCCTACAAAAACCATCGAATTTTGAATTTTCAAATTCTCCTCCATGATCTGACATGATAGATGAAATAGTATACTTACCATCCTGCTGAACTTTCCTGAAGAATGCCTGAAATTCTTCAAATGCATCATTCTTATGAGTTAAAAAGAACACCCAAGTAAACCTAGAAAAGTCATCTACCAAAATAAATCCATATTTATTGCCATTCAAACTTGCTGTTCTAGTGGGTCCAAACAAATCCATGTAAACAAGTTCAAGAGGTCTAGAAGATTGGTTTTCAATTCTGGATTTAAATGACTTCCTAGTATGCTTACCTTGAGTGCATGCATTACAAATTTTGTCATTTTGCTTAAATGATACATCAGGCAGACCATTCACCATGTTGAATTTGGTTAACTTATGCATGACACTATAGCTAGCATGTCCTAGTCTACGATGCCATAGCCAAGCCAGCTTACTTTTATTCACAGCTAGACAAAGATTGTTATGAGCAGGATCATCTAAATCTACCATGTACATGTTATTTATTCTTTTTCCATGGAATTTGACACTATCAGACTATTTTTCAATAATGGTGCATGCATTAGAATCGAACACAACTTTGTGCCCCTTATCACACAGTTGGCTTATACTAAGAAGATTGTATTCTAATCCTTCAACAAGTAACACATCATCAATAGAGTTCAGGGGAGTTTTGCCAACTTTACATTTTCCAATTATTTTACCTTTATTGTCCCCCCCAAACGTGACATGTCCTCCTTCTTTCTCAACTAGGAGACAAAATTTTGCCTTATCACCCGTCATGTGCCTTGAGTAGCCGTTGTCAAGGTACCATCTATTGTGTACAGCTGCACGGCACTCCTGCAAATCACATCAAACAAGGGATTTTGGAACCCAAATACACTTGGGTCCTATCAGACCATATGATTGTGTCAAGTAAGACAGCATACTTTTGGGAATCCAAATCTGTTGTTTGAGGGTTTTTGAAATGTGGGAGTCATAGATTTGAAATTTTTCTGATTAGGTTGTGGTACCCTTTGGAATGACCTTTTTGAACCATTTCTGTTGTTAGAGAAGTATGAAGTTTTATTCGTGTTCTCATTCCAATAGTTATTGTGACTCTAAGAGGTATTGGAGAACCTAGGATGAGAGGTTCTAGAGGAATATTGAATTCTTGAAGGAATGAAGGTTCGCTGAGTAGACCCTATCATATGATTGCGTTGACTCATCCACCTAACCTTTCTGTCATATGGGTTCTGGTACATAGGGTGCGTTGACGCACTGTAGTGGCTGCATCGACTCATTCTCATATTTTTGAAAGAGTACCCACCCGGGAAGGGTATATGCGTTGACGCAGTGTGGACACTGCGTTGACGCGCCCAATGGTTTGTTCTAGCATTATTTCTGTAGAACCCCTGGGACATGGGATGAGTGGACGCAGGATACTCAGTGCGTTGACGCGACTGTCGTGTATCAGTCCTATGACTTCCTGAATTTCTATATTCTTGATGTTGGGTTGATGAACTAGGGTCTATAGGCTGACCTGAGGGTTTACTTCTGAACTTAGGCACATTCTTATGATGGTTCGCATTTAATGTATCATACATTTTTTCTTTGCCCTTTTCTTTTCTGATTTCATCTGTCCATTTTCCTTCTTCCTGATTTTCCTCACAAGACTTCTTTTCAGCCATTTGGCTCTGCTCAGATGTACCTTGTTCAGAAACAAATGTTATAAATCTAGTTTATAGATCCTTCTTCTTGGTTGGATTATAACCAAGTCCTTCTTTTCCAAAATTACTTCTTATTCCCATGACAGCCTCAAGATTGTTTTTACCTTATGTTAATTTCTCAAGAGAGGTTTGTTTGCTTGAATTCTCATCTTCCAGTTTCTTCAATTTTTCTTGGAGTTCCTGATTTACTCCTTGAATTGCTTCATATTTTTCTTCAGTAATTTTTACATCACTCTCCAACTTTTGCATTCTGAGTTTCAGGTCATCCTGAATTATCAGTAAATATTCATTTTCTCTATTCATCTCTATTAATTGATCTCTACATTGGTTACTTTCATCAAGAGATTTTCTTAAACTGGTAATTTCAGCTTCTAGGCACTTGATTTTATCATTCAATGAATTTTCTTGACTAGTCAGATTTTTCTTTTTCTTGAGTGATTTATTTTCTTTCTTTACATGTTCATACTTATCTAGCAATTCATTAAATGCTTCTTCCCAATCACTGCAAAAAAAGTTTTCAGAAGAGGAAGTTACCTCATCCTTATCATCTCCCTTAGCCATGAAACATAGCTTAACATCACTCTCTTCTTCAGAAGTGCTTTCTTCTTCATCTTCATCTTTCTCCTCGTCACTCCACGTACTTATCATGGCCTTGGGCTTCTTATTCTTCCATTTCGGTTGGACTTTCTTCACATTCTCTGGACATTCAGATTTTATATGACCTTGTTTCCTGCATTGGTAACAGACAACCTTGTCAGATTTCCTAGAGTTTTCTGATTTAAATTTTGAACTCTTTCTTACCTCTGGTCTTCTGTTATTTCTAAATTTACCTTCCTTCCTTAGAAACTTCCTGAATTTCTTGGTGAGCATTGCTATCTCACTTGAGTCATTATCTGAGGTAGATGAATGACTGTCATCTGAGCTCTCCTTGCTACTTGGTCCTGCCTTCAATGCAAGAGGCCATTTCTTTTTCACATCCTCATCTGTCCTTTTGAGGTTCAGCTCATAAGCCATCAAAGATCCGATAAGCTCATCAGGGGTAGTGGTAGGAAGGTTCCTAGATTCCTCAACAACAGTGGCCTTGGTGTGCCAAACTGGAGTTAGGGATCTAAGAATTTTCCTGACCAGTTCGTAATCAGTGTATGCCTTTCCCAGACCTTTAAGACCATTCACTAATAGGGTTAGTCTAGCATACATTTCAGATATATTTTCCTCTAGCTTCATTCTAAAAGCTACATATTCAGAAATTAACATATTGGATTTTGTCTTTCTTACCTCTGACGTACGTTCATAGATGACTTGAAGTCTGTCCCACATTTCCTTGGCACTAGCACATGAGGCTACTCGTGAAAACTCCATAGGATGCAATGAGCATTGCATGATGTTCATAGCTTGCCAATTGACATTGGACTTCTGAATCTGCTCCTTCACCCACAGTTCTTCATCTCCTTCTAACTGATATGGTCCCTTGCTCACGACTCTCCAAATCTCATGGTCCTGAGCTATCAGAAATACCTGCATCCGATTTACTCAGTAAGCATAGTTAGTGCCATCAAAGAAGGGTGGCCTATTCACTGCATACCCCTCAGGCATGAACCCCTTGTTTTCCATTCCACTAAATCTCTCTGGGTTGTGAGACCCTTGACAAGAGAGCCGAGCTCTGATACCACGTGTTGGATTAGGTGGAAGGTCAAACTAGAGGGGAGGGGTGAATAGGTTGACCCTTTAAAAAATTAATGCACGATCACACTAGCTGTAGAAAGCAGAATGCTAATTAAAAATTTAGTAAACAAATAGTATTAATATCGTGCCTAATCAAACATCTAACGATAAGTGAATTATGTGAGAAAGCAAACCACAAAAAGGAACACATATTTTTATGGTGGTTCGGTCTCCCTGTGGAGACCTACATCCACCCCTCACTAAACCAGTGAGGATCCCTGCTGAGCTTTACAGCTTGGCTACACCGAGGAACTACTTCCTCACAAACCACTGAGCATTACAACTTGGCTTAACCAGAGGAACAGATCCTCTAAACCGCTGACAAACAGCTTGTAGGCAACACGCCCAACTTCCCTTGATCCAAGCACAGTCTGCTGGATCAAACCCCTCCCTCTACTCAAACCAGTACGAGGGAGAAACAATATAACAGAGTTCAAATTGAAAAGACAATCAATAAACCAAATCACTCAGTAATGAAAGAATAATCTTAGATCTGTGGGGCAGCAGGATCTCAGGCTTGAATTCAGAAATCTGGGAGAACCAGCTTCAACCATCAGCTATTCTTCTTTTTCTGAAATGTAGATGAACTTGCGATGGATCACTGCTCCTATATCTCCTCAGGTCTTCAGCAGATCGCCATCAGGAAGAAGATGAACTCCCAGTTCCTCTCGTGAGCTTCTCTTGCTCTGCCTTGTCCGCAGCAACAACGAAATCTCCAAAACCTTCTTCGATAATCAAGTTCCCGCGCTCACTTCCAGATTCATGTAATATATACGTCTAGTGGGCCCCATCCAGATTTTCTGGTTAGCCCAATGATTGCTCTGCATAGAGCCTTCTGGAATCGCGAGAGAAAACCAGATCGCAAGCGCTTTTGGCTGATGTGGCCTTTGACGTCACTTACGATTGGGGTCCACCCAACTAATCTCGTAAGTGGTTTAGATGGTGTCAACCCATTGGGTTCACGGGGTTGACGCAGTCTTGAAATCCCTCACATGGCTTTGAATGTAATACTGGATGCGTTGACGCGTGGGGTCACTGCGTCGACCCACTGAACTGACCCAGAGCCAACTTCACCTAAGAGTGAACTGCTACGTCGACGCTATCATGCTGTAGCGTTGACGCACTGGGGTATTCCAGTGACCCATAGCTCTGCCTTTTTTAACTGCTGCGTCGACGCTGCTCTACTGTGGCGTTGACGCAGTGAAGTAGATCTGTGAATACCTCTGCTTTTTAAGCTGATGAGTTGACGCTGCAATAGCATGGAGTTGACGCACTGATATTATATCAGTGACTTATGATTTTGCCTCTTCAACTGATGCGTGGACGCCTTGAACGCCTAGCGTCGACCCTGTTCCTTTCTTGCAACAAAAAGGAATCAAGTGGAAGCGTTACTAAATCAAGATTTAATTCAACATTTTTAGTTGAATTCAACATTCACATCTCATGGTTGTCATCATCAAAACTAGGGGCACAACATGGCACTGCAATTTTTGCCGCCAACTTCATTTCATAAGTATGTGGAGTATTTTCATCGGGAGGACTATCGCCCGAAGCATTCTCGCCCTGATTGTACGACTTTTCGACCACTTACGGACCGTTCTGGCATTCCGAGTGTGCTGATCTGATTACCCGGGTTTTCCACTGATATCACCTTCGACACTACAAATCATGCCCTTAGGCCTGCCTCACGCCTATAAGAAGTGTCTTCACCGAGTGGGCAATCACTCAAGGTGTCTTCACCCCCATGAGGTAGCTCTTCGGCAACTTACGGACCACTTCCGGCATCCCACGCGTCTTGATCAGATCACTTGGGTTTGCTGCTGATTAGGCCTTCGGCACCTTATTCTGAGGAATCAGGGACATCTCTTCATCTTGGGAAGATTTCTTATCAGGTGGGGGAACCACCCGGTACATTATGCCCTAGTTAGACGAGGACTAAGGGTATGTTCGGCATGACCGAGTCGATGCCGGCTCATTGTGTCTATTGATTTTGGCAGACGTACGACAATGACGGTTTACCATAGACTTCTTCCATTATCCTAAGATGATGAGTTGTGGAGTCCTGGATGCCCTTGTCGGGTACCCTGCAACTTCAGCGGTCCGAGAGAACCTGCCTTTAAATTTCATTTAGCTTCTTCTTACCGGGTTGGCGATTCTCCAAAACATGATCACCATACGGTAATATTTTAGACGTCAACAAATGCCCCCCAACCGCGGGTATCGCGAGCGTGGGACAAAGCAGAGCGGGGCCCGTGGATGTGCTTGTTTAATTTGGATTATTGAATGTGGGGCCCACTTTATTTGGAGATCGGCGCCGTTGTTTGAGTAGAGTGAGTCGGCACAAATATTGCGAGTCGCCGTCAGGCTTTGAATGCTGCGAGTTAGCGCTGGGCTTCGAACCTGCTAGAGTCGGTGCCGAGACTTGCCTTCTATGAGTCGGTGCCGTGCTTTGACTCAATTGGTGCGGGTACTTCGAAAGGTGATTTGGTGGTGGCTTGGTCCGAGCGGAGCAGTGATTCGGTGGGGAGGTGAGGCTATCACGTCTTGATGCGCACAGAACTCGTCGTTTAAAAGCCGTGCCATAATTTTAAAATTAACCGAACTCACTCACTAAAAAATATTGAAATTCAAGTAAAGTGGTGAATATGGGTCGATCCCACGGAGAAGAAATATTTTCAAAATAGCATGGAAGAAAATTCTTGTATTTCAAAAATTCAAAGTTTTGAATGAGATTTAAACTAATGAAAAATCATATTGCATGAAAATAAATTTTGATTTGAAAATTATAACTATGTCAATCAAAAGCACAATTGTAAAATTAAAAGAATAATGGAAGAAATAAGCCGAGAAATTGGAAGAATGACGCCGTCCACGCCGTGCCGAGTCTTTGATTGCCGCCCCGCTTTGGTAGAACGCCGCCTTGGGGTGTGTGAAGGATATAAAGAAAGGGAGGTGGATGGAAGAGCTACGCAAGGAAAATTATACTGAAAATATGGTGAGATAAGAAATGAAATATCTTTAAAAATAGAGAGAATTGGAAGAAGTGACAGAAGATAAAGTTGAAGATATGAGGGTTAGAAAGAAATTTCATGGAGAGTGCAGAGATAGAAAACGAGAGGAAGAAGGTGAAAAATGTGAAAAACCGACATCTATGGGCGCGGGTGAATAGTGACTGGGTAGAAAATAGAATAGTGGAAAATTAATTGTAAATTAGAAATGAAGAAGAATTGGAGGAAGTGATAGAAAAAGAAAAGTTAGATCTACAAGAGGAGAAAAACGTTCATGAAGAACTCAAAATGAAAAGAGGATTGGAAAGGCTTCAAAACGGAAGAATGGTGGAGATTATCACCTCGTATGAACAGTAACACGTTAAGATAGAACTTAGAAAAATATGTCATAACTTGAAAACGGAGAAGAATTAGACGAGGAGGTAAAAAAAGAAAATGTATAACACATAACAATGAACAAGTTTTATGAAGACCATACATTGAAATAGAGTACATAACAACATGTATAAGGGCTAATAAAAGACTAAACTCTTAATAACACTAAGAACAGAACAATACAATAAGAGAAACCCAGAAAGATTACACTAAAAGCTCTCAAATCACACTCTCAAACTCTTCTCACGTAACTCTACCAAGGCCAAGAAGAATCCCCCCCACTTCATAATAGGAGCCCTTTTTATAAGGCCAAACTTAACTCCATTCTCCATGTGAACATCCAAGATGCCATTTCCAGCTTTTGTTTACAATTTAACACCACATACATAATTTTCCTTCCCTCGTGAAGATGTGCCTGCCATTACTTGCGGTTTTGTTTGATTTGGCCGGCGCCTGCCTTTGCCATCTGTTTGCCGACGAAGCCACCGCCCGCCATCACCTGCCATCCGCATGAGCAATTTCTGCCACAGTGTTTGACCGCGTGTCCAAAGTCCTCCCGTGCTGGTGGCTTGCCTTTGCGCGAAGCCCGGCCACCTTGACTTTCGTGGCCTGTGCCGTGTGGAGAAGCCCATTTGCTGGCCAACTCTTGCCTCGTTTGACCCTACGCGAGGAGACCAGCTGCGAAGAGGCGAACCTGCCTTGCATGTGCGCTTTCGGTTCGAGCCCTGCATGGCCCCATGGCGTGAAGAATCCCTCGCGCATGAACCGCCCATCGAGTTGCCTCGCGGAGAAGCCACCAGCCACTGTTGTTATTAATCGCTTGTGTACATTTGGAGAAGCCTTGCCACCTTTTGTGTTGCATGAGGCATGGCCATGTGAAGCATGGTCACGTGGAGCCCTTGAAGCCTGTTGCACCTGCAAGTAAAGTTATGTGTAGTTTAAAGTTGTATGCAGTTAATGTAAATTATATATGCTAGATATATTGTATGTAGTTAATGTAAGTTACATAAGTTAGATATATATATTATCAATATACTATATATATTATATATATATACCATCGATATATATGTTATATAATTTATAAATAGATAAATAGTTATATATAAAAAATATAAATATTATTAAAAATAATATATATGAGTATCGATCTACATATTTACATTTTTCTTTTCTTTTTCTTTTTCTTTTCTCTTTTTTTTATTTGAATTAAGACTGGGCTTGGTTGACTATGGGCTTTTGGGTGTATGGGCTTTGGCCCATTTGTGCCTACAAAATAGAATCAAAATTGAATTAAATTAGGTAATTAAATATTTTGATCAGAAATTAAAATTAAGTGTGATAAATACATAGCGATGCATATTAAAGCCCATAAAAGTGTGTTATAACATTAATTACCATGTAAAATTACACACTTATCACACCCCCCAACTTACTCATTGCTAGCCCCTTAGTAATGTAAACAATTAAAAATTTAGGACCAACAAGAGTTTAAAATATTCATGCCTTCATATCCATCTTTTCTTTCACAGAATTAACTAAAGATTAGGAATCTGGAAGCATTATCGCACACTAGCCTTAGATTTAGGAATTAAAACACATGATCAAGAATTCTAATCAAAATTCAGTAGCACTTGTGTAAGTGAAATGTTAAGTCCACAGTGAAGACAATTGCATCATCCATTTGCTATTCTAAATAAGTGTCTTTCAACCATGCACTTCTTAATCAAAGCATTAAGAATACTAGCCTTTTGTCTACCTTATTGCTTCATCCCTTAGGGATCTTTTATTTTTCTACACACATGATGCTGCACAACCTTTCACTGTTTAACGCGAACCTCGAAGCAGGCCCGATTTCACAGATCAAGGTTCCCTTTTCCTTTTGACGCGAACCCCAACACGTCTTAGGTGAAGTAGGCCCGGTTACTCAGATTCGGGGCATTTTTCATGGTATTTTATTTTCTCATTTTTTTTAATTTGTGCTTTTGCACTAATTTTGATAGATAACTTGACAGAAAGCTTATAGAAGATCTCTTCTTTAAGAAGTGCAGAATATTAGGCAACATACCTAAAATAGCAGAAGGCTTGTCCCGCATGTTTCATTAGCGTGCAAAGTGATTTTATTTTCATTTTTCTAAAGTGCACATGAACTTTAAAGAGATTCTTAGATCAATTTTTCATGGCTAGATTAAATAAAGTTTTCATCATCCTTATCCCAATCTTTTCTATTCTAGAATCACTTTCAATTCAAGCATGAATCAAGAAACTCCAAATGGGGATTTCATCTTTTCATCAATGCAGGATATCGAGCAAGGACTTATATCAGATTGTATTCAAATCAAACAATTTATTTTTCTCTCCCCCCAACTTGAATGACATTGTCCTCAATGTCATATGCAATATAAAGATCAGAGAACAAGAAAAAAGAGAATATGGTTGGGATGGAAGGATACAACCTGATGGTCAAGGCAAAGTGACGACGGCTCCTTCTCTTCTTGGCCTGACAACTGAAAAATAAACACACTAAAATAAAACATCAAATCACAAAAAATCTTGGGTTACCTCCCAGAAGTGTTAAGTTTACCGTCTTCAGCCAGACGCATGAAAGTTCAAAATGAATTCATTTCTGATCACACAATGCGATGGATTCTTTTGGTGATATCAGCTCATTTTCTAAGTAGGGTTTTAACCTTTGACCGTTAACAGTAAAATTATGACCATTTTGTGGATTCAGAATTTTAACGGCTCAATGGTCAAATGCTTTAACAACAATGAACGGTCCATCCCATCTGGATTTTAATTTACGGGAGAACAAGCATAGTGATACGAGAAATATGAAGTGATCTAGAAGGGGAGGGGATGAATAGATCACTGTTTTCAACCGATTAAAAATTACTGAAGAGTGATTAACTGAAAACAAGCAATCTCACAGATGAACCCATAAAAACCGCAGTGCGAACAATAACTCGAGTAGATAGAAGGCACACCACAAGAACCACCACAGACAATCACATAAGGGCACAGAGGTTTTTAAGGTGGTTCGGCCAGATCTCCAGTCTGCCTACGTCCACCCCTCACTTCAAATCGAAGTGAGGATTCCACTAGCACTGCTAGCAAAGCAGACTCAGTCCGCAACAACTGCTGATTCACAGCTTCACCAGGGGAACATCCTCCCCTCTTCTCCACACCCGGAGGGAACCCTAAGGACGTCAAGTCCCTAGAAACCAGGAAAATAATTTCCTCTTCCTCCAACCAGAGGGAACACTAGTGATCTACAGTCACTAGAACCAGAGATCAAGGTCTCTCTTCCTCTGAATCCCAGAGGGAACACCTCTTCTACGAGAGGGAACACTACTGCAACTTCTGTTGCAAGTAAACCAGAGAGAACACGTCTCTCTCTTCCCCTGAACACCAGGAGGTAACACAGAGAACTCTCAATCAAGAATGGAAAACATATAAGAAACGAAAATAAGAAAGAAAGAATCCAAAGTTCAGAACCTGGAAACAATGTAGCTCAAACTGAGCAGCAGACTTCGGATTTGATCCGTAAGTCAAAACCCATCTTCTGATCACTCTCCTGCTCTCTCTTCTCTCTCAACTGGAACACTCTAGTTTCTCAGGGAGGCTCTTTCTCTTCTGCTCTCACTCAAATTTCTTCTCTTCTTTTTCTGGATCGAACTCTCTGCACTTCTGCTTTTTGCTTTTTCCTTTCAATCAACCTTCATCTGTGGACGAAGGCTTCAATATATAGCAGCATCAGCAGGTGGATCAGGTGCAGAATGCGTGTGCCTCCCACACTTCATCCAGAACCTTCTTGCCACGTGCCTTTACATTAGTTCCTTTAGCATTGGATCACGTGCAGCCCAGTCATTGGGAATATTCTTCCTCGGACCACCTTCTTCTTTTTGTTTTTCTTCTTCTCCTGCAAAGAAATAAAACGATTAAAACTCAGGGCCACAAAAACTAAAACTGCATGAGGTATGTGATAGCAATACGAGATGCACTGTACTGAGAACGACACGAGATACACAAGATTACTACAGTACGAAATAAAGAGAGAATGACACGAGGTCAGATTAAAACAGCACGAGGTAAAAAGAGACGACACGAGATACATACTAATAAGGCTAACACTACAAAGAGAACGACACGAAGTATCACTGTAACAAAACAAACACTACGAAGAGAACGACACGAGATACACAATAATAAAGCTAACACTACAAAGAAAATGACACGAAGTCAGAAGAGAACAGCACGAGGTGAGAAGGAAGTCTCACGGAGTGAAAAGGTAGATAAACACGCGATCAGAAGGAACCTGGACGAAGATAGAAAGAAACAACACGAGGACATAAACACAAGAATAACACGAAGACACGAATACAAAAGCAACACGAAGACATGAATACAAAAACAACACGACATAACAAACAGCAAAGAGAACGGCACGAGGTGAAACGACACTTTACTAAAAAGACTTGAATACACATGAAAACAACTTGGACTGAAACCAACTCGAAGATGAAAATGACACGAAAACAACATGAACTGAAACAAGGTATAGACTTGCCAAAGAACTGGACGATGTGTAGACTTGGACAAGGCAAAGTCTGTACAGACTTGAGGGTTCACAACGTATATACTTTGGCAAGACAATGACTGTACATACTTGAAGTGAAGACCAATGTATAGACTTCAAAGTTCAGCTGCCAATGAATAGACTTGGAAAGCTTGAAGGCCAATGTACAGACTTGGAAGCTTAACCCAATGTATGGACTTAGCTTCGAACATGCTACAGTGCATTGTATGGACTTTGAAGACTGATGCATGACGCTAAGCCAATGTGTAGACTTTGGCTTGAAACGAAGGTAAAGATGAGGCTGTATAGACTTGGCCAGAACAAGAGACTCGAAGACAAAGGGGTGACACATATGGAATGACACGAAGTGGCACAGAAAGCAGCACGAGGTACTGCAGTGTACAGCACGCGATGGAACAAATAACGACACGAAGACAACCAACAAACATAATTGGAACAACACGACGTACAAAAGGACAACACGGAGTATGAAGGGAACATTACGGACTTGCAAGGTATTAACTCATGGCAGTTTTCCTGTTAATCATGAAAATTTCAAATGCATAACATTACTCAAGATATCTGATTAAAATGATAATATTTAACATAGTGATGCTCATCATCAAAACACTAGGGAAGTCACAAAAGTCAACAATCTCCCCCTTTTTGATGATGGCAACACTATATTAAATAACAGAGATGAAGTGCATGAAGATAAGCTGTGAAAATAAGCAATGCAGACAACCAACACGCTCGCCTCTTCTGACGACTCCCAAGAGCTCCCCCTGAACACAACATCTACTTTCCTCTGACTAGATAACTCAGGGCACTTATCTTTCGCCCCCCCTCAGCAAAGCACAAAAGCACAAGCAAGACACTAGCAAGACACTCTCCCCCTTTGACATCATCAAAAACTAGGGGCAGGTCTGAAGATATCACGAAAAGAAAGTTGCTGACAGTGGAGAGAAAACAATAGAGAGTATGGCTGATAAAGGAGAGTTATGGAGATGTTTAAGCAATTAAGAAAGCCATTAATTTTATGTGAGGATTTTGAGGATCAGTTAGTCAGACTGCGTGCAAAATGGTGAATGAAGATTTGCTCCATACACAGAACCAGATTCTAAGCAAGTAAGGTACAAGATACCGGTATGGTCAGAGTAAGTCTTTACTCAGAGAGTATAAAGCAAGGAAGTCAGGAAAAACAAAGACCTGTGGTATTGAAAATAAACAAACCAAGACCTAAATGCCAAGTGAACAGAATCTGGATACCAAGAGGGAGAAAATTGTTTCACAGATGGTCAAGATCAAAGATAAATCTGTCAAGTACACCTTTGACATTAGGGAGACACCTTGTTTAGAGGCAGGAATCCCCAGTTACTTGGTGGCAAGACCACATTACCCCTTCTGACAAGAGGACAGAGATAGTATTCTAACTGGTGTTGACATTAAGGTGACACCTTTACCAGAGGCCAGACACCCCAGTTACTAACCAGATATGTACCATTGCTCTGTATGATCAAGACAGCTAATTAAGCCTGATTTATACTGCCATCTCATGACATGGGATACTTTCACTTCATTGATGAAAGTCCCAGTTTCTCAATGAACAGTTAACAAGGTTGTTAAAACTTCTTTCATGAATTTTTCATTAAACTGCACTTGAAACCTTGTAAATTAGTCTTGATTCAGTTTGAGAACAATACACCAGCTCCAAAGTTCTTCAGACAAAAACACTATATACCTCATTTCGGACTTAACTAGACTAAGTAGGTATGCTGTACTGGCTAGATCAGAAGTCAGTTACAGTGTAGGAAGATAGTCTTGAATTCAGATTTTGATCTCAGTGGGACTAACAGCTGAAATTCCAACAAGAAATTAGATGAACAGTCTTAACGGATAAAACATTCAAAAATTTCTTTTATCCACCTACTCAAACTGATTCTCTTATAAGGTCAGCAAAAGTCCGTTCAAAGTATGTTCAGATTTGGCCAAAAGAGCATGACACCAATTATTAATCTAGCTCCCCCTGATACCTTGACTCCAACTCAGACTTAACCAAGACAAACCTCAAAACACCTCAAAGAAAACAAAGTGGTATCAATCAGTACGAGTGAATCAGCAAACACCCATAATGAGGTTATTTTCAGCAATAGATAATGAGATAAGATAAGCATAAGAGCACATGACAGATTATTTAGAGATCAATTATTCAATCATGAAATTCAGTAAATACCTAATTCTCTGCGCAATGTGCTAAAATTTTCAGTATCCAGTGGCTTAGTGAAAATATCTGCAATTTGTGAGTTAGTGCCAACATGGATCAATTCAAAGGTCTTCCTAGCTACTTCATCACGAATAAAATGATGCCTGATTTCGATGTGTTTAGTTCGAGAATGAAGTACAGGATTCTTTGCAATGTTTATTGCACTAGTATTGTCACAAAAGATGGAAGTGCAACCTAGCTCAACTGAGTAATCCAGAAGCTGGTGTTTTATCCATATAACCTGTGTGCCATAGCTCCCTGCTGCCACATACTCAGCTTCAGCAGTAGAAAGAGCCACAGAGTGTTGCTTCTTGGATCCCCAAGAGACTAGGCACCCTCCTAAAAATTCGCAGTGACCACTAGTACTTTTCCTGTCCAATTTACATCCTGCATAATCTGCATCTGTATATGCAATGAGATCTAAACTACATGATGCAGGATACCAAAGACCTAGATCATGGGTAGCAGATAAGTATCTGAAGATTCTTTTTACAGCTGCCAAATGCAATTCAGTAGGCATAGACTGGTATCTGGCACACTTCCCTACACTAAATTGAATGTCAGGCCTGGATGCTGTTAAGTAGAGGAGTGAACCGATCATACCTCTATATAATTTAGCATCCACCTCTTTACCTTTTTCGTCTGAATCCAGTGAGGAGTTGGTGCCCATGGGTGTTGAGATAGTCTTGAGGTTGGTCATTCCAAACCTTTTCAGCATCTCCAGAGTATACTTGGTTTGATTTATGAAACAACCATCCTCCATCTGTTTGACCTGCAGCCCAAGAAAATACTTTAGTTCGCCAACTAAACTCATTTCAAATTCATGAGACATAGATTCAGAAAGTTCTTTACACAATGTTGAATTGTTAGATCCGAAGATGATATCATCAACATATACCTGGACCACTATTAAATCCTTTCCGAGATTTTTGGTGAAGAGGGTTTGGTCAACCTTACCTCGAGTGTAGCCCTTGCTCAAGAGAAATTCAGAAAGTCTCTCATACCAGGCTTGGGGAGCTTGCTTCAATCCATAGAGGGCTTTATTCAACCTAAAAACCATGTTAGGCTGAACAGAGAAATTAAAACCTGGAGGTTGTTCAACATATACCTCTTCCTTCAATACCCCATTTAAGAATGCGCTTTTGACATCCATATGCTGTAGCCGAATGTTCCTAGAGCATGCAAATGCAAGCAGAATTCGTATAACTTCCATCCTAGCCACTGGGGCATAAGATTCATCAAAATCCACACCAAATTCCTGACTGTAGCCTTGAGCTACAAGTCTTGCTTTGTTTATAGAAATAGCTCCATTCTCATCAACTTTATTCTTGAAAATCCATTTAGTGCCAATGATATGAGTGTTATCAGGTCTGGGAACTAGTTCCCATACAATATTTTTCTCAAATTGATTTAATTCCTCACACATGGCGGATACCCAAGAATCATGTCTTAAGGCTTCTTCCACAGATTTGGGTTCCACCTGAGATACCAATGCAGCTAAGTCCTGTTCTTGGACAATTCTAAAATGAGACCTAGTCCTAGGAGGATCATGCAAATTGCCTATGACATTTTCACTAGGGTGGTCTTTGTGAAATATTATCTCACCTGAGGGTTCACCTACCTCAGCTGCTCCTTCTTGCTGTGAGTTTTCTAGTTGAGCAGCTGGCTGCATTTCTTCTTCTTCAATTCTCTCCAAGAAATCTCCCTCATTAGATGGCTCCCTGTCATCATCCATCACTTTGTTAGAGAAATCATTTTCATCAAACACTACATGCGGTGTTTCTTCAACAGTTTGATCAGCTTTATTGAAAACTCTGTAAGCCCTTGAGGTTTCTGAATATCCGAGAAAAATTCCAAGAGAGCTTCTAGCTTCAAATTTGTCCAAACCATTCTTACCATTATTGTGGATAAAACATTTGGAGCCAAAAACTTTAAAGTAAGAAATGTTTGGCTACTTACCCTTGAGAAGTTCATAAGGAGTTTTCCTATGAGTAGGTCTTACCAAGGCTCGGTTTAGAATGTAGCATGCAGTATTCGCAGCTTCAGCCCAAAATCTCCTTGGATGTCCACTCTCAATCAGCATAGTCCTGGCCATTTCAATTATTGACCTGTTTCTTCTCTCAACAATTCCGTTCTGCTCCGGTGTCCTGGGAGAAGAGAATTTGTGAGTCACTCCCTCTCTTGAGCAAAATTCAGAAAATGAAGAGTTCTCAAACTCTCCTCCATGGTCAGACTGAATTGTAATGATGTTATGTTCACCTTGCAATTTGATTTTATTGAAAAGTTCTTCAAAGTGTACAAAGGCATCATTTTTATTTGCTAAACAAAACAACCAAGAAAATCTAGTGAAGTCATCAACTATGACTAATCCATATCTCTTACCTGAAAAACTTTGTATGCGGGTAGGACCAAAAAGATCCATGTGCAAGTGCTGCAGCGGTTTAGATGAAAGATTCTCAGTTCTCAACTTAAAAACTGCACGAGTCTGTTTACCTAGTGCACAAGCATCACATAGCTTGGACCCTAACTGAAATCTTATTCGGGGCAAACCTCTAACTAGGTTATGTTTAGACAGTTTATTCATTGTAGACAAGCTAGCATGGCCTAGACGCCTATGCCAGTCAAACGCAACCTGTTCAGAATTAGCTGACATACACAAGTGAGTTTCAGGATTATCATCCAGGTCTACGATGTATACATTGTTTACTCTATGACCTTTGAACATGACGTTATCAGAATTCAGCTCAAAAATAGTACATGAATTGTGGTCAAAGAGTACCTTGTGTCCTTTGTCGCAGAGTTGACTTATACTTATCAAGTTGTGCTGAAGTCCTTCTACAAGATACACATCTTCAATGGAGTTAGTAGAGGACTTACCAACTGTACCAATTCTAATTATTCTTCCTCTGTTATTTCCACTGAATTTGACCAGGCCCCCAAACTTCATTTTCAGTTTGCTAAATTTGGACCGGTCTCCTGTCATGTGCCTGCTACAGCCGCGGTCAAGATACCACTTGTTATGCTCGGCTGCCAGGCTAACCTGCGAAAGTTTAGATAAAGTAATGTGGGACCCAATTCAAATTGGGTCCAAAGACAGTTTTCAATTTATCCAAATCACACTTAGGAACCCACATTTGTTTTACTGTTCTTTTCAGAGATTTCATGTAGATTGATTCTTCCTTCTTGGCATTTCTCAGTGGGTGTTGAATGAGCCTATTCCTATTAAAATTATGCTATTTTCGAGCAGAGAAATTGTTGTTTGGCCTCTTAGAGGAAACACGTGTGTGCTGAGCATAATTCATGTAGCCATTTTTATTCAAATGAAAATTGTGCTGAAGGTGATGCATGTTCGCCTGCTTTCCTTGATAACTATCATGCTGAATTTTCTTAGCGAAACTGTTCACATTTCTAGTGACATCAATAGGAATGGTCGTGTGAAAACCCTTGTTCCACACCTATTGCACAGGAACAGTTCTAGTCTCAGGATTTCCTGACTTAGTCTGCTGACCAGTGGATTGAATAGATTTGCTGGTCGAAACCTTCAATGTAGAGACAGATTTGGAACTGGATGGGGTTTCTAGTGTTTCTTTGCCCTTGGCGGGGCAGAACGTGACAGTTTTGAATTCAAAGGGTTTTTTACTTGTGGGGTTATATCCTAATCCCTCCCTGTTGAAGTTTACCCTCGACCCCAGAAGGACATCCAGATTGTTTCTCCCCTCTGTAAATTTTTCTAGTATTTTTCCTTTGTCCTCAATCTCCTTCTGAAGTTCATTACATTGGTCCAGGAGTTCCTGATTAACTTTTCTAACCGCCTCATATTTTTCTGCAATCAGTCTAAACTCCTTTTTACTCTCTTCAGTTTTACTCTTCAGCTCATTCATCCTAGCTAGATTTTCTCTCTTTCCATTCTAAACTTCTCGATCTCACTTCTAGCCTGATCTAGCTCAATGGCCATCTCCTTGGTTTTCATGTTATCCGTAACAGCAATAGAGTGTTCCTCAGAAACAGAGTGAAACTTTCGTTTAAGCATTCTGTGCTCCTTGGTTAGAAAATTATATTTAGCTAACAGGTCGCCATAAGCGTCCTCCCAATCATCCAAAGTAAAATTCTCAAATAAGTTCGTTACCTCTTCCTCATGGTTGGCCATGAGGCAAGTCTTCTCTTCATCTTCACTGGACGAGGTGGCTTCTGGATCCTCCTCCTCGTCGCTCCATGTGCACAGCATGGCTTTCTTCTTCTTGTGCACCATCTTCTTCTGGTATCCGGGAGCCTTAGCTTGTAGCTCTGGACATTCACTTTTCATGTGACCAGGTTTCTGACAATGGTAGCATGTAACCTTCTTAACAAACCGGTTCTTCTCAAGTTCTCGTTCAGGAGACTTCCTTGCAGCATTGAATCTCTTTCTCCTGTAGAATTTCCCTTTAGTCCTCAGGAACTTTCTGAATTGCCTGGTGAGCATGGCCTGCTCGCTCTTGTCCATGTCTGAGAATCCGTTAGAGTCTTCGCTGCTACCACCACTGTTGCTGCTGCTGCTGCTCTTCTTAGTATGTCGTGAGACCTTTAGAGCAACATTTTTTCCCTTTCTGTCATGTCCATCATTCCCTTGTCTGAAGTTCATTTTGTGGGTCATGAGAGACCCAATCAGCTGGGTTACTGACATGGTGGATAAATCTCTTGATTCCTCAATGACGGTCACCTTAGTATCCCAGATGGGAGTTAGGGACCTAAGGATCTTCCTGACAATGTCTTCTTGCTGAATCTCCTTTCCAAATCCTCTCAGACTATTGATGATCACAGACAATCTAGCATACATTTCTGTGATCGACTCCTCTGGCTTCATCTTAAACAACTTATACTGAGTTGTAAGCATATTGATCTTGGTAGCTTTCACTTGAGATGTGCCCTCATAAATTAACTGCAATTCATCCCACATTTTCTTTGCAGTCTTGCACGCCGAAATCCTCAAGTACTCTTCCGGGTGGACGGCGCACTGTATGATGCTAAGAGCCGTCCAATTCAGGGCGGAGAGTTTAACCTGTTCCTCTGTCCATATGTCTTCGTTCGGTGGAAGTTGGTACGGACCATCTGTAATTACTCTCCAGAGCTTGTGGCTTTGAGCCCTGATGAAGACTTCCATCCTGTTCTTCCAAAAGAAATAGTTATTACCATCGAAGAAAGGGGGACGGGTGATTGACTGCCCTTCAGCAATGTAGCTGCGAGGACCAGCAGATCCGTTTCCCTGGCCGTTGGACCACATATTGGGAAATACCTGCTCTGATACCAAGTGATACGAGAAATATGAAGTGATCAAGAAGGGGAGGGGATGAATAGATCACTGTTTTCAACCGATTAAAAATTACTGAAGAGTGATTCACTGAAAATAAGCAATCTCGCAGATGAACCCACAAAAACCGCAGTGCGAACAATAACTCGAGTAGATAGAAGGCACACCACAAGAACCACCATAGACAATCACACAAGGGCACAGAGGTTTTTAAGGTGGTTCGGCCAGATCTCCAGTCTGCCTACATCCACCCCTCACTTCAAATCGAAGTGAGGATTCCACTAGCACTGCTAGCAAAGCAGACTCAGTCTGCGACAACTGCTGATTCACAGCTTCACCAGGGGAACATCCTCCCCTCTTCCTCCACACCCGGAGGGAACCCTAAGGACGTCAAGTCCCTAGAAACCAAGAAAATAATTTCCTCTTCCTCCAACCGGAGGGAACACTAGTGATCTACAGTCACTAGAACCAGAGGCCAAGGTCTCTCTTCCTCTGAATCCTAGAGGGAACACCTCTTCTACGAGAGGGAACACTACTGCAACTTCTGTTGCAAGTAAACCAGAGAGAACACGTCTCTCTCTTCCCCTGAACACCAGGAGGTAACACAGAGAACTCTCAATCAAGAATGGAAAACATATAAGAAACGAAAACAAGAAAGAAAGAATCCAAAGTTCAGAAACTGGAAACAATGTAGCTCAAACTGAGCAGCAGACTTCGGATTTGATCCGTAAGTCAAAACCCATCTTCTGATCACTCTCCTGCTCTCTCTTCTCTCTCAACTGGAACACTCTAGTTTCTCAGGGAGGCTCTTTCTCTTCTGCTCTCACTCAAATTTCTTCTCTTCTTTTTCTGGATCGAACTCTCTGCACTTCTGCTTTTTGCTTTTTCCTTTCGATCAACCTTCATCTGTGGACGAAGGCTTCAATATATAGCAGCATCAGCAGGTGGATCAGGTGCAGAATGCGTGTGCCTCCCACACTTCATCCAGAACCTTCTTGCCACGTGCCTTTACATTGGTTCCTTTAGCATTGGATCACGTGTAGCCCAGTCACTGGGAATATTCTTCCTCAGACCACCTTCTTCTTTTTGTTTTTCTTCTTCTCCTGCAAAGAAATAAAACGATTAAAACTCAGGGCCACAAAAACTAAAACTGCATGAGGTATGTGATAGCAATACGAGATGCACTGTACTGAGAACGACACGAGATACACAAGATTACTATAGTACGAAATAAAGAGAGAATGACACGAGGTCAGATTAAAACAGCACGAGGTAAAAAGAGATGACACGAGATACATACTAATAAGGCTAACACTACAAAGAGAACGACACGAAGTATCACTGTAACAAAACAAACACTACGAAGAGAACGACACGAGATACACAATAATAAAGCTAACACTACAAAGAAAATGACACGAAGTCAGAAGAGAACAGCACGAGGTGAGAAGGAAGTCTCACGGAGTGAAAAGGTAGACAAACACGCGATCAGAAGGAACCTGGACGAAGATAGAAAGAAACAACACGAGGACATAAACATAAGAATAACACGAAGACACGAATACAAAAGCAACACGAAGACATGAATACAAAAACAACATGACATAACAAACAGCAAAGAGAACGGCACGAGGTGAAACGACACTTTACTAAAAAGACTTGAATACACACGAAAACAACTTGGACTGAAACCAACTCGAAGATGAAAATGACATGAAAATAACATGGACTGAAACAAGGTATAGACTTGCCAAAGAACTGGACGATGTATAGACTTGGACAAGGCAAAGTCTGTACAGACTTGAGGGTTCACAACGTATATACTTTGGCAAGACAATGGCTGTACATACTTGAAGTGAAGACCAATGTATAGACTTCAAAGTTCAGCTGCCAATGAATAGACTTGGAAAGCTTGAAGGCCAATGTACAGACTTGGAAGCTTAACCCAATGTATGGACTTAGCTTCGAACATGCTACAGTGCATTGTATGGACTTTGAAGACTGATGCATGACGCTAAGCCAATGTGTAGACTTTGGCTTGAAACGAAGGTAAAGATGAGGCTGTATAGACTTGGCCAGAACAAGAGACTCGAAGACAAAGGGGTGACACATATGGAACGACACGAAGTGGCACAGAAAGCAGCACGAGGTACTGCAGTGTACATCACGCGATGGAACAAATAACGACACGAAGACAACCAACAAACATAATTGGAACAACACGACGTACAAAAGGAAAACACGGAGTATGAAGGGAACATTACAGACATGCAAGGTATTAACTCATGGCAGTTTTCCTGTTAATCATGGAAATTTCAAATGCATAACATTACTCAAGATATCTGATTAAAATGATAATATTTAACATAGTGATGCTCATCATCAAAACACTAGGGAAGTCACAAAAGTCCAACACATAGCCGTGAATTGAAAAGCCAAACCTTTTGATTAGCATGAAAAGTTTTCCTATAGATATGCTTATCATGGAAATCCTTGGTTTTAGCTTTATAAATCCTGAAATTTTCATAGGCTTCGTTCCTTAGTTCCTCCAGTTCATTGAGTTGTAAGGCTCTTTGGGCTCCAACTTGAGTTAAGTCAAAATTGACTTGCTTAATGGCCCAATAGGCTCTATGTTCAAGCTCTACGGGCAAGTGGCAGGCTTTTCCAAAAATGAGACGATATGGAGACATGCCAATGGGAGTTTTGAATGCAGTTCTATAGGCCCATAGTGCATCATCTAGTCTCTCGGACCAGTCTTTCCTATCCGGCCTAACTGTCTTATACAAGATGTTCTTTATCTCCCTATTGGAAACCTCCACCTGGCCACTGGTTTGGGGATGATAGGGGGTAGCAAGCTTATGAGTGATGCCATATTTACGAAGCAAAGCTCGGAATTGGACGTTCATGAAATGGGACCCCCCATCACTAATCATAGCCCTGGAACATCCAAATCTAAAGAAGATGTTCTTCTTGACAAATTTTATCACCACCTTATGATCATTGGTTCTTGTGGCTACAGCTTCAATCTATTTTGAAACATAATTGACCGTCACCAAGATGTATTCATTCCCAAAGGACGGTGGAAATGGTCCCATGAAGTCTATTCCCCAGACATCAAAGATTTCAACAACCAGAATGGAAATAAGCGGCATCATATCTCTCTTCGAATTATTGCCCACAGTTTGACACCTCAAACATGTTTTTGAAAATTCATAAGCATCCTTAAATAACGAGGGCCAGTAGAATCCACTTTTCAAAACTTTTGCCGCAGTCTTCTTTCCTGAGAAGTGTCCCCCGCAAGCTAGATTGTGACAAAAATTCAATACTAATTGTTGTTCCTCTTCGGGGACACATCTTCTTATGATCTGATCAGGACCCATATGAAACAGTTTCGGGTCCTCCCAAAAATAGTGCTTGACCTTAGCAAATAAGTGATCTTTTTCCTGCTTAGTCCACCCACCTGGGATCTGTCCTACTGCCAAGAAGTTGACAATGTGAGCGTACCAGGGGGTTGAGGTGTGAGATATGGATAATAATTGTTCATCGGGAAAAGAATCAGTCATGGGAGCACTCTTGGGTATCACTATTCTTGACAAATGATCAGCCACAACGTTCTCTAACCCCTTCTTGTCTTTGATTTCCAAATCAAATTCTTGCTATAATAGAATCAATCGAATCAAACGAGGTTTAGCATCCTTCTTGGTGAGCAGATATTTTAAAGCAGCGTGATCAGAATAGATAATGACTTTGGCCCCCAAAAGATATGAACGAAATTTCTCTAGGGCAAAAACAACAGCCAGAAGTTCTTTCTATGTGGTAGTATAATTCAATTGAGCATCGGCGAGAGTGCGACTCGCATAATAGATCACCACCGGCTTCCTATCAATCATCTGCCCCAAAATAGCTCCTATGGCATAGTCCGAGGCATCACACATGATTTCGAACGGCAGCGACCAATCCAGTGATTGAAGAATCGGAGCTTGCGTCAAGGCCACCTTCAGGGAATGGAAAGCATCAAGACAAGACTCATCCAACTGGAATGGAGTGTCCTTGGCCAGGAGCTTAGTGAGCGGACGAGTAATGGTAGAGAAGTTCTGAATGAATCTTCTATAAAAACCCCCATGGCCAAGAAAAGAGCGGATTTGCTTGGCAGACAAAGGGGGAGGAAGATTGGAGATCAGATCAACCTTAGCCTTGTCTACTTCTATCCCTCTCTTTGAGATAATGTGGCCTAGCACAATGCCTTCTCTTACTATGAATTGGCTTTTCTCCCAGCTAAGCACCAGATTAGATTTAATGCATCGCGCCAGCACTTTCTGTAAATTTTCCAGGCAACAATCAAATGAGTCTCCAAAAATTGAGAAGTCATCCATGAAAATCTCCAAAAATTCTCCAACCATTTCAGAAAAGATTGCCATCATGTACCGCTGAAAGGTGGCAGGGGCATTGCAAAGCCCAAACGGCATTCTCCTGAAAGAAAATGTGCCATAAGGACATGTGAATGTAGTTTTCTCTTGATCTTCCGGGTAGACAACAACTTGATTGTACCCAGAGTATACGTCCAAAAAGTAAAAATATCTTTGCCCAGCCATCTTTTCCAGAATCTGATCCACAAATGGGAGAGGGAAATGATCTTTTTTTGTCATTGAATTCAATTTTCTATAGTCAATATAGACTCTCCACCCAGTTTATAGTCTCATTGGTACTTCTTCTCCTTTCTCATTTTGAATCACGGTCAGTCCGGATTTCTTTGGAATAACTTGTGTTGGGCTGACCCATTTGCTATCAGAGACGGAGTATATGATCCTGGCATCCAACCACTTCACCACCTCTTGCTTGACCACCTCTTTCATGTTCGGGTTCAGCCGGCGCTGCATCTCCCTGCTCGGCTTGGCATTGTCCTCTAAGTAAATGTGGTGCATACAAACATCCGGACTAATCCCCTTGAGATTTGCTACCGACAAACCAATTGCCCCCTCATGCTTCTTAAAGACATCTAAGAGCTGAGATTCCTGAGTAGAAGTGAGATTTGAAGCAATAATCAAGGGCAGAGTTTGGTCAGGACCCAAATAAGCGTACTTAAGAGAATCCGACAGAGATTTCAAATCAAGAGTAGGCGGATGAGCTAGAGATGGAAGAGCAGGTTCGGATTGTAATGGAGGAAGTGGCTCTACCCTATAGTAGGATGCAAAAGAGAGAGAAGAATCTTGAAGCATACTACCCTCTTCTAGGATGTCCTCAATGTCATCCGGACTTTCATCAATTACCTCCTCAAAGATATCAATGATATTGCATTCTTCTTCATGGTCCGGGTATTGAGAAGCCTTAAAAACATTCAAAGCAACCTTCTCTCCTCCAAATGATATATCCATCATTCCCGTGGCACAATTTATATTGGCCTTAGCCGTAGCTAAAAGTGGACGTCCCAAAATGATAGGTGTGTGCTTTAGATCCTGGGTCGAGGCCATATCCAAAATGAGAAAATTTACCGGGAAATAACATTCATGCACCTTGACAATAACATCCTCCAACATACCCCTTGGAGTTTTCACCGACCGATCCACCAATTAGAGGATTATTGAAGTGGGTTTTAACTCCCCCAAATCAAATTACTCATAGATAAAGGTGGGCAACAGATTTACGCTAGCACCTAAGTCTAGCAATGCTCGATCAAAAGTGACTCCACCTATATCACAAGAAATTAACGGGGCTCCAGGGTCCTTCAATTTCTTTAGTAAATGATTCATCAAAACAGCACTTACATCCTTGGACAAGGGGATCTTTTGAGTTACTGCCTTTGGCTCCCTCTTTGGAGTACAAAGTTCTTTTAAAAACATTGCATATGTTGGCACATGCTTGATCGCGTCCAAAAGTGGAATATTGATATTCACCTGTTTAAACAATTCCACTAATTCTTCCTATTGCACCGGCATTTTCTTGTGAGCCTTCGACTTTAGAGCATCAGGAAAAGGGGCCTTAGGCACATATTCTTGGGGTCCTTCATCAACTTTTGCCTTCCCTTTATCAAGCTTCTTCTCCCCTCCTTCCGACTTCTTCATTTCTTTAACAATTATGGGCTCTCTTCCTCATCTCTCTCCTCTTGGGCCTCTTGGCCCGAACTATTGCCAACTTCCTTAATCCTATAAGGATTATCTAAAGCCTTCCCACTCATAAGAGAAAAGATTGCCTGAGCATTCTCAAATTGGGGACATGCAGGAGGAGGCGGCTGAGGTTGGTTTGGTTGAGGAAGAATAGGAACTCTTTGGGGGAAGCCCGGAGGTTGGTTTCTTGGGTTAGCCATAGGCTGGCTAGGAAGCTGTCCCATCTCTCTCCTTACATTACTTGCTGCTAATTGTCCTATCTGACCTTCCAACTTAGCAATGGATTGTTGCTGAGAAAGAATGAGTTGTTGGAGTTGGTCGAATTTTTCATCAAAATTGGGCTACGGAGGTTGAGGAGGGGGTTGAAAGGGAACTTGATTGAATCGGTTAGAAGGATATTGATGGTATTGGCCCTGACAAAGTTGAGTATAAGGTTGATGACACGGGGCTTGAGAATAATGTGATGGTGGCTAAGTTTGATGTTGGAAAGGTGCATTGGTTTGAGAGAAATTATGACGAGACTGAGCTTGTTGAAAGGGAGATTGGTACTGTTGGTGAGATTGAGCTTGGAAGGGTTGTTTTTAGAAAGATGGATTAAATTGGGTAGATGCACCTTGCTGAGATTTCCATAAAAAATTCGGGTGGTTTCTCCAGCCTGGATTGTAGGTGTTGGAATAAAGATCATAAGGAGGTTTCGAGACACCCTGAGCAGCGAAGATTTATTCTTGGATGAATAGGGGAAGCTGGGCTGCAGTGGGACAATCAGTTACCACATGATCGGGGCTAGAACAAAGAGCACATATCTCTTCATGACTGGGAGCTGAGAATGGTTGAGGTTGAGAGGCTGAAGAAGAAGAAGGTCCATGCCTAGATAACAACTGATCTAGCTTTTGAGCTACAAGATCAAACTTCTCTATCTTCTACGCCAACAAATCTATTTTATTCAATTCATGAGTCAAGGCATTTATGTCCATCCTGTTCTCACACTCACCTTGGCTCTTGACTTCATAAAGCCCGCCCTTCTTAGCTGGCCCAATCACTCTTTCATAAGACGAGAGCGAGGCATGACTGATGAAATTTTCAGTGAGCATCTCAAATAATTCATAAGTTTCATCCTCACTCTTCCTCATAAAAGCTCCCCCACAAGATGCATTCACCATTTGACGATAATTTTCAATCAATCCCTCATAGAATGCCTAGATAATTTGCCATCTTGATAATTCATGGTGGGGACATTTCCTTAACAAATCTTTCAATCTATCCCATGCCTCATGGATTTGTTCCCCAGGGTTTTGTGTAAATCCAGTTATTGCTCTTCTCATGGTATTGGTTCCCCCTATGGGATAGAATTTTTTCAAGAATTTCTTTTGCATTTCTGCCCAAGTGTCGATTGATCTACCCAAGGCTCTTAACCAATATTTGGCTGTCTTTAAGAGAGAATGGGAACAGAGTCAGCCTGAGAGCATCATCAGAAAACTTTTAGATTTTATCAGTTGAACAAATGTGGAGGAACTCATCAAGATGTCTGTAGGGATCTTCATTGGTATTGCCATAGAAAGATGGCAACATTTGAATGGTGCTTGATTTTATTTCATAATGGGCTGCTTGATTTTGAGGTGTTTGGGTATAAAATGAAGGCTGGTATTGATTTGGCAAGAAATATTTCTTCATTTACTTGGGAGCAATTTGTTGAATTTGTTGCTGATTTTGGTTGTGATCGGCTATGAGGTTAGGTTGATAGTGAGTTCTAGAATGCACTAACCTCTCAATCTCTCCTATGGGTTCTAACAAAGGTGGGTGTAGGGATCTCCTACCTTGCATAAACTAGGACAAAATGAGAGAGAGGTTTTTTTATGATGATTTTCTTTGTTTGTTTGTTTTTTTTATTTTGACACAACTAAGACGAAGAGAGATAAGGAAATGATGTTTTTCTATTTTTATTTTATTTTTTAGTTTTATTTTTATGCAAACACAAACAAGTTGTCACACAAATTATCCTAATGACCTAGATGTGTCCTAAACCTACAGATGAGGTTTCACGAAATGATTAAAGTGAAACTTAAGTTCACCCTCAATATTTCCACCGGCCAGGTAAGGGGTGGGATAGTGGGAGGTTCTCCCTACTTTCGTAGGGACCTAATTATGTCAAACCACTAGCCCGCTTAAGGCGTTTGCCATCCGACCATCTTACCTTAGGCACCGATTTTCAAAAGAGGGTAAACCCAAATAACACAAGAACCACAGTGTGATCCTAGAACCAACATCTACTGAATTTTATTTATGGCTTAGGTGATGCAAAGATGAAGAAAATTATGATTTGTGGGCTAAGGAAGGGTGATGAAATCCCCACCTTATCTTGTTTAGGGGTAGTGCCCTTAGAGTGTTTTGAAAAATGAGATGCAACAAATAGGTTCAAACAAGGGGTTTAATATGTAAATGCATGAACAATTATTTTCTAAGACATAAATATGGAATAAAATTAATGCAACCTACATGATGCATGACCTAGAACATGATGTGTGTGGTTTCTAATCTTAGAATGATATATTTTTTTATTTTGGTGTAAGTATTGTTTCTTTTTTTTAGTTAATGAACCTATCTAACCAGCACAATTCTTTTTCTTTTGATTTGTTTTGATTTTTTTAATTTTTCAAGAATTTTTCTAATTTTCTTAACAAGATATGAATAAAAGAAATTATGAACTAAAAATAATAAACAGCATGCAAAACTACTGCAAAATAAGGCCTAAAATCATTTTTTTGATGTTTTCTGGATTTATGATTTTTTTTAGATTTGTTATGAATTTTTTAGATTTTTTTGAAGATTTTTTTTGAAATTGGAAAAACATGACATGTACCTACGTTTACTGACCTTTAGTGACGCTTGATTTTTCAGGATTTTTCAGAATTCCAGAATTCCTACGTTTACAAATCTATGGCGACGATGCTTGACTTTCTGCGACAAATTATTTTCCTTGAATTTCAGGTCCGAATTTCTAATATGTCTTTGATTTTCTGATTTTTTTTCTTTTTTCTGCAAAATAAAAATAAAAAAAATTAATATTCACATATATACATCAAACACAAGAATATCCAACTATAAAAATAATTTTCTCCCCGGTAACGGCGCCAAAAATTGATGCGCACAGAACTCGTCGTTTAAAAGTCGTGCCACAATTTTAAAATTAACCGAACCCACTCACTAAAAAATATTAAAATTCAAGTAAAGTGGTGAATACAGGTCCATCCCACGGAGAAGAAATATTTTCAAAATAGCATGGAAGAAAATTCTTGTATTTGAAAAATCTGAAGTTTTGAATGAGATTTAAACTAATGGAAAATCAAATTGCATGAAAATAAATTTTGATTTGAAAATTATAACTATGTCAATCAAAAGCACAATTGTAAAATTAAAAGAATAAGGGAAGAAATAAGCTGAGGAATTGGAAGAATGACGCCGTCCACGCCGTGCCGAGTTTTTGATCGCCGCCCCGCTTTGGTAGAACGCCGCCTTGGGGTGTGTGAAGGATATAAAGAAAGGGAGGTGGATGGAAGAGCTACGCAAGGAAAATTATATTGAAAATAGGGTGAGTTAAGGAATGAAATATCTTTAAAACTGGAGAGAATTGAAAGAAGTGACAGAAGATAAAGTTGAAGATCTGAGGGTTAGGAAGAACTATTATGAAGAGTGCAGAGATAGAAAACAAGAGGAAGAAGGTGAAAAATGTGAAAAACCGACATCTATGGGCGCGGGTGAATAGTGACTGGGTAGAAAACAGAACAGTGGAAAATTAATTGTAACTTAAACATGAAGAAGAATTATTGGAAGTTGTAGAAGAAGAAAAGTTAGATCTACAAGAGGAGAAAAACTTTCATGAAGAACGTAAAATAAAAAGAGGATTGGAAGGGCTTCAAAACGGAAGAATGGTGGAGCTTATCACCTCGTATGAACAGTAACATGTCAGGATAGAACTTAGAAAAACATGTCATAACTTGAATACGGAGAAGAATTAGAGGAGGAGGTAAAACAAGAAAATGTAGAACACATAACAATGAACAAGTTTTGTGAAGACCATAAATTGAAATAGAGTACAGAACAACATGTAGAAGGGCTGATAAAAGACTAAACTCTTAAGAACACTAAGAACAAAATAATACAACAAGAGAAACCCACAAAGATTACACTAAAAGCTCCCAAACCACACTCTCAAACTCTTCTCACGTAACTCTACCAAGGCCAAGAAGAATCTCCCCCCACTTTACAATAGGAGCCCTTTTTATAGGGCCAAACTTAACTCCATTCTCCATGTGAACATCCAAGATGCCATTTCCAGCTTTTGTTGAAAATTTAACACCACATACATAATTTTCCTTCCCTCGTGAAGATGTGCCTGCCATTACTTGCGGTTTTGTTTGATTTGGCTGACGCCTACCTTTGCCATCTGTTTGCCGACGAAGCCACCGCCCGCCATCGCCTGCCATCCGCATGAGCAATTTCTGCCACAGTGTTTGACCGTGTGTCCAAAGTCCTCCCATGCTGGTCGCTTGCCTTTGTGCGAAGCCCGGCCACCTTGACATTCGTGGCCTATGCCGTGTGGAGAAGCCCATTTGCTGGCCGACTCTTGCCTCGTTTGACCCTTCGCAAGGAGACCAACTGCGAAGAGGCAAACCTGCCTTGCATGTGCGCTTCCGATTCGAGCCCTGCATGGCCCCATGGCGTGAAGAATCCCTCGCGCATGAACCGCCCATCGAGTTGCCTCGCGGAGAAGCCACCAGCCGCTATTGTTGTTGATCGCTTGTGTACATTTGGAGAAGCCTTGCCACCTTTTGTGTTGCATGAGGCATGGCCACGTGAACCATGGTCACGTGGAGCCCTTGAAGCCTATTACACCTGCAGGTAAAGTTCTGTGTAGTTTAAAGTTGTATGCAGTTAATGTAAATTATATATGCTAGATATATTGTATGTAGTTAATGTAAGTTACATATAGATATTATCAATATACTATATATATTATATATATATACCATCAATATATATGTTATATAATTTATAAATAGATAAATAGTTATATATATAAATAGAAATATTATTCAAACATACTATATATGAGTATCGATCTACATATTTCCATTTTTCTTTTCTTTTTCTTTTCTCTCTTTTTTTATTTGAATTAAGATTGGGCTTGGTTGACTGTGGGCTTTTGGGTGTGTGGGCTTTAGCCCATTTGTAGAATCAAAATTTAATTAAATCAGGTAATTAAATATTTTGATCAGAAATTAAAATTAAGTGTGATAAATACATAGCGATGCATATTAAAGCTCATAAAAGTGTGTTATAACATTAATTACCATGTAAAATTACACATTTATCACGTCCCGAGCGCGAAAGATACCTGGATGCGTGACGCGTCTATATAGATCGTGTCATTAGAGCGATAAAATTACATACATAATTTCGGAGTACGCAAAAGACTAATAAAATTTAATAATCCCAATAGTCCAAGTGATGATTATTTGATTAACCAAAGGAATTAAAAGATAGTCCATGACAATTCCAAATTTTAAAAAAGCCAAACATTAGGCTACATGCCTTAACAAAGTTTATACCACTAACTGACATAGCTGGTAGTACAAGGTAGACCCAATTAAATCTCAAACGACGTGACTAGCTAATGTTGGGCAACGACGTTCTAGCACTCTTCACTCGGTCTTAAACCCCTTCTTGTGGATGTCGCTGTCCGAATCACCTGAAAATGTTAGGAAGCAACTAGATGAGCGAATCGCTCAGTAGGAATTACATCTCAAATTCGAGCAATCTTTATATGATTTACGATTTACACATATTATCAGTATGGCTATGCATGATGTACGTAAAAAAAATCAGGTATTCAGGTAAATCTAGGCATGATGAACAATAAGAGATCAAAAACTGTATAAAGAGAGTATCACAAGATTTGAAGAAATTAACAAGCCGTATTTCAAGTATTTCAAGAACTTATAGCTGTCAATGCCACCTTTGGGCAAGCAGGAACTCATGTACAAGTACAAACGCAGGTGCAAGAATGAACTCATGTACAAGTATATCTCAGGTACGAGCGAGTAAAAATTCAATTCAAGCAAGTAATGTCAAGTACGTATCGGTAGAATTGGCTATTTCAATCAAGCAAGTATTTTACCCTTTCTCGGGCCACAAGTCAAGTATTGCCCGTTCCGGGCCACGCAGGTCAAGTCAAGTAAGTAAAGAGAGAGTAGGGGTGGAGTATCTCAAGTCAAGCAAGTACTCCGGTACAATGCCAAACACCGTGCTCAATAAACTCACATGGGCACAAGTACCTTCGGGTGCTCCTCCCCGGACTAGACCGGGCCCTATATGCATAGCATTTTATGTATTACCTTTGACATCCACTCTCATTTATAGCCAATATGGAATTTCAAGAATTAAGAAACGTAGTATTACAGACGAGATTAACTAGTCATTTGGTTATGGAGGACTCTAGAGGTGGCTCCCGTCGTGTAGCACTTTGCGCCGTACGGCCTCGAGAGGTGGCTCCCACAATGTAGCACTTTGCCCTACATGGCACTTAGCTCCAACACTTCCAAATGGTAGTTTAAGAGGTTCAAGGTTTGACCATGTAGGATATAGACAAGTAGATTATTCATGGAATGGAATTCAAGAACTCATAATATGCAGGAATATGGATTAGGGTTGTGTTTACACAAATCACGAGATAGATCAAGATCAGAAGTTGTAATCACTGAATTGGCGTCTGGGGGTTTGCCAATCTTTCAAATTTTCAATTTTTAGAATTATATATATATATATATATATATATATATATATATCAAATTTGCGCCTGCCCAGGGAGTCATCATTTAATTGAAGATGACATGGCCGCCGCTATTTAAGTAATTGGTGCCCTGGCTTGGGGCGCCAATTGCAGAGGGTATTTTTTTGAATATATATATATATATGTAAATAAAGAATTGGCCCCCCTACATGTAGTCTTCAATTAATTGAATACTTGCTAGCTACCGCTATTTGATGAATTGGCGCCCTGGCTTGGGGCGCCAATTACAGTGGGTGATTTTCACCCAGTCGATATGTTCTGTGACTCAAAGTACTGTTCATTCCGAAAAACTTTCTCGAAAATCAAAAGTAAGGACATGAACAGGTAGTAGAAATCCTTGAGAGTCCAGAAACATGTTCAGGTATAATTATCGGGTTTTGGTTTCACAGATATGAATTTTCTAATGTTGTATCTTTAATTTCTCAAGAAATGGAGTTGGCGCCCCAGTGAGTAGTCTTCATTTAATTGAAGACTCTTCGGGGTGTCACCAATTTGATGAACAGGTGCAACTAATTGACGACACTACTGCGAGTCACCAATTAAGTTGTTTTCCAAGTGAGTTATGCTTCGTATTAGAACGGTAAGTTTTATGATATAAGTTACTATTCATTTTTCCAAAGTTTCTCAGAATCAGAATGCGAGGACATGGTCAGGTGGAGAAAAATCTCAGGGTCACAGAAGTATATTCAGGCAAAATTTTCGTGGTTCAGTTTAATAGTTATAGATTTTTGAATGCGTTGATTTACTAATTACTGGAAATTCCAGAAAATGGAACTGACGTCACTGCACGTGGTCTTCAATTAATTGACGACCATGTGCGCAGTCTTCAATTCTGAAATTGGCGCCCTGGTCAGGGGTGCCATTTACAGGGAGTTGTTCACTATTCATCAGTATGAAAATGCTCCGAATCAGGAAATAATGGTACGAGCAGGTAGAGGAAAATGTCAGGATTCCAGAAACATGTTCATGTAAAAATTTCATGCTTTAGTTCGATAGTTATGGATTTTTGAATGTGTTGAATTATCAATTATTGGAAATTACAGAAATAGAAATGACGACACTGCGAAGTGTCTTCATTTAATTGACGACCACTCAAGTGGTCTTAAAATTTCAAATTGGCGCCCTAGTCAGGGTCTTCAATTTGTAAATTGTCGCCCTAGTCAGGGTCTTCAATTTGGTAATTGGCGCCCTGGTCTGGGGTGCCATTTACCTGAGAGCTGGGACTCTCGGGTTTTTAAAACAGTTATATACTAAGGTTTAAAACATGGTTATTAAGACTGTAGAGCTAGTGTAATAAGATATGTTCAAAAACTCATGAAATCATGCTAATAGATTCTGTTCAAAACTCATGAAATCATGGTAACAGTGTGTATAAAATCATATGCGACAGAGGTAACTGGCTATTAAAATATGTATAACATGGTATATACATAGTAGTTTCTTGATCATGATAAAGCAAGGTAATATAGCATGGATGATGAATTAATCTAACTCTAAGCATGCCTATTTCATTAACCTATTTAGCTACTAGTTAGGCAAGGACTTGAGAACACCTATCTTTTGACGTGAGCTACGAGGTTCAGAATAAAGAAGCCGCAGCAAGATCGTAGTAGGATCGCAGACTTCGGGAAGAAGATGCTCCTTCAGCACTGATGGCGGCAGTAGCCTCTAACAGTGCTACGAGGGAATTAGTTATAGGGAATCGCAAAGCATTGGTTTATTGCCTTGCGGGTCCTACTGAGTAGACATGGGGTTTGCCAACTAAATGGGGCTGTTCGTGTCTCAACCTTCTAGAAACATAGATTAAATGGCGCCCTTGTAAGAGCTCATTCATTAATCTAGGTGGCACTATTCATGTAAATGACGTCTCTGCATGATGGCGTCTATTAATCTGGGTGTCATTATTCAAGAGAATGACGCCCTTGCAAGAGGGCGTTAACTGTTAGATAAAACTGCCAACTTCACGTGTTGGCATTCATGGTGTACATATATATATTAATATTATAATGGGATGGGGTCCTAAGGGAAATGGTGCCTCCACACAAGGTCTTCAATTTAGAAATTGGCGCCCTAGTGAGGGGTGCCAATTCACTTGGTGGACAAGGTGGAAGCCCACTACGTACCACCCATGTGCATAAAGTTGGATTGCACATTTATATGCTAATCCTTCTATGGTTTAGTTCTTTAAACAATGCCTCCATATAGAATTCTTTTAAGAAGAGTAGATTACGTATGCATAAAGTGATGGGTTGTAATTTATATACTAGCCTCCTAAGGTTTGGTTCTTTACATAAAGCCCTCATGATTCTTTTATGGCATAAAGTAAGGTTGGCTTGTATATATATATTATAGTCCTCGTGAGGTTGGGTTCTTTATGTAAGTCCTTCATGTATGATTCTTTAGGAAGAAGTTTTGAATTTATTCAGTAATTTTTATCGGGGGTGCTACACCCTCCCCCACTTAAAAGAATTTGGTCCCCAAATTCAACTATACTATGCGGGAATAGGAAGGGTGCAGAGTACTTACAATTAGAATAACTCTGGAAATCTCCTCTTCATAGACTCTTCGGTCTCCCATGTAGCTTCTAGTTCTAAGCATCGATTCCATTAGATTTTCACCATAGGGATCGTCTTGTTCCTTAGAACTCGAACTTCTCGATCGAGGATCTTCATTGGCCTCTGCTCATAGATAAGGTCCTTCTGTACCACTAAATCATTGTGGTCAATGACATGGAAAGGATCGTGCATGTATTTCTTCAGCATAGAAACATGAAACACATTGTGCACTTCTGATAGTTGTGGAGGTAGGGCGATCCGATAAGCCACCTCGCCTACTCTTTCCAGCACATCGAATGGACCAAGAAACTTTGGTGTTAGTTTACCTTTAACGCCGAATCTTCTAATGCCTCGGTCGGGAGATACCTTGAGAAAAACATGATCTTCGACTTGAAATTCTAGGTCTCGCCTTGTTGGGTTCGTGGCACTCCCTCTTTGTCTTTGATAATGGTTTTGATGATTACAATATATTGTGTGGTTTGCATTCTTAGTGTGCTTGACACTTTGATCCCTTCATGTGAAAATTGTGTTCTTCATGTGGACTGTTGATGGCTATACACGTATGTTGATATATGGGTTACTTATATTGCTTGGCTGAATGGGTTGTTCAACTAGCTCTCAATTTGATGGAACCGGTTTTTTCCATGCTGAATCAAAGTTGATATGTGAAGCTTGTGCAGAAATCAGCATAGTGATTATGCACTTCAAACACATTGGTTTAATATTGACATGCTTCTGAATTTTCAAATTGTGCAGGTTCATACTGCCCACAGTGTGATGGATCCAATGTAAGAGCTTATATTGGATCTATGGTGATTTTCTTCTAATCTTAAGTTGAAAATTATGGGTTTTCAAAGTGAGTTCATGCATATCTTTCATGGGTTTTTGAGGTGGCTTTTTTGCTCAACATGCTTGCTGAAAATCTTGGTTAAACAAGGTTCAATGTAGTTTCTAAATCCTTCTAATGCATGCCCCTTGATTGTATTGGAATGGGTTTGAAAAGCCCTGAAACACTCACATGGGTTATTGCATCTCAATACTTGAACTTGCAGGTTGAACAAACTATGCTAGTGCATTTGAGTAATCATATGCAATTCTTTAAGATCATCTTGAGTGTTTTTGCTAACTCCAAATGCAGGTTCACATTGGTGTCATTCAGTTGCAATCAAAGGTAAGAGTTTATGATTAAAGGAATTTCATGTCTATGAGTGCCCATGAATGGGAATTTATGCATACACTTCATGAAGTTCTAATATTGAATTCTCATGCACATCACTTGTTCTCATGCATTTCACTCATATATGATTTAAGGTTGGCATTCATGAATGGTTTTTTCTTGGATTGGATTATTGAAGGGTTCTTCCATTGGCTCTCAGGTTCAAGGATGGTTTTTTTTTAAACCCTCTCATGTCAAGTGGATGATGGTAATGTCTAACCATTTCTTATGCTTGATTTGAATGGGAGTTTTGAGAAGTTTAGGTTGTAACTTGACTTCACATGGTTTTATGTGTGAATGTTTTGCATGTATCTAGTTTTCATGAAGAAACCATGTCTCAAGCTTCATGGATGATCATTTATGCACTATCTGCTCACATGGTGAAAATGAGGTGTTTGATACCTACACTTGTTGATAACTTGCATGTTCAAGTGATTCAAGCTTTGGGTAATTGTGTGGGTTATTTTCAGGAACACCTTCTATGAGGTGTTATTGGATTGAATGTGTTTCATGCATCATTAAGATGAGGTTTTTGAGTTTTTCAAGTTATGCTCTTAAAATCATGAAAGACAAGGTGAGAATTTATTTTTAATGTAATTCATGATTGGTTACTTTGGGTTGCATGCTTGGGTCATTGGGAATGCATTTAGAATCATTTTTAAGGTCCCAAGATAAATGGGTCGACCTCCTCCACTCAATGGGTCGTCCCCGGGCTGAAAACTCCTATTTTTTTGGTGCTGTCTGAAAGTGGGTCGACCCCCCTCACAAAGTGGGTCGACCCCTGTAAAAATTCTGTAGAAAACAACTTCTGGACAGAGATGGGTCGACCCCCCCTGTTTCGCAGGTCCGCGCGACTTTTCCGTGGGCCACCGGAACCCTATCAAATGGACTCCGATTGGGGTGAAAATTTACCCTAATGCCCTTGGGTTACTAATGAACATATTAGGGTGGTTTTGCTAGGGTTTTGCCAGGGCAATATGGTCTTTTGATCAACCTAACTTGCTGGTATATGTATGTTGTGAAAGTCCATCGACGATGAGAACCTTGGGCTAATCTTTCCATTTGCTTACAGGAGAACGGCGGGAAGAAGGAGGGAGGCTGAGGAAGAGCACGGGATTCATCTACTTCCATCAATTTCTGGAGCTCGTGATTGAAGAAAGAAAGAAGCGGATCGAGGAGAGGAACGCGTGGACATCGTCAACGTTGGCATTCGACTATCCTCCGACCCGAGCATAAGAGATTATCATCTCCACCTCATTTCTTCTCATGGGGAACTACTTCCATATCTTATTTACATCTATTTGTGTCATTTACTTTCAATTTTTGGGGTTGCATTGATCATATCTTGTATTTTCGATTTCTGAACATACATTTCTGTGAACCGTCTGCGGACGGGTGTTTGTGTGAGGGCGGAGCTGCGCCTCCGCGTGTGTGGATTTATTGTGGGGAAAGTTCTCCCCAAGTTTGTGAGTGTAGACGAAGCTGTGACTTCATGTGGTTTTAGTGTCCGGGGTGTGTTCCCCGATTCTATGTGTGTGGGTGTGTGTGCTACGGTGGCAGCGTGTTGGGGATTTTCCCCGTGTGTGGATATTGCTGCGGAAGCAGCGTGTGTGTGTGGTTGGGGTTCGTCCCCGTGTTGCTACGAAAGTAGCGTGTAGTGAAGCCTCACCCGGTTGGGTGAGGGGTGGACGTAGGGAGCCCGCCGTGGTCCCGAACCACCTAAAAATCTCGGTGTCTTTTGTGAATGCCTGTGCGATTGTCCATTTCTCCTATCTCCATTCATAGGTAAATTTATAGATTTTTATTCACTACTCCACTACACACTGCTACCTCTGCTATTTGTATTTGAGCACAGTTAACTCGTTCTCTGCATTACATATCCGTGTGAGATCAAAAAGATTGAGAGCATTCTTCTAATCTCACTTGAGTTCATGCTAATTAACGTAGTTAATTTTAATTCCACTGTGATCAGTTTAGATTAATTTTTAAAATCCGCCATCTAGGTAAAGGGGACAATTCAACCCCCCTTCTTGTCCACCATCCAGTCTGGGCCAACACGCCTTCTGTTATCAACATAAGATTTTTGCCTGGACTGTGCTATCTTTAACCTTTCTCTAATGAGGTGTATCTTCTCGGTAGAATCTCGTACCATGTCTGGGCCTAGATTTTATTTTTCACCGACTTCATCCCAGCATGTAGGAGATCGGCAACTCCTGCCATATAATGCCTCAAAAGGTGCCATTTGTATATTGGCTTGATAGCTGTTGTTATATGTAAATTCGGCTAGGGGTAAGTGGTCATGCCAGCTTCTGCCAAAGTCTATAATGCATGCTCTCATCATATCTTCCACAACTTGATTTGTCCTCTTGGTCTGTCCATCTATCTGGGGATGGAAAGCAGTGATGTAGTTGAGTTTCGTTCCCAGAGAGTGTTGTAGACTCTTCCGGAAATGAGAGGTGAAGCGCGGGTCTCGGTCAGATATGATCGAGATGGGAACTCCATGCAATCTAACCATCTCCTTAATATATAGGGTAGCAAGAACGTCGACTGACCATCGACTTTTGATGGGTAAGAAATGGGCCGATTTAGTTAGCCGATCGATAATTACCCAAATTCCATCATATCCGCCCCTAGACTTGGGCAAACCCATGATAAAGTCCATGCCAATGTCTTTCCACTTCCACTTGGGAATATCCAGCGGATGTAGCTTTCTAGCAGGTTTTTGATGTTCTGCATTCACTTGTTGGCATGTGAGGCAACGAGATACAAAGTCCGCTACCTCCCTTTTCATGTTAGGCCATCAGAAAGTTCTTTTTAAGTCTTGGTACATCTTAGTGGCTCCATGGTGAATCGTGTACCTCGATCGATGAGCTTCTTCAAGAATCTTCTTCTTCAATTTGGGACAGTCGGGCACACATCTCCGTTCATGAAATAGCAGTCTGCCATCCGGTGCCAGCTTGAAATCAAATCTCTCATCCAGCTTACTTTTTATCTCCACTAGTGCGGTATCTTCTTCTTGAAGCTTCGTGATTTCAGGTAGCAAATCTGAATGTAGACTCATATGAGATAGAATAATACACTCGTTCTTCTCATGTGTGTTGATATCAAGCTCAGAAAATTTCTCCAGAAGCTTCCATTCTTGTACCATACAGTTGGCCAATATTGCTCTCAACTTTCGACTAAGGGCATCAGCTATAGAATTACCCTTACCGGGATGGTACTGCATAGTGAAGTCGAAATCCTTGAGATACTCGAGCCAACACCTTTGCCGCATGTTCAACTCCTTTTGGGAGAATAAGTACTTGAGGCTTTTATGATCGGAGTATATAGTGAATTATTCTCCGTAAAGATAGTGCCTCTAGATCTTCAAGGCAAATACTACCGCGGCCAGTTCTAAGTCATGTACCGGGTAATTCTCCTCATGCTTCTTCAATTTTCGGGAAGAGTATACAATGACTCTTCCATTCTGCATCAATACATATCCGAGGCCAATACCAAAAACATCGGTATATACCTCGTATTTTTCTCCTTCAATTGGTAATGATAAGACTGGAGCAGTGGTCAAGAGATCCTTTAAAGCTTGCAAACTCTTTTCATAGTCTTCATTCCACTCATAAGGCATTTCCTTACGGGTTAACCTGGTCAGAGGAACAGCAATGTTGGAGAAGTCCTTCATAAAACACCGGTAGTAACTAGCTAGACCCAAGAAGCTATGAATCTCCGTTGCATTTTTAGGTCGTTCCCAGTTCTTCACGGCTTCGACCTTTGAAGGGTCAACAGTAATTCCATTCTTTGAAATGATATGGCCGAAGAAGGATACTTCCTCGAGCCAGAACTCGCACTTGCTGAATTTGGCATATAGTTTGTTTTCCCACAATATCTGTAATGCCTTATTGAGATGTTCTTCATGATCCTCTTCGGTCTTTGAATAGATCAGAATATCATCAATAAAGACCACAACAAATTGGTCTAAGTAGGGTCTGAATATGCTGTTCATTAACTGCATAAAAGCTGCGGGGTCATTTGTTAGTCCGAACGGCATAACAGTAAATTCGTAATGCCCATACCTGCTTCGAAATGTAATTTTATGAATGATTTATTCTTTGATCTTCAATTGGTGGTAACCAGAACGAAGATCAATCTTAGAGAAATATGAAGCTCTAGATAACTGATCGAACATCTCGTCAATTCTCGGCAGTGTAGATTTGTTTAATGGTTCCTATCCCGCCCCCTTTAAATTAATACATGCATAAACATGTGAATCAAAGAAGGGGGTTGAAAGGATGATAAATACTAACCATGATCGCTACCAAGGATTTAACAACGTCAAAGGATAAAGACATGAGAACGGCGCCGTGTACCTAAGAAAGAAGAGTTGATCGCGTGCAAGTAACGAGACGCGGGGAACTTGTGGAATCGAACCTCTTCTCCTTCCAGTTGGCTAGATGAAGAAGGCCTCACGTTCATTCATGCTTCTCTTACAAAACAAAGCCAACACACAAGAGAAAAAAAAACCCATTAGAAACATGAAGTGTAGCATCAATCCCAAAGTGATAAAATAGCATGAATGAAAGGGGGGAGAATGCACCAGGGGGAGGTTTTTAACCCCTGTGGAAGGGTGAAAATAATAGGTGTATGTGTTGTGCATGTATATGATTTGAAATCATGAAATTTGATGGAGAGAATAGAGAGAAAACGATGATGCAAAATGGGGAAAAATGCATGTGTAGCAGAAAATGCAGTGTTTTGTGATGATTTGTGATTTTGAGGAGAGGAGAACTAAGAATATAGACCACAAAATCATGCCCAAAAGGATGCAATAGAAAGCCAATACTTCCCTCTTCAATCCAGGGTCGAAGAATTGAGTCGGCGGTGCAGCATGGCTTCGCCCCGAGTTGAAGAAGAGCCCCCCTGTCGCGAGATTCGCACAAGGCCCTTTATATAGAAAACTGCATAAATCCCCAACTTTCCTTCATGAGTTTAAGAGATAGAGTCCACCAAATCCCAAGGTTTATGGATCAATCTCGAGATAATACAAAAGATAAGAGGTAGAAATAAGTGGAACTCAATTTGGATGAAGGATCTGGAAGATATGACTTCTAGAAGGAGGCCCCGTCGCCTAAAAAGTAGAGTTTGTGTTATAGCAGGACACCTGAATCCCCAACTTTCGAGTAGAATTCTGAGCAAGATAGCGAATGAAAATTCGAGATCTTTGGACCGAATTCAAGATAATATCAAGGAGAAACCATAGGATCAAACAGGGATCGATTTGGACAAGAATTCCAAAAGATATGGTCATCTAAAGAGGGGCCCGACAGACAGAAAAACTAAGAGTCCAGCTCAAACTGGACTCTCGGTGGTGCTTAGCGGTCTATCGTAAGACCGCCAGAGGAGCACAAACAGTCTAGGGTAGGACCGCCATGCTCTGGGAGTCTAACGGGGTGATTTTAGGCAAGTTTAAGTGTAGCGGTCTATTGTATGACCATTTCTTGTGCTCTGGCAGTCTAATAATAGACCACTACATAGGCTCTGGCGGTCTAATAATAGACTACTACTTGTCTCTGGCGGTCTAATAATAGACCACTACACCGATGGAGGAAGATTTTGGGTAGACTACGCATGACTTCAGAAATTGAAGCGTATCTCTCAAAGAGTGTAGAACTAGTGAAAGTGGTAGAAAGATAAATTGTAGACAACTGAAAGATGAACAACTTTCATGAAGAGAGCAAGTTGAGAAAATGATCAGAAGAGGGAAAAGGTGGGGCTAGAATAGAGAGGAAGAATTTGGGATGTAGGTGAACAGCGTAACATGCCAGAAAAAAACAAATAACTTGAAATCGGTGGAGAACTGGCTAATGGCGTAGAATAGAAAATTGTAGATCTTTGAACGACAAACAACTTTGATGAAGACAACTTTTTGAATAGAGGAACAGAAGGAGATGAAAAAGGACCATTTTCAAGACTGCGCAATAAATGAGAGCCGAATGCTCGATGGAAAGTCGACCAAATGGGCCGCAAGGCGACTTAGGAGATCAGAAGATGATAAGATAAACTCGAGGACTCTAAGAAATCATGATCCCCAAAGTCTAGAGACTAGGGAACAATGAAATGGACTCGAAATCCATCCAAGGAAGGCTCCAAAATAATGGGTAATTCGAGACATCAAAAATGATGAATAAGAGAAATAGCGCGACTTATGGGCTAAAAACGAGTGTCAACAGATGCCCCTCCTTAATGTTCGCTTTGCAAGGGAGCGAGCGAAAGCGATGCAGAGGTGGAATGAAACAGAGATGGAGCGAAAGCGAAGTGATGTGAAATGGAGATTAAGTAGAGATGAAGCGGAGAGAACTGAAAAGTGGGCATCAAGGCAAAAGACACCCGTCACAACCAACAAGCGAAAGGAATTCTCCCGAAAACGCCGAACTAACCACTCAGAATGGATGACGCGGATGAGACATGTCTGGAGAACTAAACTAAGAGAAAGGAAACACGACCAGCCTCATCGGGGACACAATCCACGGACAATGATGGGATCAGAAGGAAACACAACATAAGAGCTGGAAAGGAGAAAGATAAACTGAGATAAAATCCAGACAGGAATCACACTGGCTAACCGGACCAAACGACAAGATCATAGAAATCGTTCAAATTCAGAGTGGAATGAGAATCTCTTATTCAAGAGAACTGAAGCACAATCAACCATTACTGAGGAGAAACCTTGAATAGATCACGAGGTGTGAATGCTTAAAATGACATGATGCATGTGTTGGTTTTAATGTGTCCCTTCTTTTGCAAGATGGGGTATGATGCCAACTATGAGCAAATAATGAGCCAAGTAATGAAATCAATCAACCTATGAACATGCGAATCATGAACCTAGGCAACCAACACGAGCTCTACCATGGGCATGCTATCTCAATCAAGACTAAGCTAAGCAAATAAAGAAAAACACACGCCGGAGTGTGGAATAAGGAATAAAGGAAAACACACCGTATAGGTGGAACAAGTAAAGTATAGAAGAGATATGATGAAAGAGAAAGCTAATGCCCAAACTAAAGAAAGATGTGATCGCCACCAAAGTAAAAACAAGTCAAAGACCTGATAAATACCTTAGAATAGGAGGATGATGCACCCGCCCATGGGAGAGAGAACAACTAGGAAACTGCAGCTCCGTCAGATGTAATGGTCGAAGGAAGATGCGCCACAGCAAGTGTGACGGTCTCACGATAGACCGCTACAACACTCTAACGCGCCTGTTCCAGACCGTCAGAGCTTCTGCAGAATAAGAAGTTGGGAATCTTTTGATCTCCAAGCTTTCCAGCCGGCCAGAGAGATTGGGCCTCGTGATATGGACTCTGTAAACCTGCAAAAGAGTGTAGAACACAAGAAAAACAACCCAGATTAGCCCTTAGACAAAGTAGTATCAATAAATCCGAGAAACTTAAGAACATGCAAAAGGAAAGGGAAATACCGGGGAGGTTAGTTTTTTAACCCCTCTGGGGCGTTTTAAAAGATGGGAGGATGTTTTGAATGAATGCAGGAAGTGCAAGAACATAGGAGATGGAGAGGGACAATGCTATGATGTTTAAAAAGAGAGAAAAGACACTAAGAATACAACTTGATTGAATTAAACCCTTGGAAATGATACTCCCTGAACTTTGGAAGTAGATGGATGTGGGAAGCAGCTCTCCTTGGTTGGTTCTAGCTCCAGGATGCGGCAGCACTTCGACGCGAACTCCAGATGTCTCCTCTTCAAGCCATGAAGCTTCTTAGGATGAGTATCGGGAGAGAAACCCTCAAACCAAACTCTTAGTTCGATCACGGAATAGCAGAGCAAAGGCCAGGCTTGTCAGGACTCTCTGTTGGATGTAACGGCTGCAGGATAGACCGCCACACTAATGTAACGCGCCAGTCTTGGACTATCACCCAACCCTATCCACTATCAGATAAGATCAACAGGAGAAGTTCACGAACATAGGACTCTAGATGAATGTAACGGTCAAGGGTAGATGCGTCACAATGAATGTAACGGCTACACGATAAACCGTCACACTCAACGGATAGGCAAAAGATAAGCTTGAAAGGAAGCCCTAAGCTTAAGGACTCTGGAAGGATGTAACGCACTAGGGTAGATGCGTTAGAGGAATGTAATGCTCCTATGATGGATCGTTAGAGATAGTAGAATTCAAATGAAAATGAGAGCTTGCTAAGCTTCGTCCAGCGGAAAGGGATAAGGAGCCAGACCCAACCAAGGATATATGACTCGTGAAATAGACCTCAAGTTGACCAAGAAGGCTCAATAAAGGTGAACAACCCAGAGCATCATGTAGAATGAACAAGGAGATGACCCAACTTATCGTTCATAAAACGGGTGTCAACAGATGCCCCTCCTTAACGTCCTCTTTGCAGGGGAGCGAGTGGAGGTGAAGCGAAAGTGAAATGGAACATGGAGATGAAGCGAAGATGAAGCGGAGTGGACTAAAAAAGTGGGCGTTTAAGGCAAACGACACCCGTTCTCAACCAATAAGCGTTAGGAATTATCTAGAAAGCTTCGAACTAATCACAAGGAAAGGCAACCAAATGACACATGTCTGGAGGAACTAACAACTAAGGAAAGGAAAACACGGCCAGCGGCCGGAGCAACGGAAAGGAAAGAGACGATTAACTAAACTCCAAACAGGAATCTTCAGCTAACCAAATCAAGCGAGTAGACCGAAGGAAACCTTCCAATTCAGAGAGGAATGACTCTCCTTATTCGAGATCATTAAACACAGTTATTCACCATCACTGAGACACCTGGATAAATGAAGGTTCATGAATGCTCAAAAGATGCGTATGATGCATGCTGGGTTAAAGGAAAGGAAATCATTTAAAAGAAATGCAAAGAAAGAATAAAATAATAAGATACTCGAGAATAGTATTGCTAGACCGAAGAAACTAAGGTCAGGACACCATCTGCAACCACGGCGTGCAAGACAGAACCATCATCTCCAATCTTTTCCAACCTAACGGCCTATCCAACGATTAAACATGTGTACTTAGATCATCATCATTTTTGTTTAAGGGGAACATCAGATCCCAGAACACATGAATGACCAACCGGTTCTTGAGATAATATATCATACATAACATATAGTAATGCATAAAGGGACAAAGGAATCAGGATACATTACCTGACTTACCTTCCTGGTGAGTGGCGAAGCATGATGACTTAAATTTTGCAACAAGAACGGGTTAGTCATCAACAATATAAATCATAGAACCAGGCTGATGGAATCGTCGATTCAAGATTCAAAGTTCGAGGTTGAATTTGAAGGGATTGACAAGCGGCTTCAACAAAATGATCAAATAGATGTTTTTTTTAATTGGGCCACATGTATGGGCTTAATGGGTCATGTTTTATGTTTGTAGTAATTATGTCCACAAAAATCATGTAAGAGTCTTTTTTTTATTTTGTGTCTTTTAGTCTTCCCATGATAGTTATGATGAGTAGGTGTTAGGTGAGTTATCTTTTGATTTTCTTTATAGAGTCTATAAAAAGGGTCATGTAGTCTTTCTTTAAAGAATGAAGTGTTTTAGAATTTTTGGAAACCCACGTGAGGTGTGAAGCCTTAATATCTTCTCCGAGAAGGAGATGGGGTTGTGAGAAGCGGCCCAACCCTCCCCTCTCCCACAGCTACAATTTTCATCATCTTCCTCCTCTACCTTCTCATTCCTACACCATCTCTCAACAGTGGCGTCGAAGGTGAGAAGCCCATGGTTGCAAAGTCTCTGTGAGGGAGACGGTGAGAAGCCCCAACCATGCACGCCTCCTACCCGGTACCGTCGTGCCACCCTCCCTAATCACCACCGCCCACCTCCCTATTCCCTTCTCCTAAACAATCACAACAGTTGTGCCAAAGCCCCGGAACCCACGCCCCTGCCAGCCACCTCCTTCTTGCCACCCCACCACTGAACCATCCCCACCATCCGTCCGTTCCCCGTCCATCATGCAGAGCTGCCCACGGCATCCCCCATGCCGGTCACCTCCTACCGCCCACGTCCCTCCTTTGCCATCACCCTCAACCGCAGCCATCTCACACTGCACTGCTGGCAAGAACAAGAAGCATCGCCGGTGATCCCCTCAGTTCCTCACCATGACTGGAGACCCCAGCTCTGGTTGTTGCCGACGTCTACTTCTCACGGCCGCTTCAACTCTCCTGTATGCAACCTGCAGGGTGGCCGAGCAAGTTCGAGCACCACAAACCCCCACCCCCGGACATCAACAACGCATGTCCACCCGTTGCAGTGGCCTCCACGAAGTGCGGCAACACGATCGACAACACATCACCACCGACTTCCCCGACTCCACTCTCATGCAGCAGACGACCCGGTCGTTTCCATCTCTCCCTCTCTTTCTGTACTCACTCCCATCCCCTCTCCTCCTATCTTCCATATTCACGCACACTAGCACACATCGTCGGCCAACCTCTCGCCCTCTCCCATTTACCCATGCATCCACACTATGGTGCGCAACCTCCCCTCACACCGTTGCCTCATACTTTCTCTCTCTATCCCCGCACACGCACGCCTTGGCCTTCTAGGCATCGCCAGCCTCTCTTCTCTCTTTTGCGCACACCCCCGTTCAAGTAACACTGCCCCAAGCCTCTTTCCTCCCTCTCCCTCACCCTCTCAAACCACCCCGCGGCAGCCCCCCTATTTGGAACAGGGGCACCGCAGGTGCCCCCTCCCCCTCCCCTCTCTCTCCTTTGCTTCTCCTCACAAGCCCCACTTACGTAAACCACCCCCCTCTCACTATCTCCCACACATACGAAGTGTCTCCCCACCCTCTTGCTTTCCCTCTTTCTCCCTATTCTCTCTGCTACATCACCATGCATGCACACCTCACAGTAGGACCCCGTCACCGCCTCCATCTCGGGTGTCCCTGCATGCCGCCTCGCCACTGCCACTATCGGAGCCGCTGCCCTCGCCGCGGCAATGCATAAGGCCTCACCGTGGTCACACCCACGACCATAGTGACCGCCACGCAGAGCCCCGACCCCACGCCCACCGTCGTCGACCCCAACAACAACGGGCTCCATGGTGGCTGCTCTACACCGCCATCCCTAGCGCGCACGGCAACTGGCCATGAATCCTTACGTCCGAGCACGGCGGTGGCATCCCGTCACCTGCCCCTTCCCTGTACGTCGTGCTGCCGCCATGCCCAGGCACCCGCACGTGAGCATGCCAACGTCGTCCCCGGCATTCTTGTGCATGCATGCTGACCACAGCCTAGCAAGGTCCGCGCCCGCCACCTTCTTCACCCAAGACGGATGAGCACCCAGCTACGACCCCAACCGCACCGAGCGAGCTCTGAGCACCACCCCTCCCACTCCTCATCGAACACTTGCCACAAGCGATAGTTGCGGCTCAGCTCGGACGATCACCGCCTGGACACGGTGCCGCGTCCTCGTGTAATGGTTCCTGCCACCGGGGCACGACTCCACTGCTCGCCGACCACCCACAATGGTGCCGCGTCGCCCGTCCCCCTCCAAGTCCAAGCTCTCCTCCACCTACAACACCGTGGGCAGCCGCGGTTTCACCTTCGATGATCACGGTGGGAGAAAGCTCAGAACAGAGCACCGTTTGGTGCATCCATTCTATTCCATCATGGTGGGAGGACTACTGCTGCAGAACCTGGCTCCCACGACCATCCCATCACGGCTCTCTCTCTCCCCGCTCTCTCTTCTCTCCCTCTCTAATCCATTCTCTCTCTTCATTCTATCGTGAAGCTTGTGTAACAGGGAAATAAAAACAAACAACCCCTCCCCCGTGATCTCTCTCTTTCCCACTCTATCATTCTCCCTCTCTCTCCCCACTCTCTTAAATTCCCTCTCACGTAATCTCTCCCTCTCTTATCCTTATTCCCTTTCTCTCGTAAAGCTCTTTTAAAAGTGGTGAAAATGGGAAGTGCCCAGAAAAAGAAAAGGAGAGAAGTTGTTTTATGAAAACAAAAGAAAACAAAGTGACCAAAGGGGAAAAGTGACGAGAAATAAAAAAAAATCTCACACTCGGAAGATCGTATTAGACTCGAATGATTGTCTCACATCAAATGGTATCAGAGCTTAGGGAACCGGGCTGTTCCATCAGACCGGGATCCTGAGCTACGAGGTTCGAGGTCGAACCTCTTCCAAGCGGAGGAGTTTGATGGAATCGTCAATTCAAGATTCAAAGTTCGAGGTTGAATTTGAAGGGATTGACAAGCGGCTTCAACAAAATGATCAAATAGATATTTTTTTTAATTGGGCCACATGTATGGGCTTAATGGGTCATGTTTTATGTTTGTAGTAATTATGTCCACAAAAATCATGTAAGAGTCTTTGTTTTATTTTGTGTCTTTTAGTCTTCCCACGATAGTTATGATGAGTAGGTGTTAGGTGAGTTATCTTTTGATTTTCTTTATAGAGTCTATAAAAAGGGTCATGTAGTCTTTCTTTAAAGAATGAAGTGTTTTAGAATTTTTGGAAACCCACGTGAGGTGTGAAGCCTTAATATCTTCTCCGAGAAAGAGATGGGGTCGTGAGAAGTGGCCCAACCCTCCCCTCTCCCACAGCTACAATTTTCATCGTCTTCCTCCTCTACCTTCTCGTTCCTACACCATCTCTCAACAGCGGCGTCAAAGGTGAGAAGCCCATGGTTGCAAAGTCTCTGTGAGGGAGACGGTGAGAAGCCCCAACCATGCACGCCTCCTACCCGGTACCGTCGTGCCACCCTCCCCAATCACCACCGCCCACCTCCCTATTCCCTTCTCCTAAACAATCACAACCGTTGTGCCAAAGCCCCGGAACCCACGCCCCTGCCAGCCACCTCCTTCTTGCCACCCCACCACTGAACCATCCCCACCATCCGTCCATTCCCCATCCATCATGCAGAGCTACGCACGGCATCCCCCATGCCGGTCACCACCTACCGCCCACGTCCCTCCTTTGCCATCACCCTCAACCGCAGCCATCTCACACTATACTGTTGGCAAGAACAAGAAGCATCGCCGGCGATCCCCTCAGTTCCTCACCATGACCGGAGACCCCAGCTCTGGTCGTTGCCGACGTCTACTTCTCGCGGCCGCTTCAACTCTCCTGTATGCAACCTGCAGGGTGGCCGAGCAAGTTCGAGCACCACAAACCCCCACCCCCGGACATCAACAACGCATGGCCACCCGTTGCAGTGGCCTCCACGAAATGCGGCAACACGGTCGGCAACACGTCACCACCGGCTTCCCCGACTCCACTCTCATGCAGCAGACGACCCTGTCATTTCCCTCTCTCCCTCTCTTTCTGTACTCACTCCCATCCCCTCTCCTTCTATCTTCCATATTGACACACACTAGCACACATCGTCAGCCAACCTGTCGCCCTCTCCCATTTACCCATGCGTCCACACTATGGTGTGCAACCTCCCCTCACACCATTGCCTCATACTTTCTCTCTCTATCCCCACACGCGCACGCCCTGGCCTTCTGGGCATCGCCAGCCTCTCTTCTCTCTTCTGCGCACACCCCCGTTCAAGTAACAACCCCCCAAGCCACTTTCCTCCCTCTCCCTCACCCTCTCAAACCACCCCGCGGAGGCCCCCCTGTTTGGAACAGGGGCAACGCAGGTGCCCCATCCCCCTCCCCTCTCTCTCATTTGCTTCTCCTCACAAGCCCCACTTACTTAAACCACCCCCCTCTCACTATCTCTCACACAAACGAAGTGTCTCCCCACCCTCTTGCTTTCCCTCTTTCTCCCTCTTCTCTCTGCTACATCACCATGCCTACACACCTCACAGTAGGACCCCCCCATCTCCATGCAACGTTAACGTTGCCGTCGCCGCCTCCATCTCGTGTGTCCCTGCATGCCGCCTCGCCGCTGCCACTATCGGAGCCGCTGCCCTCACCGTGGCAATGCATACAGCCTCACCGTGGTCACACCCATGACCATAGCGACCACCACGCAGAGCCCCGACCCCATGCCCACCGTCGTCGACCCCAGCAACAACGGGCTCCATGGTGGCTGCTCTACACCGCCATCCCTAGCGCGCACGGCAACTGGCCGTGAATCCTTGATTCCGAGCACGGCGCTGGCATCCCGTCACCTGCCCCTTCCCTGTAGGCCGTGGAGCCGCCATGCCCAGGCACCCGCACGTGAGCATGCCAACGTCGTCCCCGGCATTCTTGCGCATGCATGCTCACCACCGCCCAGTAAGGTCCGCGCCCGCCACCTTCTTCACCCACGACGGACGAGCACCCAGCTACGACCCCAACCGCACCTGAGCGAGCTCCGAGCACCACCCCTCCCACTCATCGTCGAACACTTGCCACAAGCGACAGTTGCCGCTCAGCTCGGACGATCACCACCTGGACACAGTGCCGCTTCCTCGTGTAACGGTTCCTGCCACTGGGGCACGACTCCACTGCTCGCCGGCCACCCACAACGGTGCCGCGTCACCCGTCCCCCTCCAAGTCCAAGCTCTCCTCCACCTGCAACACCGTGGGCAGCCGCGGTTTCACCTTGGACGATCACGGCAGGAGAAAGCTCAGAATAGAGCACCGTTTGGTGCGTCCATTCTATTCCATCATGGTGGGAGGACTGCTGCTGCAGAACCTGGCTCCCACGACCATCCCATCGCGCTTCTCTCTCTCCCCCCTCTCTCTTCTCTCCCTCTCTAATCCATTCTCTCTCTTCATTCTATCATGAAGCTTGTGTAACAGGGAAATAAAAACAAACAACCCCTCCCCCGTGATCTCTCTCTTTCCCACTCTATCATTCTCCCTCTCACGTAATCTCTCCCTCTCTTATCTTTATTCCCTTTCTGTTGTAAAGCTCTTTTAAAAGTGGTGAAAATGGGAAGTGCCCAGAAAAAGAAAAGGAGAGAAGTTGTTTTATGAAAACAAAAGAAAACAAAGTGACCAAAGGGGAAAAGTGACGAGAAATAAAGAAAAATCTCACACTCGGAAGATCGTATTAGACTCGAATGTTTCTCTCACATCACAGGCATAACCATCAATAAGCACGAATTGCATAGACAAGATAATCATATAAGCATGAATTTTCAGATAAACAAAGCATCATCATTCCTCAAACACTCTGCAGCATGTAACGGTCCAATAAGGGTGCGTTAGACGTCCCTGACAGATCCACCTTGGGCCGTCAGAGTCTGGCGGTTCACATCCTTAAAGACATCGTTTCAAATGACCTAACGGTCCATAGAGGACGCGTCAGAGTAGTGTGACGGTATCACAATAGACCGTCATATTTCTTGAGCGTTCAAAAAAAAAACAAAACCGACTGGTCGTTTCCTCCATTCGCTCACAAACGCCCAAACGAATAGTAACCTCAACACCCCAACTCCAAATCCTTGACCATCTCATCCACCGGAGCAATGGCCGGCGACGAGCCATCCCAGCCACCGAAGAAAAGGGAAAAGGGGAAGAAAAAGATGGCCATCCGACGGTTTAGGGCTCGTGTTGATCGAGAGGAAGTCCCACAAGCGGCGTCCAAGCAACCAACGACAGCGGCGGAAGAAATGACGGAGGGAGCTCCTCCCATGACCATGGAAGAAGCCGAAGAAGCGATGGGAGGGGCCATCGGCGAGGAGGCGACCACGTCAAGGGAGAAGAAGAAAAAAAGGAGCCAAGACCCCGATGTAGGCCGATTTCCCCAAAACTTCCAATTTTTAATTTTTTTATGTGCATGTGTGTTTGGAGGGTAGAAATGGGTCTGGGGATCCCTTAGGAATGATTGTAGGCCTCCATGCCCATTTTAGGAGCCAAAAAAAAATGAAGGGGACAACGCCCTGTTGCAGAGAACGTGACGGTCGCTGCAGCGACCGTCACAAGCCTGACCCACCACCCCTGGTGTGTCAGAGCACTGTGACACATCACCTCAGGGCCGTCAGAGCAACCAGAGACAGAAACAATTTTTGGGATTTTTAGTTTTCTAATTTTTTTATTGTTTTCATTTTTATTTATGCCATGCAATGAAATTATGATTAAATGACTGACTTAATGCTTCTAATTGTACAGTGGAAAAGGAGAACCCAGATTTCTTGGCTTCAGATACGGGCAGTATACCAGGCATTGCCCGAGTACCAACGGGAGAGATTGACTGAGATGGGATTCACCGAGGTGCTTAGCATTGAGGTGACGAGGACGGATACCCCGCTCTTGTACGCACTACACGAGAGGTGGGACCCCGTGAGCCGAGCTTTCATCTTCCCATGGGGCCACATGATCCCCACTTTAGAAGACATGGCGAGGATCTCCGGATTGCGAGTCCACGGAGCAGCAGTGACCGGGTGGACATTTGGAGATTACCGGAAGATGGCCCAAGAGTTACTGGGCTTAGATCTGATCAGGCCGGGGCACACATCATCCCAGCTTTCGAGGTTGAGACTACAGGACAGCTTGGGACTGAGAGGAGCGGCTATAGAAGTCGGTGAGCTCCCCGAGCAGCACATAGACCGAGTGATAGAGCAGGTATGCCCGTGAGTGGCGGCAGAGGCAGGACAGGAGGGAGATCGAGTCCTGAGATGATTTCTGATGCTGTTGTTCGGAAAGCTACTTTTTTTGACCCGAGCCGATGTGATCAGCTGCAGGCTACTGCCACTGCTAGAGGATTTGGGCAGAGTGGGGAAGTATGCATGAGGAGCGGTAGCGCTTGCCTTTCTCTTCGAGTCGCTCAGCACCACAGACTGACAGACGATGCTGGGCGGCTTCTCGCCTTTCCTACAGGTAAATGCTGAACTCTAGATGCTTTCTATATGATTATGATTCTGTAAATGCAAATGATGCAATTTACTGACACTCGACTTTAAATGCAGATCTGGAGCTTCGTATACCTCTCGGGGATTGGGCAAGGTAGTCAGCTACATCTCAAGCGGATCCCCATCGCGAGGCGGTGGGTGGTAGCGAGGGACACGGGATCAATCAACTGGCTAACCCAGGCCATCCAGGATGATCTTGACTCATTCCCGCACACAGCGGTAAGCTTCGAACTTAAACTTTTTATATGCTCTTAAATGCTACAAAAAGCTTTCTAAATGCTCATGAATGCTTCTGAATGGATTAACATGACCTTTTCAGGTGAGATGGACCTCATACTGGGATGAGGGCTACGAGGGATAGCCTTGGGTGAAGGCGTCCCTGGCATACAGCGGGCGAGACATATGGCTTCACTGCATCAACGTGATCGAGCCCCTGCACTACCGGTTGATCCTGAGGACTCGGGGACTACACCAGCCAGAGGTGACCCTCCCCCGCTGTGACGATGAACGCCCGGGCAAGTCTTTGAAGGGCATTAGCGGAGATGTCGACTGGTGCGCCCGAAAGGCCAAATATGTGCATGATTGGAAAAAAAGAGGCAGGGTGGTGAAAGACCGGGCAGACAGCGACGAGATCTATCTCAAGGCTTACTCCCACCGGTATGGCGACCAGGTGTTCAGAGGCACTCGACGGCCAGTATGAACTTCTAAACTCAAAACTCTGTCTATTTAAATCAATGCTTCTATATGCACTGACATATGCTTTCTAAATGCAGCTAGACCCACAGGGAAGAATAGCCGAGCTCTAGGGACTCCTTCATGCCACCATCCAGCAGCGGGACAAGTATCGGGCTACCTTAGAGCTTTTGGTGAGTTTCTACACTTAAGACTTAAATGCTTATGATGCAAATGGCTAACTTTGACTTCTAAATGCAGTAGGCCGAGGGAGCCCAGAGGACCAGAATAGATGCACCGTCCTCCTCTTCACAGCCTGTCGGGGGACGGGCTGAGCGAGATGCAGAGTTTACTCGAGCGGTAGCTCGGGCCGAGGAGGCGGAGGCTACCCTCGCGGAGCGGGTAAGAATCTAAACCCTTATGCTTCTTTTAGACTTAAAATGCTTATGATGCAAACACTAAATGCTTAATGGACTGACAATGCAAAATGCAAAATGTAGGCGAGAGAGCTGACTGCAGCGGTAGCCGAGGCTGCCCATCTCCGGGCGGAGGTTGCCAGACTGAGCGCAGGAGAGACCCGCTGGCATGCGGATGATGAAGCGGTGGAGTGACTTAGAGCTGACGTTGCGCGTTTGAGGGGCGAGCGAGATCAGTTCCAAGTGTAGACCATCGAGATGAAGGGTGTGGTTCCGGGCATGAAAGAGGCCCTTTGACTTTTAGGGAAGAAGTCGGGGACTAGCAGCAGGAGCCAGAGCGTTGCACCCAGCAGTGGATTCCGAGGCTACTTCACCAGCTCCTCTGGCCATCGGAGGAACAAGGAGGCAGACCGGAGACGACATCGGGGGGAGGAGAGTAGCGTCCAGGAGCCACCAGCAAAGCGACATGAGGGCACTGGCGATAGTGACGGCCTGGGAGATAGACCGGCCGAGTGACTTGTATTTTCTTTCTTCTTTGACACCCATACTTGTACATGACTTTATGTGAATGAAATGGAATGAATTTTTTTTTTATGTTTTATTTTTTTATGTGCGTATGAATGAATGGATGAATGTGAGTATGGATGTGTGAATGAATGGGTGAAAAGAAATGCGTGGATGGGAATGTAAATGAATGGGGATAAAGTGTAAGACCGGCAGGCAATATCAAAGGATAATGGAAAGAACAGAAACCTGCAGCAGAAGGTGTCACGGTCTAGTGTAGGAGCATCAGACCCATGTAACGCGCCAAGATCAGGCTGTCAGAGACGACAGAGGGTGGACTAAAAATTGTATAACAGGAAATGTGACGGTCCACTGATGGAGCGTCAGAATCCGGTGACGGTCATAGACTAGACCGTCAGACATAACAGAATGATATTGGGCTAAAAAAAGTGCAACAGGAAATGTGACGATCCAGACATGGAGCGTCAGGGATCTGTGGCGGTCCAATATTAGACCGTCAGACATGACAGAGCGAGATTGAGCTAACAACGTGCAGCAGGAAATGTGACGGTCCAAAGATGGAGCGTCAGAACCATGTGACGGTCTTACGATAGACCGTCAGAGAACAAACTGTACTCCGACACGGATTCTGCCGTGAGAGCCCAACCTCGAGGCAAGAAGACCTTAATCCATACTAGAACCCTCCTAGGCTTAGCATAAGGCTTTCTAACCCCAATCGTATCATTCTAACACAAAAATCAAGCCTTTATAAACTAGGAACAAGCCCAAAAATCGCAGCTTTCATTAATTCTCTGCTACAAGGGTTGATAACTCCATCAAAGGCCAAGGAACATCATGAAGAGAAGCTTCGGAGCGATGGGCATGGAGGAGAGAGTCTACACCGACCCTAAAGCAGCCAAGAAGGAGCATGGGGAACTGCAAAGGCTGACATCCATCCCCAAGCATCTGAGTTCAAGTGGTAAGAGAGTGGTAAGTCTCAATTGACTTCAAAAGTTCATCAATTTCTGCACTTTTCTATACCACTTATGATTCTTCTTTCTTCTTCCTCTTCTTTTTTTAGCCTCTTCCTGGTCCAAGGTGTTACTCCAACTTAAAGTGGGTGTCTCCCATGGTCAAAGAACTCCCTTTAGAAGTTTTATCCATCCTTAGGGCATGACACCTCCAACCTTTGTTAGTTTTGGCCAAGAACTTCCAGAAATTGTCTTTAGATTGGGCAAGCATTTCAGCCCTTATAGAGTTATGGCATCCACAAACACACACCTTCCTCTTCCCTTCCTTTGAAGCTGCAGTCCTATTGGTAGAGGTAGAGACCTACCTAGCCCTTTCTAAGACTAAAGTAGGGGACGAAGATCTAGTGTAGCAACCCTGATAAAAATAAGTTTTTTTTTTAATAAATCAAAATAAAAATAAAAGATAAGTAAATAGATGACAAAGAGCCTAAAGAAACGCCCTTACATAAGGCGTTAATTTAAAAGGGACGCCTAGACAATAGGGCGTCAAATTTCAAACGACGGAAAAAAAATAAAATTGAGGAAAGGAAATGAAACGCCCTCTACATGGGCGCGTTTACATAAGTAACGACGCTCGACAAGGTGTCAATTTAAATTCGACGCCCTCGCTTAAGACGTTAATTCAGTTCGAGTTTCGTTCGACCCAGGAGTCTATCCAGGGCAAGTTATGGATAACTACGTCGAAGGTGGAGTATGGTAAGGACTCTATCATGGAAGTATTACTTCCAATACAACTCTAACCCTAAAAGGATCCCCTAAAATTCTATAAATATCCTCCCGATCGACCTAGACCGCTATTTTGGCGATCTGTTTCATCGTGCTGCTGCTGTCAACAGTGAAGAACATGTGTTCTTCTTCCTCTGCCTTCAGTTGAGTATTTTGGAGAAAACTAATGCTTCTTCATCTTATTCTCCTGTAGGTTGCCTGCATCGAGAAGGAACTCTCGTATAGTTGAAGAACGTGGAGTTCTTCATCATCATCTTCTTCTTCTTCTGTCGGTGATCAGAAGACTCTGTTGCAAAACACAGTATCATTTCTCTTCACGAATCTTCACCCAGATAATCATCAAGTAGGTTTTCTCAAAAAACGTAGCCCAAATTAATTTAAGATCCTTAATAAAATCATATGTTGTCCATGCATATAGTTTCATCATGGTTTTAAATGTTTTCTGTAAAATTTTGAAAGAAGTGACCCTGACAAGGGCGCTAATTCTTGTTTTTACGCCCTGCCTAGTAGTCGCCAATTTCATATAAATTCATAATTACCCATGTTTAAAATTCGATATCTATGAAACCATGAACCTAATCTAATGCATGTACATCCTGATTGAATCCTGCTAATTTTCTGGTCCTGACTATATAAATTGTTCCTGAAATTTTATTAACTGAAATTTGGAAAATTGCTGGATTAACGACCTGAACAAGGTCGTCTCTTATTGAACTGACGCCCCAGACCAGGGCGCTAATTGAAAAGTAACGCCCCTCTCCAGGGCGCGTTTTTGATAAAATTCCAGAATATTGAGTTTCTGCAGAATGGAAATATTGAAGGAACGACTAATGTATAAGTCGTCAAATTGTAAATAAACGCCCCTGTAAAAGGCATTAATTTGATAAGTAATGACTTAGATTAAGTCGCTATTTCCTGTGATACTATTTTACACTGTTACTGTTAACCGAAGGTTCCATATGTGTATCGATAAATATATATAAATATATCTATATATATATCGGCACTATATTCCAGTCCGTGAATATAGTCCCACGTTTCATGATGATTTATCGTTTACCCACTAATTCTCATTGACATATAAGCTCTCCATTGGACATTCCGTTCCTTTGGACTAGCGAGTTAGTCATAGAGACCTCCGTAAGTCTCCTCGTAGCCTTGGATTCCCTCAAGGCCGACTGAGCTGGTTGTACCATAAAAACCTATTACACTATTTTGCCATGTCACTCTAAAGAAACATGGTATACCGGCCCTCATGTTATGCAAAGTGTGTATCATGAGAATTCTCTTAATGGGATGAGGTTATCATGCCATTTGATGCTGTTCTTGTAAACCCCAATTCTATATCAACATTGTCATGATGTTCTTGTAAACCCCAACTCTATATCAACATTGTTATGATGTTCTTGTAAACCCCAATTCTATATTCAACATGATGTTCTTGTGGACCTCAATTCTATATTAAGAATGAGGACGTCTTGCCATTGATGTGCTGTTCATGTGGACCTCAATTCTATATAAAGAGTGTCCATACTTGTTTGTCATGGTACCCAAGTTAGGGAACCAATTCCACCTAGTTTTATCGATAATCGTGATTGTACCGTTATTATCGTCATTCTATGTCAAGTGTCATATTTTTGGACTCTATTCTATCCAAGTTATCCTACGTATCTACAAGCTTTATTCTTGAAATTCCATATTGGCTATACACAAAAGTGGATGTTAAAATACATGATTAATGCCTGCGCATATAGGGCCCGATCTGGTCCTGGGAGGAGCACCCGAAAGTACTTGTGCCCATGGGAGTTGATTGATCACGGTATTGGCATTATACCGAAGTGCATGACTAGCTTGATTGAACATTCCACAAATCTTGTACTTGTACTTGACTTGATATTACATGACTTGCGTGGCCCGAGAAAAGGGTAATTGTATACTTGCTTGACTTGAAATAAAATAGCCAAATTCTAACATGACATGATGAATACACTTGCTTGAATATCTTGATATCTTTTTGATATAAGTTCTTGAAAGCTCATGACTAGTTCTTCTTGCTATCGTTTTGTTATACACTCTCTCTATCTTATCGTTTTATGCGAGCATGCATAGCTATAGTGCATTCATGAAAGATGTAATCACTTAAACCCCTTGCTAGATCTTGAGATATAATTTCCTACTGAGCGTTCGCTCATTTAGTGTTTCCTTACTTTTCAGGTAAGTCCGACGATGAGGGAACTCGAACGGATGGGAAAAATCAAGAGTGAAAGAGATAGAGCTTCTTCCGTGTTATCTAGTCTTTTTCACATTTTCTTGAGTCAACCTTGTATTTTTCCTTTATTTTAGTTAGTACTTCAAGGTTTGTAATAGACATATTCTTATGAAGGAATAAAGGACTGGGTTATCTTTACTTTTGCGCATCTCTGATTTTGGTGTCGAATACACTAATACTCTGATTGACATGATTGATATAAACTCGTCACGCATCTCCGGGTATCTTCCGCTCTCGGGGCGTGACAGTTTTTGTGGTATCAGAGCCTAGGGTATTCAATTCCTAGGAAAACCCAAGTCCAAGGATAGGTTAAACCATTAACCAGTGAGATTGGGTAGAACCAAGGGTTGAGTTAACATAGAAATGCAAGCATCTAAATGAGATCACGTATTGATCTAGTTATTGTAATTGTAGGACGATGGCTGCCGAACGTGCTCAGTGGCGCAACATGCAGCGTACACTTCAAGGCATGACTCAGGTGCTGCAACAAGTAGCACAGGGAGGTGCACAACGAGCCGGAAGTCTCCACCAAGTCTTCAAGAACATGAACCCTCCCAAATTCATGGGTTCTACTGATTCGGATGACGCAGAGCACTGGATCAGGGAGACGAAGCGTATATTCCGTGTTATGCAGTGCACGGATCAAGATAAAGTCTTATTAGCTACTTTCCAACTAGAAAGGGATGCCCGATGCTGGTGGGAGTCAGTCGAAGCTACTATAAATCAAGACCAAATTACTTGGGAAGAATTTGTTGAACATTTCAACAATAAATATTTTTTCGACCGAGTCCAAGAAAAAAAAGCTACCGAATTTGCCGCACTCAAGCAACGGTCATTATAGGTGGCGGAGTACGAGGCACAATTCTCTAGATTGTCTCGGTATGCTAAGCACTTAGTTAACACCGAGAAGATGAAAGCTAGGAGGTTCCTTAATGGGCTCAGGCCCCAATATATTACCCAGCTGGCGCCAATGGATATTCAGGTCTACTCAGAGATAGTACGTCGAGCTCAATTGTTAGAAGATGCCACGGAGCTATCAGATAGAATCCGTGGGAAGGATAAGAAGAAACAAGTTACAAGTTCAGGTTCCTTTAAACCCAACTTCAAGAAGAGGCCTAGCACTGGAGGTACTTCTTCTCAAGACCAAAAATTTAAGAAGACCAAGCCCTTCTCTATCACTACTACACCTTCGAATATAATATGCAAGCATTGTGACAAGGCTGGTCATAAAGCCGAAGAGTGCTGGAGGAAACTTGGAGCATGTCTTCGTTGCGGGAGCCGTGAGCATCGGATTCCCGATTGCCCATTACTTAATGATCAAACCAGTGACGGAAAGCGCCCAGTAACCAAGAATGCTCGTGATGTGACACGACCTAAGGGTGCAATGGTATCAACCAAATGAACCTCGGACCTAGACTTGCAAGCCCACTTACAAATTAGCGGACTCGATGTTGGCGGACCGATATCGCAACACAACTCTTTCCCCGTGGTGACTAAGTGATGGTAGGGTGGATTCGAAAGCCCAAACCACGCTGCTTAGGGTGATGACTTGGCCAATGAGTTCCCCTCCCTTGGATTGGAGCACCCACATCAGTGGGGCGGACGCCGTGCCTTGAGGGTACGGGGATCTCTCCTCACTCAAACCGCGGTGGCCACTCATGATCGGGAATCACGGGACCGGGTACTCTCTTCCTGGCCGGTTGAACTTAGAAATGATACTAAGAAAACACAAATATCCAGGGAGAGTTCAGCATATACCTGACCGGTGTGAGGACACCGGCCCCGAGTCGGAGACGTGGGCGAGCGGGGAAGCGTGTGTTCCCCACACACCGTGCCGGGGAAGCTTGACCTGCCCAAGAGAAGTTACAACACTAAACCTCTCGCAGGAGGGGGATCTTGGGGTGGGGGTTAATGGATATTACAACCAAAATTATCTCCACGCAGGGAGGGGCCTTCAGCCGGCCAAGCGGGGAGGGGAAAATGAGCAAGGAACACCGAAGATGGAGATTGCCGATTCTGCCCGCGTTCTGTGGGTGCTGATAGCCGAGTGGAGAACCGACTGTTGCGACTGCTACCGATTTTTGTTGGGAACGAAACCACCTAGAAAAGCTTTGTAGGAGGCCAGGGAATTCGTCCAATTTTTGCTGAATTCTTCTGGTGTCGAGGCTGATCTGGATGGAGGTCCGAACTGGGAGGCAGGCCCTCGGACTGGCAGCATCGGATTTCTAGCAGTAGGTTACAGAGGGTGCCCCGACAGCTCCCAGACTCTGAATCAAGCACCGTCAGAGTCGCTGGAACCGTGGACGAGTCTTCTATGCAGAAAAACTGACGGGGAAGCTAACTGATGTCGGAGAAGATCAGGGGACGCAGAACAATGGCAACTGGTCGATGCAGACTGTGGGCAGCAGGACCATGTAACTGAGGGAGAAAAAGGATAACTCCTTCCACGGGATGCCGAATAGAGTTCCGCTTCTTGATTCTGAAAGTAGACAGGAAGAAGAAGAACTTTGTAGAAGAGCTCGTGGCCTGATTCCTCGGGGGTTTGCCGTGGTGAAGCTTTCTCTCCGGATCAGGATCTCTGCAGAGCTAGCTCCTGATTTCCAACAGCTGGTTGCAGAGGATGCCCCAACAGCTCCCGAACTCGGAATCAAGCACCGTTGGTGTCGTTGGAATTGTGGACAAGTCCACTTCGCATAAAAACTAACGGGGAGGCTAGCCGATGCCGGAGAAGACCAGGGATCTTTGAACACTGATGACTGGTCGATGCAGACTATGGGTAGCAAGATGACGGAGCTGAGGGAGAAAAATGATAACTCCTGCCACAGGATGCCGAACGGAATTCCGCTTCTTGATTCTGAAAGTAGATAAAAAGAAGAAGAACTTTGTAGAAGATCATATGGGCTGATTCCTCCGAGGTTCGTCATGGCAGAGCTTCTAATCTGGTTCTGGTACTCAGCTGGGGCAGCTCTGCGTAGTTGTAGGAGAACGGATCTCCCGGTCAGCTCGGAGCTCGGAAGGGGACGAGACTACCGCCGTTGCGAAGAGGACAGGTAGCCGCTTCTATGGACTACTCTTGGGCTTCCAGGAACATCCGGGAGAGGTAGGGGTCGCTGCTGCAAGCTTCAGGTCTTCTGTAGGTCCTCTTACTCTAGATGGTAGAAGGTGGGGTGATGGAGGTGAACATGGGAAGATGGAGAGGATGAGAGGGGGGCGACCCTAACCAAAGGGGAGGGGTCTTGGGCGCCCTAGGGCTATGGAGGGAAGGGGATTTTTGAATTCAAATGGTCTAGGGAAGTGGAGGGTTGCATGGGGGAGAGGGAAGGGTGCTTGGGAAAGGGATGAGGTGGTTGGAGGGTGGCTTAATGATTGGGGATGCTCCCTTGGGACTAGGGGGTGGAGTAATGGGATGTGTGGGGAAGGGGAGCGGCCTTTAATGGGGGTAGGTGGGAGAGTGGTGGTTGGGAAGGGAGGAGAGAGAAAATTTTTGAAATTGGGGGTGGAGGAGAGAGAAAGGGGAGTGAAAGAGAGAGATTAAGAGAGGGATGGGTGGGATTCTCTCCCTAAGGTTTCTCACCTCACTAATGGATTCACTCCACCATAAAAATGAAGATAGAACTCACAAAAAGGCACATTTTTCATTCATTGATTCATTCCCTTCAAATGAAGGAAATGGGGCCCTATATATAGGAAACCCACATTTTACAATAAGACCCTGACAAAAGACTTAATAACAAATAACCGAAGGGGTAGGGGGGGCTCATGGGCCAAGCCCAATAAATTGGGCCCAATGGCACACTAAACAATCTAATGACACTGAAACTTAGGAAAATAAATGCAAGACCTAGGGACATGACTCAAATAAAATGAAAATTACATAATTATGACTCAAAGAAAATATAAAAATTACATGAACTGAATCAGAAAAATGTGACGGACATAATGGAACCATGCTGGTGAACAACCGGTAAATATGAAGGGTGAGAGATGCCCCCATCATACTCCCGGGGTGCGAAGAGCTCGACTCCGTCGAGTAAGAGTCTTTCCTAGCTCGCCCATGTGTCCACCATCGTGGCCGGCCCTTCCACCTCACAAGATACTGCTGGATTACCCTACTCCTGATGGTGTCATTATGTTTCACTAGTATCAAATCTTTGTGCTCATGCCGGGCTCTCAAGGTTAGAAGGGGATTCTTATTGGTGGGGTCACTCTTAAAAGGGGGTATGGGCTCAATATCCTCGCTAGGTGCCACCGCGGGGCCCTTGCAGGGCACAAGGTCCGTCACACTACCATGAGGGTTGACCCCATATTCCTTCAGAAGGACCAACTCATTGGCATTTATGCTCAATCGCCCCAAGACCTTAAAGGGTCCAGTCTCTCGATCCCTGAGCGTAGAGGCGACTCTAGGGAAGAGCCTCTTCATCCTGACCATCAGATAGTCACCCTCTTGGAAGTCTTGGTTTCTTTTGCGGGTATCAATTCGCCATTGACAAATCCTTTTGCCTTTGATGATGGGCCTGCAAGTATGCAATCCTGAGACATAGTTGGTGAATGCTAGCACTCTATTGGATGTTGGGGGTCCCGGGCACCCAAATGTGGATCTAGCATGTCTAGACTCCCTATGAAGATTAGTGAGGATAGGAGGGCCTGGACCTGCAAATGTAGCTCTATCATGCAAAGGGGTGGCAAATGCCGGGGGACCCGGACATCCAAGAATGCACCTATCATGCTTAAGACTCATGATGAATGGAGGTGGACCATTACATCCGAAAATGGTCCATTCATGCTTCCTACTTGACATGTGGGTGATGTGAATGAATGGACCCATCTTATGAATCATGCCAAGTGATGTATTGTGCCAAGACTTATGCATTCCTATCCCAAAGATGACTTCCATGTGTATGGGTGTGGGATGGCCTTTGAACTTCCATGTGAAAGGGTCAAAAGGATCTAGGAAGGTGGGCATTATGGAGAGGGGCTCTTCCTTGCTTCCTAGGCATATGTTGTCTATGGCGATGGTTCCCTTTGTGTGGCCCAAGTCTTGGAAGAGGTGATCTTGGTCCAACATGGTTGGTTGGGGTAGGGAAAGGTGAGTTGTGGGTAAGGTGGGTGTATCACATAGGTAACTAGGCTCCCATTGGAAGGGATCAAAGGGGTAATGGACTGGGCTTCCTAGAGGAAGGAACTCTATGTCCACATGGTCTACGCATGGTGGGTCATCCTTCCCCAAGGTAACTGGACCAAGTTCTTTAGTGGGCCAGTCGATCAAGGTACTTAGGATCTTAATGGTAGTGGAGTGGACCATGATGGGTTCTTCATCCATGGGGAGAATGAGAAGGAGGTCACTAGTGTAGCAACCAATGGTGAAGATTGAGGTGATAGAACCATCACATGGGTGGATGAGACTAAGTCTTCTTGGGTGGGCCGCTCCTATGGTCAATAAACAAGTCAACTTTAGTTGCCATTCTAAACCCTTGAGGAGATCATCCCAACCATTTACCTCATAGTAGGATTGGAATGTGGTGTGATAGGAGTTAATGGGTGCTAATTGGAAAGGGTGCTCCATGGTTGGGGTTTGAAAGTACAAGGCATGAGGGATGGGATTTTGCTTGAGCCATTTGATGATGAGTTCTCCTACGGTCACCACCTTTTGCGTGAGATTGAGTGGTTTGGGGAGGTATGTATTTGTTTAGACGGGGATGAGTTGATGTCCTTCTTCCTTATTGATAGGAGTATGAATTTCCTTGAATGTGGGGAAGGGATTTGGGTTGGTGTCCAATCCCGGGGATTTGGTCTTGTGGGCCGGGTTCTCCTCATGTTCACTCATGACCTCATTCATTCTTTGAAGTGGGTTGAGAGGGCATGGTGGCCGGGTATGGGGCTCCGGTGGGTGAGGGAACAAAAGGTTGTTGAAACCATAGGCTCCCGGGAGATGTGGGGGATGAACTAGGCAAGACCAACGCAATGGGTGGAAGGTGGTATTCCGTTCATCAAGCCATTGTTTCCCTAGGATTATGCAAGGGCCTTCCAAAGTACCAATTTGACACCATGCCCCATCAAAGTATTTGATCTCTCCAAACCATTTATGGAATTCAACGAAGACTAGGTCTCCGTTGTGCACAATTTGTCCGGTCGTAGAGAGGGTGGCTACAATTTCGGGGGATACCCAATTATCTTCTACCATGTAGATGAAGTCAATTTCTGTGGGGCTCCCATTAGGTAGGTATGCTTGGGATATGATGGGAATTTGGGCCTTTTGGTCTGTAGACTCAATGACAATGGGAGGTGGATAATGCATGGAACGATCCGATGAGAACTCTAATGCAAGCGTGCCCATGGACTTGACTTGTGAGAACAAGTCAAAGACTTGCTCTGATACCACTTGATGTGACACGACCTAAGGGTGCAATGGTATCAACCAAATGAACCTCGGACCTAGACTTGCAAGCCCACTTACAAATTAGCGGACTCGATGTTGGCGGACCGATATCGCAACACAACCCTTTCCCCGTGGTGACTAAGTGATGGTAGGGTGGATTCGAGAGCCTAAACCACGCTGCTTAGGGTGATGACTTGGCCAATGAGTTCCCCTCCCTTGGATTGGAGCACCCACATCAGTGGGGCGGACGCCGTGCCTTGAGGGTACGTGGATCTCTCCTCACTCAAACCGCGGTGGCCACTCATGATCGGGAATCACGGGACTGGGCACTCTCTTCCTCGCCGGTTGAACTTAGAAATGATACTAAGAAAACACAAATATCCAGGGAGGGTTCAGCATATACCTGACCGGTGTGAGGACACCGGCCCCGAGTCGGAGACGTGGGCGAGCGGGGAAGCGTGTGTTCCCCACACGCCGTGCCGGGGAAGCTTGACCTGCCCAAGAGAAGTTACAACACTAAACCTCTCGCAGGAGGGGGATCTTGGGGTGGGGGTTAATGGATATTACAACCAAAATTACCTCCACGCAGGGAGGGGCCTTCAGCCGGCCAAGCGGGGAGGGGAAAATGAGTAAGGAACACCGAAGATGGAGATTGCCGATTCTGCCCGCGTTCTGTGGGTGCTGACAGCCGAGTGGAGAACCGACTGTTGCGACTGCTACCGATTTTTGTTGGGGACGAAACCACCTGGAAAAGCTTCGTAGGAGGCCAGGGAAGTCGTCCAATTTTTGCTGAATTCTTCTGGTGTCGAGGCTGATCTGGATGGAGGCCCGAACTGGGAGGCAGACCCTCGGACTGGCAGCTTCTGATTTCTAGCAGTAGGTTGTAGAGGGTGCCCCGACAGCTCCCAGACTCGGAATCAAGCACCGTCAGAGTCGCTGGAACTGTGGACGAGTCTTCTGTGCAGAAAAACTGACGGGGAAGCCAACTGATGTCGGAGAAGATCAGGGGACACAGAACAATGGCGATTGGTCGATGCAGACTGTGGGCAGCAGGACCGTGTAACTGAGGGAAAAAAAGGATAACTTCTTCCACGGGATGCCGAACAGAGTTCAGCTTCTTGATTCTGAAAGTAGACAGGAAGAAGAAGAACTTTGTAGAAGACCTCGTGGCCTGATTCCTCGGGGGTTTGCCGTGGTGAAGCTTTCTCTCCGGATCAGGATCTCTGCAGAGCTAGCTCCTGATTTCCAACAGCTGGTTGCAGAGGATGCCCCAACAGCTCCCGAACTCAGAATCAAGCACCGTTGGTGTCGTTTGAATCGTGGACAAGTCCTCTTCGCAGAAAAACTAACAGGGAGGCCAGCCGATGCCGGAGAAGACCAGGGATCTCTGAACACTGATGACTGGTCGATGCAGACTGTGGGTAGCAGGATGATGGAGCTGAGGGAGAAAAATGATAACTCCTGCCACAGGATGCCGAACGGAATTCCGCTTCTTGATTCTGAAAGTAGACAGGAAGAAGAAGAACTTTGTAGAAGAGCTTGTGGGCTGATTCCTCTGAGGTTCGTCGTGGCAGAGCTTCTAATCCGGTTCTGGTACTCAGCCGGGGCAGCTCTGCGTAGTTGTGGGAGAACGGATCTCCCGGTCAGCTCGGAGCTCGGAAGGAGACGAGACTACCGCCGTTGCGAAGAGGACAGACATCCTCTTCTATGGACTACTCTTGGGCTTCCAGGAACGTCCGGGAGAGGTCAGGGTCACTGCTGCAAGATTCAGGTCTTCTGTAGGTCCTCTTACTCTAGATGGTAGAAGGTGGGGTGATGGAGGTGAACAAGGGAAGATGGAGAGGATGAGAGGGGGGCGAGCCTAACCAAAGGGGAGGGGTCTTCGGCGCCCTAGGGCTATGGAGGGAAGGGAATTTTTGAATTCAAATGGTCTAGGGAAGTGGAGGGTTGCATGGGGGAGAGGGAAGGGTGCTTGGGAAAGGGATGAGGTGGTTGGAGGGTGGCTTAGTGATTGGGGATGCTCCCTTGGGACTAGGGGGTGGAGTAATGGGATGTGTGGGGAAGGGGAGTGGCCTTTAATGGGGGTAGGTGGGAGAGTGGTGGTTGGGAAGGGAGGAGAGAGAAAATTTTTGAAATTGGGTGTGGAGGAGAGAGAAAGGGGATTGAAAGAGAGAGATTAAGAGAGGGATGGGTGGGATTCTCTCCCTAAGGTTTCTCACCTCACTAATGAATTCACTCCACCATAAAAATGAAGATAGAACTCACAAAATGGCACATTTTTCATTCATTGATTCATTCCCTTCAAATGAAGGAAATGGGGCCCTATATATAGGAAACCCACATTTTACAATAAGACCCTGACAAAAGACTTAATAACAAATAACCAAAGGGGTAGGGGGGGCTCATGGGCCAAGCCCAACGAATTGGACCCAATGGGACACTAAACAATCTAATGACACTCAAACTTAGGAAAATAAATGCAAGACATAGGGACATGACTCAAATAAAATGAAAATTACATAATTATGACTCAAAGAAAATATGAAAATTACATGAACTGAATCAGAAAAATGTGACGGACATAATGGAACCATGCTGGTGAACAACCGGTAAATATGAAGGGTGAGAGATGCCCCCATCAGCTCGTCTTCACGCAATTAAGGAAACCGAACAAGAAGAAGAAGGCGGACTAGTAGAAGGTACACTGAAAGTTTGTTCCAAGTATGCACATGTCTTATTTAATACGGGTGCATCACATTCTTTTATTTCAAAGAAGTTTGCTAACCCCCTACCTATGGAACCGGAATGGATGAAAATAATTTTATCTACTCCTCTCGGAAACGAAACCGATATTACTCACCATTATCAAAACTGTGAAGTCTTGGTAAAAGGAAGAAATCTTCCTATCGATCTCATATGTTTAGATCTAAAGGAGTATGATGTCATACTAGGAGCGGATTGATTATCCAAATATCAGGCAACAGTCGATTGCCGCAATAGCAAGGTTACTTTCAAGGACTTTCCAGAACTAGTCTATTCTAGCCCTAAGAGTCGGAGCGAGTCACCTCTTATTTCGGCTCTCCGAGCTAGCAAGCTAATAAGGAAAGGATGTGTATCTTTCCTTGCATTTGTCACGATTAAGGAGGCTCAGGAAACTAAGATAGAAGATATCCCAGTTGTGCAAGAATTTTCGGATGTGTTTTCGGAGGATTTGCCTGGATTACCCCCGTAAAGAGAAGTGGCCTTCACCATCGATTTAGTTCCTGGTGCGGGTCCAGTATCTAAGGCACCGTATAGAATGTCCCCTGCCGAACTCAAGAAGTTAAAGGAGCAATTGATGGAACTCATTAAGAAAGGATTCATAAGACCAAGTACTTCCCCATGGGGAGCGCCTGTATTATTTGTAAAGAAGAAAGATGGATCCATGAGGTTATGCATCGACTATCGACAGTTGAATCATCTCACTATCAAGAACAAGTATCCACTGCCGAGAATCGATGAGTTGTTTGATAAAATTTCAGGATCCAAGTACTTTTCCAAAATTGATCTTAGGTCGGGATATCATCAGTTAAGAATCAAGGATGAGGACATTCATAAGACTGTATTCAGAAGCAGGTACGGCCATTATGAATTTATTGTTATGCCTTTCGGACTAACGAATGCCCCTGTTGCCTTTATGCAGTTAATGAATAGTATATTCAGGCCTTATTTGGATCAATTCGTGGTGGTCTTTATCGATGATATATTGATTTATTCCGAGACCAAGGAAGAGCATGAGGAGCAATTAAGGATTACATTACAAATATTAAGGGCAAACCAATTATACGCAAAACTCAGCAAGTGTGAATTCTGGCTTGAGGAAGTAACTTTTCTCGGATATGTTATATCAAAGGATGGCTTATCAGTAGATCCATTAAAAGTTGAAGCTGTAAGAAATTGGGAAAGACCGACCAATGCTAGCGAGATCCGAAGTTTCTTAGGTCTTGCCGGCTATTACAGGCGATTCATCAAAGATTTCTCTAAGATCGTCGTACCACTTACGAGGTTAACTCGCAAGGAGATCCGTTACGAATGGAGTGAGGAATGTGAAAGAAGCTTCCAAACTCTCAAGGATCATCTTACTACAGCTCCTGTCTTAGCTTTACCAATGGAAGGAGAGAAATTCGAGGTATACACTTATGCTTCTGGCATTGGCCTCGGATGTGTTCTAATGCAATAAGGAAAGGTTATAGCTTACTCTTCTCGTCAATTAAAGAAACATGAAGAGAACTACCCCGTCCATGACTTAGAATTAGCCGCGGTAGTATTTGCACTAAAAATCTGGAGACATTACCTATATGGAGTGCAGTTTACTGTATACTCCGATCACAAGAGTCTCAAGTATCTTTTCTCTCAAAAGGAACTAAATATGAGGCAAAGACGTTGGCTAGAATATCTCAAGGACTTCGACTTCAATATACAATATCATCTCGGAAAGGGTAATCATGTAGCAGATGCCCTTAGTCGAAAGTCGAGAGCACTGTTAGCCAATTGTATGATTCAAGAATGGAAGTTGCTGGAGCAATTCTCTAAACTCAATATAAGCATGGACACAGACTTTCAATATGTCACATTCTCTCATATAAGCATCCAGCCAGACCTATTAACTGAAATACAAGCACTTCAGGATAATGACCCAATATTAGTGGAAATAAAGGGCAAACTAGAAGGACAATCTGATTTCCAAATAACTTGTGAAGGAAGATTAATGTTCAGGAATAGAACTTGCATACCGGATTGTCCCGAGCTAAAGAAGAAGATATTAGATGAAGCTCATAGATCAAGGTACACGATTCATCCTGGATCTATCAAAATGTACCAAGGTGTGAAGAGGAATTTTTGGTGGCCCAACATGAAAAGGGAAATAGCGGACTACGTGTCGCGCTGTCTCACATGCCAACAGGTCAAGGCGGAACACCAAAAGCCTACTGGAAAATTACATCCTCTAGATATTCCCAAATGGAAGTGGGAGAATATTAGCATGGATTTCATCATGGGTTTATCTAAATCAAAAGGAGGACAGGATGGAATATGGGTTATTATTGACCGATTGACTAAATCGGCGCATTTCTTGCCAATAAAGAGCCGATGGTCAGTTGATGTTTTGGCTGCATTATACATCAAGGAAATAGTCAGATTACATGGTATTCCTGTTTCAATCGTGTCTGACAGAGATCCCTGTTTTACTTCTCATTTTTGGAACGGACTACAACATTCGTTGGGAACAAGGCTTAACTTTAGTACAGCTTTTCATCCTCAAACGGATGGTCAGACTGAGAGAACAAATCAAGTGGTTGAAGATATGCTCAGAGCTTGCATCATTGATTTCGATGGAAGCTGGCATGATCACTTACCGTTGGTGGAATTTGCATACAATAATAGCTACCATGCAAGTATACAAATGGCACCTTTCGAAGCTTTATACGGAAGGAGTTACCGATCACCCTTATGCTGGGACGAAGTTGGAGAGAAACAACTGCTAGGTCCAGACATGGTAAGGGTTACCACTGAAAGAATACAAATGATTAGAGAAAGACTGCAAGTTACTCAGTCTAGGCAAAAGGCTTATGACGATACAAGAAGGAGAGATCTTGAATTCCAAATTGGAGATCTTATATTTCTCAAGATATCGCCTGGACGTGGCATACGGAGATTTGGTGTTAAAGGCAAGCTTACACCAAGATTCATCGGACCCATCGAGATACTGGAACGAGTTGGCGAGGTTGCTTATCGCATCGCATTGCCTCCTCAACTGTCCGATGTACATAATGTATTCCACATATCTATGTTGAAGAAGTATGTACACAATCCATCACATATTATTGATCATGGAGACCTAGTGATCCAGAAGGATCTCACATATGAGCAGAAGCCTATGAAGATACTAGATCGTGAAGTACGTACCCTAAGGAATAAGGCTATTCCCATGATTAAGGTACAATGGAATAAGAACTCCGAACATGAAGCTACATGGGAGACCGAGGAATCCATGAGGAAGCGATTTCCAGGATTATTTTAAGGTATATATTCTACACTCTCCACTTATATATACTATTGAATTTGGGGACCAAATTCTTTTAAGTGGGGGGGGGGATGTAGCAACCCTGATAAAAATAAGATTTTTTTTAATAAATCAAATTAAAAATAAAAGATAAGTAAATAGATGACAAAGAGCCTAAAGAAACGCCCTTACATAAGGCGTTAATTTAAAAGGGACGCCTAGACAATAGGGCGTCAAATTTCAAACGACGGAAAAAAAATAAAATTGAGGAAAGGAAATGAAACGCCCTCTACATGGGTGCGTTTACATAAGTAACGACACTCGACAAGGCGTCAATTTAAATTCGACGCCCTCGCTTAAGACGTTAATTCAGTTCGAGTTTCGTTCGACCCAGGAGTCTATCCAGGGCAAGTTATGGATAACTACGTCGAAGGTGGAGTATGGTAAGGACTCTATCATGGAAGTATTACTTCCAATACAACTCTAACCCTAATAGGATCCCCTAAAATTCTATAAATATCCTCCCGATTGACCTAGACCGCTATTTTGGCGATCTGTTTCATCGTGCTGATGCTGTCAACCGTGAAGAACAGGTGTTCTTCTTCCTCTGCCTTCAGTTGAGTATTTTGGAAAAAACTAATGCTTCTTCATCTTATTCTCCTGTAGGTTACCTGCATCGAGAAGGAACTCTCGTATAGTTGAAGAACGTGGAGTTCTTCATCATCATCTTCTTCTTCTTCTGCCGGTGATCAGAAGACTCTGTTGCAAAACAGAGTATCGTTTCTCTTCACGTATCTTCACCCAGATAATCATCAAGTAGGTTTTCTCAAGAAACGTAGCCCAAATTAATTTAAGATCCTTAATAAAATCATATGTTGTCCATGCATATAGTTTCATCATGGTTTTAAATGTTTTCTGTAAAATTTTGAAAGAAGCGACCCTGACAAGGGCGCTAATTCTTATTTTTACGCCCTGCCTAGTAGTCGCCAATTTCATATAAATTCATAATTACCCATGTTTAAAATTCGATATCTATGAAACCATGAACCTAATCTAATGCATGTACATCCTGATTGAATCCTGCTAATTTTCTGGTCCTGACTATATAAATTGTTCCTGAAATTTTATTAACTGAAATTTGGAAAATTGCTGGATTAACGACCTGAACAAGGTCGTCTCTTATTGAACTGACGCCCCAGACCAGGGCGCTAATTGAAAAGTAACGCCCCTCTCCAGGGCGCGTTTTTGTTAAAATTCCAGAATATTGAGTTTCTGCAGAATGGAAATATTGAAGGAACGACTAATGTATAAGTCGTCAAATTGTAAATAAACACCCCTGTAAAAGGCGTTAATTTGATAAGTAATGACTTAGATTAAGTCACTATTTCCTGTGATACTATTTTACACTGTTACTGTTAACCGAAGGTTCCATATGTATATCGATAAATATATATAAATATATCTATATATATATATCGGCACTATATTCCAGTCCGTGAATATAGTCCCACGTTTGATGTGACACAGCCCAAAGACCACTAAACAGGATGAGATGACCCTAGGACTTAGACCCGCAAGCATACAAGCGCTCAATGATTCTCACAATGACGATTTTTGCTCACCCGATTCACACGTTCACCCGGTGGGTCCGGGAGATAATGATGAGGGTCCGGGGCGGGACCCAATTGTTCTAATGGACTTACAATGCTAGGGCTGACCCCAAATGAGTCTAGGATACCCAACTTTGTGAGCGGCTGGCCCGCAAGGCGGGGGCTTGGTGGCACTCACTCACGGTCCGCGGTGGACACTAACAAACTAGCATGCAAGTTCGAGCCCTCTTCTCACCGCCGACGAGCAATCAAAGCAATACTAAACTAGCAAGAATAAGGCTACTAAGGATAGTATCAGAAGCTCACCTGATCGGTGTGAAGACACCGATCCCGATCGGAGACGAGGGCGCGCCGGGAGGCGAGGGTATGCACCCGATCGCCGCGGCGATGTAGCTTGACCTGAAATTGCAAACGGTACAGCACTACTCCTCACGCAGGAGGGGTGATCTTGGGGTGGGGGTTATGCTTAATACATTCAAAACTACCTCCACGCAGGGAGGGGCCTTCAGCCGGCCAAGCGGGGTGGGGAGAGATGCAAAGGAAACCGAGTTTCCGAGCTTCGCCGATTCTGTCTAGCTTCTGTAATTCTGGACAGGGAGTCGATGTTGATGCAGCCAATAAATCCACCGAGCTCAGAATCTGATGAGACTTGTGCCAAAAGATTGCTAACCGGAGAGGGGTGCAGCCTGAATTTTTGGACGACGTTCTGATCTGGGGGCTGACTGCTCCGGCGACTGGAAGATGGATGCAGCTCTGGTCTCTGGCCGAGCTCAGTCTGAAACAGCAGGTTGGAGAAGCGGCCGCGGTCGCTCCTGAGCTCCAAATCTGGCACCGCTGGACTCGTTGGAATCGGGGACGAGTCTACTTTGCATAAAAACAAACGGGGAAGTCTTCTGATGTCGGAGATGAGCTGGGTGTCCAGAGAAGTGGACGGTGGTCGGGGCAGACTGTGAGGAGGCAGACCGGCGTGGTTGTGGTATAAAATTGATATCTCTGGTTTTAGGATGCCGAACGGAGCTCCGCCTTCTGTTCCTGGATGCTGACAGAGGGAGGAATATCTTTGTAGAAGACCCTGAAGGCTGAATCCTTCAAGGTTCGTCGTGGGAGAGTCTTCTCTGCCGCTCTGGCTTTTGGTCTGAGAGGTTCTGCGTAGTCGGGGAAAAACAGCCTTCACGGACGGCCACGAACTCGGAATGGAGTGATTCCACCTCGCCTGCGAAGAGCACAGGGAGGACTTTCCATAAAGTTAGGCCATGCCACCAGCAGAACCAGGATGCAGTTGTGGACGTCGCTGCAACAGAGTGCTAATCTGCAGGTCGGCCTGCACACAAAGCTGGAGTGGAGAAGAGAGGAGGGGGCGAACTTGGCTTGAGGGGAGAGGAGGGGTGCGACCTAGGGAGCAAGGAGGGAAGGGGAGATTCGAATTTGGGCTTTGGAATGAGTTAATTCAGCCTTGGGAAGGTGGAGATATGCTTAGGGAAGTGAAAGGGGTAGGTGGTGGTTGGAGGGTGGGGTTTTGAGTGGTGGAACTTCCTTGGGACTAGGTGAGGATTAAAGAGGGGTTGTGGGAAGTTGTGGGGAGTTAATGGAGGTAGGTGGGGGTTGGAAGTGGTTGAGAGGGGGAGGAGAGAGAGTGAATTTCGAAATTTAGAGAGAGGAGGAGAGAGAATGGAGAGATAATGAGAGAGAGAGAGATATTGAGAGAGTTTGAAAGGGTTTTCTTCAGTATTCATCAAAAATTAGTACAAGTGGAGAGATGGGGCCTATATATAGGCAACCACTCTTTACATGACCAAAATACCCTTGACAATAAAATAAAAGACCGAGCATATCCTAGACTCAATCCTATGGGCCCATAACTAAAGTAATAAGGCCCAATTAAACATAACAAGGGAAATGGACTAAAACCATATGACTCAATAAAGGAAAATACATAAGATAGGACTCAATAAAAAGAAAATACATAAAATGAAACTTGGGAAATGAAGATAACAAGTGTAGATCATGATCAATCCATATCAAGAGTGTGCAGGCGATCAAAGCTAGAGGGGTGTCGGGAGATGCCCTCATCAAATCCCCCGGGGTGGGGAGAGCTCGACCCTGTCGAGTATGGGTCTGCCTGGCTGTCGTACTGCTCCATCATGTCGGGATCCAAGCATATCAAATCCTCCCGACTCACCCATGTATCCTCGATCGGGGGACGGCTCTTCCACCTAACCAGATAGCGCTGATACACCCTGTGCCTCGTAATGATACTCTGCTCATCCAGTATTGCCTCTACCTGCTCTCGTCGGTCTCTCAAGCTAGAAAGTGGAGTCCCTCCGGGAGTGTCTCTCATAAGGGGGGGTAAAGGCTCAAGCTCCTCACTGGGTTCCACCGCGGGGCCTTTGTGGGGTACCAGGTCCGCCACACTGAAGGTAGGGTGCACCCCATAGCTTTCTGGTAGGTCAAGCTCATAAGCATTGCTGCCAAGTCGTCGTAGAACTCGAAAAAGTCCCGAACCCCGTGCCCTCAACTTGGAGGCAGGTCCCGGAAGGAGCTACTCCGTCCTCACCATCACCGAGTCTCCCACTTGGAACTCGTAGTGGCGCCGATGAGCATCTGCCCGCCTTTTGTAAGTCTCATTGATCCTTCCTATATGCTTGCGAGAATGCGTATGCCAAGGTGGACCTGGGCAGCCAAATGTAGACCGATCACACTTTGATGCTATGAAGACTGTGGTAGTCTTAGGAGGGCCGGGACATCCATAGATGAACCTTTTATGCATGGGTGTGATAAATGTCGGGGGACCCGGACATCCATGTATGCTCCTATCATGCTTAAGACTCATGATGAATGAAGGTGGGCCAATACATCCGAATATGGTCCACTTATGCTGCCTACTTGACATGTGGGTGATGTGGATGAATGTACCCGACTTATGAATCATGTCAAATGGTGTGGTAGGCCTGGACACATGCATGTTTATCCCAAAGGTGACTTCCATGTGCATAGATGTGGGATGACTTTTGAACGTCCACGTGAATGGGTCGAAGGGATCTACGAACGTGGTTATGGGGTGGGGCACTTCATCAATCCCAAGGTGTTTGTTGCCTAAGGTCAAGGCTCTCATGTTGTAACCCGATTCTAGGAAGAGAGGAGTTTGGGTCGACATGGGCGATGTGGGTAAGGTGAGGTGGGTGGTGAAATGGGAAAGTGGGTCACATGGAGATTTAGGCTCCCATAGAAAAGGGTCAAAGGGATTATGGTAAGGGTCACCTAGGTAGGGGTACTCCATGTTCTCAAGGTCCTCAAATGGCGAATCATCTCTCTCTAAGATAATTGGGCCAAGGTTGCTAATGGGTTGGTCAATCAAAGTACTTGGGATCTCAATGGTTGGGGAGTAGACTAGGATGGGTTCCTCCTCCATGGGAAGAAGGAGTATGATCTCACTTGTAAATTGGCCATTGGTGTAGATGGAAGTGATGGAGCCAATGGTGGGGTAAGCTAGGCTAATGGTGCTAGACTCTGATGGCCTCATGGCTAGCATATCGGTCAAGTGGACTTGCCAATGTAGGTAGGCCACTAAGTCTCCCAAATCTTCTACACAATAGGAGGTTTGATAAGTGACATGAGGCTGAGTGGGAATGAGTTGGGATTGATGTCCCATGAGTAAGTGGCTTGGTTGTAAACTAGGAATGGTGAGGCCTCGCTTGAGCCATAGGAATATGGACTTATCTATGGTGATGGTGTCATGGGGAAGGGTGTATAGCTCTTGAGGAACTAGGTTAGGAGGGGTGGGTGAGTTGTATGGCCCTTGGATTTCCTTGATTTTGGGAGGTGGATCCGAATTGGTATCCCTCTCCACTTGGGTAGGTGTGTGGGTTGCAACTCCTAAGGACAATGGGGTAGGAAGGTCTATGGTGGGTGGGTTGGTGTTAGTCGAGGCATGGCGCCCTCGAGGAGGTGAGCAAGGTCGGACATGGGTTGGACTTGGGAGTGGAAGTAGTGGAGGCCTAATTTGGGGTAAGATTGGTGTAGGAAGCGGGAGGTGGGTTGGGTGAGGGGTTTTGGGTTTTGGGGTGGTGGCCATTATGGGCCTTGGTGGAGGGGTGGACATGGTGTCCACATGGTTTTTAATGGTGAGGGTTGGATGAGTGGTGGTCACCATGGAGGGAATTGGGTTGGTTAGGGGTCTCTTGCCCTTGGGATCACTTGGGGTGGAAGTGGGGGCTAAAGGGGCTTGACTAGTGTAGGTTAGGGAAGGGGGTTTTGGTTGGGATGTGGGGGACATTATGAGGTTAGGTGGGGAGGTGGAGGTCTTAGGTACTTGGGTTTTAGTGATAAGGGTTTGGACGGGTGGGGTGGGAGGAGTGGGAGTGCTCCTTGGGTTTTGGTGATCCGAGTGGGAAGGGGACACATACCTAGCCCTTAGTTGATCCTTCATGTCCTCCCATGTGGTGAGGGGAGCTTCCCGTCTAATTATCCTTAAGCCCTCAATTTTACACCAATGAGTTTGAGCCCTTTTGGTTAGTTGTATTTTGGCAACCCATGCCTTTTCATCCTCAGAAATATGATACCAATTGAAGTATTGGTCCATTGTAGCTTCCCAATCTAAATATTTGCTAGGAGAGGTCCCATCAAAGGTGGGAAGTGGGAAAGGGGCCATCCTATCGTCCGTCCTTAGGGCGGGCCTATTTTTTCCAAGTTGGTTGAGTCGGCCCGATATGTTATCAAGCCGCTCATTGGCATAGGTCAAGGCTTTCATGAAGTAGTTGAAGTCATGAGTGTTAGTGGTAGGCATCCCTTGGGGTTTTGGATTCATTGTGGGATTGGAAGAGGTAGTATTGGGTTGAAAGCGAGTACCACTACGAGTGGTCATGCAAGGTTGGGTGGGCTATGCAAGGGTGTGCGGATGCACCTATGAAAGACTTAGTGTGACCCAAGACTAGACTTGTAAGGACAAGCCTATGACCGCTCTGATACCACTTGATGTGACACAGCCCAAAGACCACTAAACAGGATGAGATGACCCTAGGACTTAGACCCGCAAGCATACAAGCGCTCAATGATTCTCACAATGACGATTTTTGCTCACCCGATTCACACGTTCACCCGGTGGGTCCGGGAGATAATGATGAGGGTCCGGGGCGGGACCCAATTGTTCTAATGGACTTACAATGCTAGGGCTGACCCCAAATGAGTCTAGGATACCCAACTTTGTGAGCGGCTGGCCCGCAAGGCGGGGGCTTGGTGGCACTCACTCACGGTCCGCGGTGGACACTAACAAACTAGCATGCAAGTTCGAGCCCTCTTCTCACCGCCGACGAGCAATCAAAGCAATACTAAACTAGCAAGAATAAGGCTACTAAGGATAGTATCAGAAGCTCACCTGATCGGTGTGAAGACACCGATCCCGATCGGAGACGAGGGCGCGCCGGGAGGCGAGGGTATGCACCCGATCGCCGCGGCGATGTAGCTTGACCTGAAATTGCAAACGGTACAGCACTACTCCTCACGCAGGAGGGGTGATCTTGGGGTGGGGGTTATGGTTAATACATTCAAAACTACCTCCACGCAGGGAGGGGCCTTCAGCCGGCCAAGCGGGGTGGGGAGAGATGCAAAGGAAACCGAGTTTCCGAGCTTCGCCGATTCTGTCTAGCTTCTGTAATTCTGGACAGGGAGTCGATGTTGATGCAGCCAATAAATCCACCGAGCTCAGAATCTGATGAGACTTGTGCCAAAAGATTGCTAACCGGAGAGGGGTGCAGCCTGAATTTTTGGACGACGTTCTGATCTGGGGGCTGACTGCTCCGGCGACTGGAAGATGGATGCAGCTCTGGTCTCTGGCCGAGCTCAGTCTGAAACAGCAGGTTGGAGAAGCGGCCGCGGTCGCTCCTGAGCTCCAAATCTGGCACCGCTGGACTCGTTGGAATCGGGGACGAGTCTACTTTGCATAAAAACAAACGGGGAAGTCTTCTGATGTCGGAGATGAGCTGGGTGTCCAGAGAAGTGGACGGTGGTCGGGGCAGACTGTGAGGAGGCAGACCGGCGTGGTTGTGGTATAAAATTGATATCTCTGGTTTTAGGATGCCGAACGGAGCTCCGCCTTCTGTTCCTGGATGCTGACAGAGGGAGGAATATCTTTGTAGAAGACCCTGAAGGCTGAATCCTTCAAGGTTCGTCGTGGGAGAGTCTTCTCTGCCGCTCTGGCTTTTGGTCTGAGAGGTTCTGCGTAGTCGGGGAAGAACAGCCTTCACGGACGGCCACGAACTCGGAATGGAGTGATTCCACCTCGCCTGCGAAGAGCACAGGGAGGACTTTCCATAAAGTTAGGCCATGCCACCAGCAGAACCAGGATGCAGTCGTGGACGTCGCTGCAACAGAGTGCTAATCTGCAGGTCGGCCTGCACACAAAGCTGGAGTGGAGAAGAGAGGAGGGGGCGAACTTGGCTTGAGGGGAGAGGAGGGGTGCGACCTAGGGAGCAAGGAGGGAAGGGGAGATTCGAATTTGGGCTTTGGAATGAGTTAATTCAGCCTTGGGAAGGTGGAGATATGCTTAGGGAAGTGAAAGGGGTAGGTGGTGGTTGGAGGGTGGGGTTTTGAGTGGTGGAACTTCCTTGGGACTAGGTGAGGATTAAAGAGGGGTTGTGGGAAGTTGTGGGGAGTTAATGGAGGTAGGTGGGGGTTGGAAGTGGTTGAGAGGGGGAGGAGAGAGAGTGAATTTCGAAATTTAGAGAGAGGAGGAGAGAGAATGGAGAGATAATGAGAGAGAGAGAGATATTGAGAGAGTTTGAAAGGGTTTTCTTCAGTATTCATCAAAAATTAGTACAAGTGGAGAGATGGGGCCTATATATAGGCAACCACTCTTTACATGACCAAAATACCCTTGACAATAAAATAAAAGACCGAGCATATCCTAGACTCAATCCTATGGGCCCATAACTAAAGTAATAAGGCCCAATTAAACATAACAAGGGAAATGGACTAAAACCATATGACTCAATAAAGGAAAATACATAAGATAGGACTCAATAAAAAGAAAATACATAAAATGAAACTTGGGAAATGAAGATAACAAGTGTAGATCATGATCAATCCATATCAAGAGTGTGCAGGCGATCAAAGCTAGAGGGGTGTCGGGAGATGCCCTCATCAACGTTTCATGATGATTTATCATTTACCCACTAATTCTCATTGACATACAAACTCTCCATTGGACATTCCGTTCCTTTGGACTAGCGAGTTAGTCATAGAGACTTCCGTAAGTCTCCTCGCAGCCTTGGATTCCCTCAAGGCCGACTGAGCTGGTTGTACCATAAAAACCCATTACACTATTTTGCCATGTCACTCTAAAGAAACATGGTATACCGGCCCTCATGTTATGCAAAGTGTGTATCATGAGAATTCTCTTAATGGGATGAGGTTATCATGCCATTTGATGCTGTTCTTGTAAACCCCAATTCTATATCAACATTGTCATGATGTTCTTGTAAACCCCAACTCTATATCAACATTGTTATGATGTTCTTGTAAACCCCAATTCTATATTCAACATGATGTTCTTGTGGACCTCAATTCTATATTAAGAATGAGGACGTCTTGCCATTGATGTGCTGTTCATGTGGACCTCAATTCTATATAAAGAGTGTCCATACTTGTTTGTCATGGTACCCAAGTTAGGGAACCAATTCCACCTAGTTTTATCGATAATCATGATTGTACCGTTATTATCGTCATTCTATGTCAAGTGTCATATTTTTGGACTCTATTCTATCCAAGTTATCCTATGTATCTACAAGCTTTATTCTTGAAATTCCATATTGGCTATACACAAAAGTGGATGTTAAAATACATGATTAATGCCTGCGCATATAGGGCCCGATCTGGTCCTGGGAGGAGCACCCGAAAGTACTTGTGCCCATGGGAGTTGATTGATCACGGTATTGGCATTATACCGAAGTGTATGACTAGCTTGATTGAACATTCCACAAATCTTGTACTTGTACTTGACTTGATATTACATGACTTGCGTGGCCCGAGAAAAGGGTAATTGTATACTTGCTTGACTTGAAACAAAATAGCCAAATTCCAACATGACATGATGAATACACTTGCTTGAATATCTTGATATCTTTTTGATATAAGTTCTTGAAAGCTCATGACTAGTTCTTCTTGCTATCGTTTTGTTATACACTCTCTCTATCTTGTCGTTTTATGCGAGCATGCATATCTATAGTGCATTCATGAAAGATGTAATCACTTAAACTCATTGCTAGATCTTGAGATATAATTTCCTACTGAGTGTTCGCTCACTTAGTGTTTCCCTACTTTTCAGGTAAGTCCGACGATGAGGGAACTCGAACGGATGGGGAAAATCAAGAGTGAAAGAGATAGAGCTTCTTCCGTGTTATCTAGTCTTTTTCACATTTTCTTGAGTCAACCTTGTATTTTTCCTTTATTTTAGTTAGTACTTCAAGGTTTGTAATAGACATATTCTTATGAAGGAATAAAGGACTGGGTTATCTTTACTTTTGCGCATCTCTGATTTTGGTGTCGAATACACTAATACTCTGATTGACATGATTGATATAAACTCGTCACGCGTCTCCGGGTATCTTCCGCTCTCAGGGCGTGACATCTAGTGTGCCATACGGCCGAACCTATTGACCCATCCTTGATCTTAAGTGATTTCATACACAACCCGAAGGATGTAAGGGCCATGATCAGCCCAAACCATATTCACTTGATACCCATGGCTCAATGGATAGTCTCTCATTGTAAGAACAAGTGGGAGAGATATGAAGCCATAGCCAAAGCCGTGTCAATTTGCTTATGCGGAGTCTTCCTTTTTACTACCACCAACCACCTCCTAGATATTCAAAACCTTAGCATCATCAGCGGATTGTGGCGGGGTTTGTCTATTTCTCAAGCTGTCCTTTCATTCCTTTATGAAGGACTTAGTTCAGCTTGCTTAGGAGGACTTCTTTTCGGCTCTATGATACTCCTTGAGTGTTGGATGGGCGTGAGAATCAAATTCAAACCCAAGGAAGACATACCTTCAACCAGTCGGATCTTGGGGAGTCACCCCTTGTTCTTTGTTGGAGGTGCCTTCGATTTCTCTTCACAGGTTGAGTGCAAGACGGCGGACAAGAAAACACGAGATGAATGGCGCCTCTTCCTCAACACTTTGCCAATAGAGAAGTTCATGATGCGTCCAAGAGTTTTGCGGAGCACCTTGCTTAGAGTACCACGGCAACCAGGCCTTGATCTACAGTTAGTGGGGAACACTACCTTGGTGATCTACAACCCGCACCGGTGCTATCTTCAAATTGGGCTACCCCGAACCGAAGTTCCTGTACTATCACACTACCCTCCCCTTCTTGCTAGGAAGATGGGGACCGAGGAAGATGAGAGAGTGATCCAGAACGCACTGACCATGTGGGAGGTCAGCAAAGTGCGCATGTGGCAAGAAGAAGTGGAAGAAAATGATGTGGGACACCGTAGCTACGTGAAAGAATTGCGCAAGATCCGCCCTCTTGCGGATAGAAAATTGAATGTAGCTTGAGATTTCTTATGATTTTTCTGAACTTGAAGTTTTATCAATCAATTTTATGTATTATTGAACTTAATGAAATGATATAGAAGCACCCTATTTGATGGAATCATGAGTTTGTTGCTTGGCTTGGCCTAAAAGCAGAGTTTCTGGAATCTGTAACGGTCCTACATAGGGCCATCACAATAGTCTGACGGTCTCACGATTAGCCGTCAGAAGGAGTGAACTCAGAAAACTGAGTTTCTGTTCTCTGTAGAATGTTACGGTCATAGATAGACCGTTAGAGGGAAGTGACGGTCGATCGCGGACGCGTCAGAGAGGGTTTACTGAGAGCCAATGGATTTCAAAGTCTAGAAGACTGTGACGGTCTAACGCTGGTGCGTTACAGACCTGAACCTGGAATTTTGTAATCTTGGGCTTGAACCTACGTTCTGCACACACTTAGATAATAAACAAGTTAGATCTGTTCTTAAACTCAACCCCTTGTCGAAAGCAAGTTAGAATTTGACCATTTCTTGATATTTTGTCAAGGGGTGGAGCCTTATCAAATAGGCAAAGAATATAAGAAACAAAAGCAATGCATGCAATGCATATGATGGTATTTTTTAGGAATTTTTACAATCATTTGGATTTTTGTGAGTTTTTGAAAATATCTAGCGTTTTTGGATGTCAAAATATATGATTTTTTTTGAGTTTGAAATATATGATTTTTTTGGATTTTGCAATATATGATTTTTTGGATCTTGAAATATATGATTTTTATTTTGGGTTTTGAAATATATGGTTTTTTTGGATTTTGAAATATATGATTTTTTTTTGATTTTGAAAAACCAGTGTCTCCCTAGGAATAAGGGTCCTCCCAATCTCGTTCAGAGTTTCCGAGGTTGGCGTGTAATGGGGGTGACAACCCCTGGCCAGGGCCTAACTCGCGTGATGGTATCTCTGCCAATGCCATACCCAGGGTACTTGTCTTAGTCCTAAAATGAAAAATAGAACACGGGGATAAGCTTAGGCCAGATATAGAAGTTTTTAGGACTTGAGTTCCTCTCCAGTCAACCTATTCAGAGAGTTGGTCTGTTGTGCCGGGGCTTTTACGTCCGTCATCGAACCTTTGTCCACTCTAGGCACGCATACAACCGGGCTCATAGCGTCCCGCGGGGAAACTGTACTGCCACTCTTGCCATGCCTAGCTTTTGTTATTTCCCTTTTGGAGCTTTGGAATTGATAATTGATGGACTTTCGAGATAGACTTTTTCTTTTGTCAGGAAGATTGCTCCTTTTCTTTGCTCTTTTCCTTTTCCTTGTGGCGTCAGGTCATAACGGACTGCCCTTATTTGAGACCTCCTCTCGTCAAGGTGCCTGGATTGGTCGTCGCCTCCTTATTCACCTCTTGCCCCTGGATTCAGCCGAAGAAAGAGACGGACATGGACTTTTGACTTTCCCCCCCAAAGCATGGCCAAGGAGAAACGTTGTCTACAAAGTGGGAAACCCGACCAGGGACATCGTGTAGTGTGCGATTGCCGTGCTCGGGGTCCTCTTTCTCGCAAGGAAGGGAACAGACACCTCGCTACCGGGGTGGCACTGGTTTAGATTCTAAGGAAAGAAACGCTTAAGGTACAACCCATTCCAAGCATGAGAGAGCTCCTCGCCTTCCGCGTTCACTAAGCGGTAAGCATTCCCTGAATAAGCCTCTTTCACAATAAACGGCCCTTCCCAGTTAGGTTGAAATTTAGACCTAGGACCTGCAGACCGAATGAATTTGTATTTCAAAATCATATCACCTTTTTGAAATTTGCGCTCAATTACCTTCTTTTGAAAATAACGCAAAATTCTATTTTGATAAACAGATACATGATCGGCCGCATTCATCCTCTTCTCGCCTAAGAGTTCCAGCTGGACGAGCAATGCCTCTCAACGTTCATCGAGATTAAGTTCCTTATCGAGCTGTACCCTTAGGGAAGGGATGAAAATCTCATGTGGGAGTACCACCTCCATCCCGTAAGTGAGAGCATAAGGAGTTTGCCCTGTAGGAGTACGAACGGAGGTGCGGTAAGCCCATAGAGCTTCCACTAATCTTTCTGACCAATCAGAAAACTTATGACATTCGCATGTTTTATTTATGATCTTGAGAAGGGTTTTGTTAGTGGCTTCGGCCTGACCGTTGCCTTGTGGGTAATATAGAGATGAGTGATGCAATGTAATATTAAACTTCTTACATAGGTCCTTGAGCTCTTGAGAGATGAACTGGGTCCGTTGTCGGTGACGATGCTGCTTGGCACTCCGAACCGAGATAATGTTCTTCATGATGAAGTGGTACACCGTGGTAGCTTTAATCTCTGCGTACGCTTCGGCTTCAGCCCACTTGGTGAAGTACTCAGTGGCTGCAAGGATGAAGGATTTTTGCTTGACCTGAGAATTGGGATCATCGAGCGGGCCGACAATGTCGAAAGCCCACATAGAGAACGGCCAAGGAGCAGATAGAGGATGAAGAGATGAAGCCGGAGCATGAATTTTATCAGCATGGAGCTGGCATTTAAGACACCTCCGGACATAGAGGGAGTAATCTTCCTCTAAAGTGGGCCAATAATAGCCCTGCCTAAGGATCTTCTTCCCTAGAGCCTGACCATTAACATGACCTCCACACTCACTAGAATGGGCTACTTCGGCTACCTTCCAAGCTTCATCGTCGTCCAAACATCTAATGAGCATCCCGTTAGTAGCGCGCCTGTATAGTTCTCCAACAATGATAGTATACGTTGAGGCGGCTCTTCTTATTGACTTGCGCTGCTCGGCATTTGCCTCTTCCAGGAGTGATCCATCTTTGCAAAACAACTTAATTTCATGATACCAGGGCAACTCTTCCTCCTCCAGGATCTCCTCTAACTCTGTCAAAGATACTTCCTTCAACTCTTCCTTCTCAGCCCTCACCTCTACAGTCTTCCTAAGGTTGACATACCAATGATCCTGAAGAGAGGGTGCGTCCAATCTCTGAACGACGATAGTCTCAGTACTCCGACTGAGAGGGAAAGATAGAGAGGAAGCGAGGGATGCTAAAGCATCGGCTAGAATGTTTTGAGATCGGAGAGTATGGATGTAGATCAATTTACGGAATTGCCTAGTAAGGAGCGTGACCAAATCTTGATATGGTTTGAGCTTAGGGTCACGGGTGCGGTAAGTGGACAGAACTTTCCGCAGGACGAGCTGACCCTATGATATTCAAGTAATGCGCACCTAGAAGGTAGGCGTGCTTCAATCCAGCTAGGAGAGCCTCATACTCGGCGATATTATTGGTAGCAGGAAATTAAAGTTGATAAGCAAAAGGAATCGTCACTCCTTCCGGAGTGAGCAGAACATCGCTTATCCCCCTGCCCTGAGAATTGAGTGCACCGTCGAAGTGCAGCAACCAGAAGGGATGATGAGTCAGGACAGAAAGATGCTCATCAGGGAAGTCATCCTGAATAGAATCTGTGCAGGGAATCGGGAGATGGGCAAGATGCTCAGCGATGGCGTATCCATTGATCGCCTTATGAACAATGAATGTGATATCAAACTGGGATAGGAAGCTCTGCCAGCGAGCTAACCTACTAGAGAGGACAGGCTTTTTCTAAGAGATAGCGGATCGGGTCCATTCTAGAGATCAGCCTAACTGGGTGGGCAAGGAAGTAGTGTTTGAGCTTCTGAGCTATCCACACTAGGGCAGCACAAGTCTTTTCCATAGCGATGTATTTAGCCTCGTCCGGGTTGAACAACCTGGAGAGGTAATAAGCTGCCCGATCTCTCCCTTCATCGTCTACTTGTGCTAAGACCGCCCCTAAGGAGTCCTCAATAACCGAGATGTATAGGATTAGGGGTTTCCCAGGGACAGGAGGTTGCAAAACCGGGGGATTGGATATGTATTCCTTTAGGTCCTCGTATGCCTTTTGATAGTCTTGATTCCATTCAAATTTGACTCCCGCCTTTAGCAATTCATAAAATGGGCGGCACCTCTAAGAATGTTGGGATATGAATCTTCTGATGAATTGCAATCTACCAATCAGTCCTTGAAGTTCCGTAATATTCTTTGGCTGAGGCATGTCCATGACGGCCTTTACTTTATTAGGATCAATCTGGATCCCCCGTTTGCTAACTATAAAGCCTAGCAACTTCCTTGAAGAGACTCCAAAAACACACTTCTTCGGATTCATTTTCAGCTTGTACTCCCTAGCTCTCTACAGCACCTTAGCCAGGATAGAGGGGTGTTCTTCTTTGGTTCTTGATTTCACCAAGATGTCATCCACGTAAGCTTTCATGTAAATGTGCATCATGTCGTGGAAAATGGCCATCATTGCCCTCTGATAGGTGGCACCTACGTTCTTCAGACCGAACGGCATAACCACGTAGCAGTACGTGCCCTAGGGCGTGGTGAAGGAGGTTTTCTCTTGATCCTCCGGAGTGAGACGAATCTGATTATAACCTGAGTAACCATCCATGAATGACAAAGCTTCATACCCGGCGGTGTTATCGACCAGGACGTTTATGTGAGGCAGCGAGAAATCATCTTTGGGACATGCTTTATTAAGATCCCTAAAATTGATGCAAATACGCACCTTTCCATCCTTCTTGATAACAGGGACTATGTTCGCTACCCACTGGGGATATAAGACAACTCTAATGAACCTGGCCTTGTATAACTTATCGACTTATTCTTTGATCCTTAAGGCCATGTGGGGGTGAAATCTTCTCGACCTCTGTTTTACGGGTGTTGCCCCTGGTTTAAGTACAAGTCGGTGTTCTACTAAAGTGTGGTCAAGACCCGGCATGTCCTCATAAGACCAGGCGAAAGAATCACTATACTCCCTTAGAACCTTGACTAGATCGTCTTCCACTTGCAGAGGGAGATTAGCAGCCATAATGATGGGCCTTGGGTCTTCTTCAGTTCCCAAATTTATTTCCTTCGTAGGTTCATCCACTGTTGACGATAGCTCGTCGAATCTCTTTAATCCTTGCACATACAGATCGACAGTGTTATCTACGTTGCTGTCCTCATCATCAATCGGGTCTTTCTCATCCAAGACTTCATAGACACCGAGTCCGTCATCGTTCCACACCCCTTCTATTTCCTCTTCGTCCTCTATCATGATTGTTGTGGCGACAAACTCTGGACACTTCAAAAGAGCATGACATCGCTGAGCCAGATCCTGCAAGAACCTATTAGGAATGGATTTGGAAGGACGCGCAAGCAGGCGCTGCTCAAGCTCGGAAGGATTGGACGACCTAGAAGAGGACCCTACTTCTCTAGTTCTAATCGACCCTACTTCCCTAGACTCAACGGACCCTACGCCTAACCTAGGAGAAAGGAAACCTAGTGGAAAAGAAGGGGCAGGAGAGTCGTTCCCCTGGGAGGTGGATGGAGACAAGATAACATAATCTTCAACCAAAATCTCTGTTTCAAATTTGACATTTTTTTTGGAGATCAGTGGAGATCATACAGCAGGATGGAGCAGGAGGAAGTTGCATGGGGAACAAATCGGGGAAGATGCAATCGAAGAATGGATCAGAGGATCGAAACCACATCTCTTGGAGTTGGGTGGTGGAGGAAGGAGGAGTGAATAGAGTTGACAGATCAATGGGTGGGCAGCGCCCACATGCACATGGAACAAACAAGATTTCGACTGATCTTTCCGTAAAATACGGATAGACCATAATCGGGGGTGAACGGGGAATGGGTTCCAATTGTTGAAATAGAGATGCGAGACGGGAGGGAGACCAAGAAATGATAATGGGCGAGCTCCCCTTCTTCTGTAGACGGCCAGGTGGCTTCGGCTTCCATTGAACGAGCCGCACCTTCTGATCCTCCTTCTGACCATGACCATCTGACTCGCTGAACATTCTGGCAAATGACTGTCTGAAATCTGGCATATCATCAATAGGCCCTTTTGGTAGCAGAGGTGGACTAGTAACTGTGTAAGCTGTATCTGTCTTTTCTGATTGTACTGGTGGTGGATTCAGTGTACCCGGCTGGAGGGGTCCTTTTATAAAGTGTTGGCGGTAGTCCCATGTAAGTGACCCTAAGTCTCCCATCATTGAGAGTGCGGACTCTCAATAACCGAGACCTCTCCGGCTCATTTTTCTCCCTTTGGGTACTGGCTTAGTTCGCCCTTGTAACTGCGCACCGAGGCCTCTCCCCGGTTGATAACCCAGCTTCAATATGATATCCCAACCCTTGGAATCTCGGATCTGGGGTTTCACTTTGATATTGACGGGTGTAACGGCGGGCTTGCGTGGTGTATAAGCCCAAGGGAAATCCAGATCTAGTACAGAAATAACGGGCCGGCTGCCAGGCCATAATGTGGGCAGAACCTTCTCTAAAATAACTTTGACAGACTGGGCCGTGGATGAGCTTTTTACTTTAACCACCCTCCCTTGAAAAGGAAACTTGAGACATTGGTGCGCGGTGGAGGGCACGACACTGAGAGTGTCGATCCACGGACGACCTAAGATAGCTTTGAACATGGGGTCGATGTCCAGCACATAAAATTCAATAGGCATGGTGAGAGGCCCAAGCTCGGCTTGAATAGTAAAAATCCCGTGACATGCCCTCCGAGAATTGTCATAAGCAGCTATAGTAGTGGGGGTCGGGCGTAGAAGTTCTTCTGACAGATTGCAGGCCCTGAGAGTGCTGAGCGGGCACACATTGATAGATGCTTCTGTATCAACTAATGCCGCGTCAATGTTGACTTTATTCAAGATAACGGTGATGCAAAGCGGCATTTGCCGAGCTTCTGGTGGTGCTAGCTCGGTTTCAGAGAAGGTTATAGCTGGTCCTTTAGAAATAGTCGCCAATGCCGTAGGTAAACTGTCGGCTGCCATGTCTTCACTAACCATCACCTTATGAAGGAAGTTTCTGAGAGCATCTTGGTGAAGGGCAGATCTTTTGATAAGCTCCAGTACGGATATCTTGGCGGGAACCCGATCCAAGTGATGCAACAGATCGTATTGGGTTCCTGGTAACGGCTCGGCTTCTTCCTGCTCAGCATCCAGTTGGGAAGACTAGGGATTGGAGGTGGAAGGATAATTACGGTGAAACATGTGCCCGCTCCGCAAGGCGAAGTTATAGGCTGCCGCGGCCTCGGATGGGCTCAAGATAAGTGACTTAATAGGCCCGGTGGGGTGGATGAGTGGTGCAGAAGAGGGTGTGGTGGAAAGGATGATGGGTGAGGGGTTGGTGGTAGCGGGTGCGAGCGGAAGTGGGGGTATGAAGGTAGGTGGAGGTGTAATGAGTGGAGGGTTGGATGGAGGTGCGGTGATAGCGAGGGTGAGTAGTGTGTGAGAGACGGGCGGTGAAGTCGGAATAGATGAAAGGATAAACAGTGTAGTAGGCGGAGGAGGGTTTTGGTATGTAAGGATGGTAGGAGCGGCGGGAGTGCGAAAGTTGTGGTGAAGGGCCATGACTTGCGGCGTAGAGCTATCATCATCAAAGAACCACCTGGCATCAGGGGCTGGGGGTTGAACTACATTGACTTGTGCCGGCGCCGGTGGCTGAGGCTGTGGAGCGGGAAGATGGTTCGGCATTGGGTTCTGATGGATCCCCAAGTCTTGAGCCGACTGTTGTTGCTGTTGCAGCTGCTGTTGTGGCTGAGGTGCCTGTTGTTGCTGCACTTACTGCCTCGGCGGCTGCCTTCTTTTCTCTTTAATTTTCGTAATAGCCCTATGCATTTCGGCCCAATCAATCCTTTGTCCTTCATGGAGTTCATAGACCAAATCCCTGAACTGAAAACACCCTTCAATAGTATGTCCTGGCTGCCTGTGGAACATACCGTGCTTTGTATGATCAACGGCCGGGTTCCAATTGGGCCGTTCCGGAGGGAGTTGTATAGCACTAACTGACATGAGAGCCGAGAAGATATCCGTGAGGGTTTCTGGCAGGGGTGGGTACTGTGCTCTTTTAGGAGCCGGGCGCTTGTTGTTGTTGTTGTAGCCGTTGGGTGGAGGGACATTATGGTATTGCGAAGGCTGTGGAGGTTGTTGTGGAGTGGTAAAGGTATTTTGTGAAGTGACAAAGGTAGGCTGAGGTTTTGTGGAATGGTTGGGAAGTTTTGTGGAGCGGGGTTTTGAGGAGTGTGGGGGTTTTGCGGAAAGCGAAAAGGTACGGCTTGGAAAGGGAAGGTAACGGCTTGAACTTGTTCATTGGTTTGAACCCCCTCGGTGACAGGCCCTTGAGATTTCTTGTAGTATTTTTACTTTTGGTTCTCAAAGAGCGAGTGGATGGGGGAGTCTTTGAACTGTGTTTGAATGAACCGCGCCCGGCTATAGAGTTGGTGCATGTTGGCTATATCATTCATCACCAAGATGTTTCGGAAGGTCAGGGTAGCATTTGAGATCAGTAGCTTGACCTTCTCCTCCTCCGGAATATGGCCTGGCACCCTGGCAGCCATCTGCCTCCATCTGTCAGCATAAGTTGCAAACTCCTCATCGGGCTTCATTTTCTCGGCCACCATGTCTGTGAAAGAATATTCTGGACCGACCCTGTCTTGAAACCGTTGGATGAACTTTTCTTTCACTATTTTGAAGCTCTCGGCATCCTCTAGCGGCAGAGAATAGAACCATTCCAGTGCAACCCCATCCAATGATCGGCGGAACAAATACGCCACAAGGCGATCATCATACTGAAATTTGGCCGATTCATATAAAAAGTCCCCCACATGAATAAAGGGATTGTTGTTCCCATCATACTTGCGATAATTAGGGAGCTCGGATTGCGGAGGGAATCGGATGTTTTGGAAGCTGGGGACTGGAACATCTGCCAAGGATTGTGGGCCAACCCATTTTTGGAGGAAATCAATCTGTTATTGCATGGCGGCCCACTTATCAAGTAGTTCCTGCTCCCTGGATGGAGTAGGGGTAGCGAAAGATGAAGGTTGAAATTGAGGAGCAGAAGGATGGACTGTTGTAGGAGGTGAAAGCCCATGAGAAGGAGCAGATGGATAAACAGCCAAGGTAGGGAGCCCATAAGAAGGATATTGGGTCGAAGACGGACCCAGATTAGAATGGACTTGAGCAACCCCTTGCTGAGGGCTCAAGAAATCTGAAGGGCCAACAAGGACTTGTGGCACCGATGGGTTGGGCATGTGATGATCCACCTGGATAAAAGAAGAGAGAGTAGACTTCCCCTTATCAGAAAATTGCTGGGCCGAAGCGGAAGATTGGCCCGTTTCCATACCAGAAAAGGTGATGGTCCGAGGTTGGACCGGAGTAAGATCAATTGGAATGGGCTGGATGGAGGGCCCACCAACTCTAGACTGGTCGATGGAAAGATTAGATTGGCCTTGCACAATCGTGGGATGTGGGGTATTGGACCCCTGCATGGCCTGATAGACAGCCTGGAGTTGGGCCGGATCCAACTGGGCCATCATTTGGAGAATGGAGCCAGCAGAAGGAGAAGAGAAGGAAGGAGTGGTTTTCTCACCCTCCATAGGGACAGAGGACGGAAGAGGGGCAGACCCCTTTCTAGATGGGAATGAGATAACCCTAGAGGGGTTTTCAAGAAGTCCTTGAGGAAGAGAATCCTCTTGGGAATGGGGAGGATTGAAAGAGCCATGATGGGTTCGAAGAGCGGATTGGAGTAGATTTTGGAGAAAGAATTGACCCTAGGAGATGACTCTAATTGACGAAGACAACTCCACATGCAATGGAAAACCTTTAACAAAAGCAAACAACACACAACAAACACACAATGAGTGATCAAGCTTAGATAACTTTGACAAAGATGCAAGTGAACCCAAGATGACAACACTTAAATTCAACCAAGTTACTTAGATGATGCAACAAGATTTTTATGATTTCTTCCTTTAGAACCTTAGTGATTTGATTAGGATGTGCTCTCCACAAGTAGGTTTCTAATAGGAAAGGATGTGTGGCTTGGTTGACTCTAAATGTAATCACTCCTTCACCTATGCAATCCTAGACACGGGGTAGGAAAGGTACAACCGGCCCGGTGTTCGTGTGGGAATCCACGGCTCACGGGGACTTATGGAGGTCCCTGATGTGTTTTCCTAGTCGGCCCCAAGGAATATGGAGACGAGAGGTCCACGCACCAAGGTAGGAGAATGCAATCTAATGTATGAAGATATGCATGAACCTATGTGCACCGGGGTGCATGCAAATTCTAGCCTAAAATCTAGCAATCAAACATGCACATAATGATATGAATATGTGAACCAACCAAGGAGGAGACCAAATAGCACCCAAGCATGAAAATCACAGAAAAAACTGCGGAAGTAAACTGCACCTTGGGACGTGTACCTGTCTAGAGTATGTGACGGTCTAGACTACCTGTGTCAGAGGAGTGTGACGGTCGAAGACCAGGCCATCACAGAAATGTAACGCATTCACAGGAGACCGTCAGAGGAGCCAGAGAACCAGAAACAGCAGAGAAATAGAGGGAAAATCCGGGGAAAAACCAGAGCAACAAGGGAAAACAAAGGGAAGCAAGTTTAACAGAGATTCAAAACACGATTGGCACTAGATGTCCCACCGTGATCGTCAAAAAACTGTTAGTTTTAATGTGTCCCTTCTTTTGCAAGATGGGCTATGATGCCAACTATGAGCAAATAATGAGCCAAGTAATGAAATCAATCAACCTATGAACATGCGAATCATGAACCTAGGCAACCAACACGAGCTCTAGCATGGGCATGCTATCTCAATCAAGACTAAGCTAAGCAAATAAAGAAAAACACACGCCGGAGCGTGGAATAAGGAATAAAGGAAAACACACCGTATAGGTGGAACAAGCAAAGTATAGAAGAGATATGATGAAAGAGAAAGCTAATGCCCAAACTAAGGAAAGATGTGATCGCCACCAAGGTAAAAATAAGTGAAAGACCTGATAAATACCTTAGAATAGGAGGATGATGCACCCACCCACGGGAGAGAGAACAACCAGGAAACTGCAGCTCCGTCAGATGTAACGGTCGAAGGAAGATGCGCCACAGCAAGTGTGACGGTCTCATGATAGACCGCTGCAACACTCTAACGCGCCTGTTCCAGACCGTCAGAGCTTCTGCAGAATAAGAAGTTGGGAATCTTTTGATCTCCAAGCTTTCCAGCCGGCCAGAGAGCTTGGGCCTCGTGATATGGACTCTGTAAACCTGCAAAAGAGTGTAGAACATAAGAAAAATAACCCAGATTAGCCCTTAGACAAAGTAGTATCAATAAATCCGAGAAACTTAAGAACATGCAAAAGGAAAGGGAAATACCGGGGAGGTTGGTTTTTTAACCCCTTTGGGGCGTTTTAAAAGATGGGAGGATGGTTTGAATTAATGCAGCAAGTGCAAGAACGTAGGAGATGGTGAGGGACAATGCTATGATGTTTAAAAAGAGAGAAAAGACACTAAGAATACAACTTGACTGAATTAAACCCTTGGAAACGATACTCCGTGAACTTTGGAAGTAGATGGACGTGGGAAGCAGGTCTCCTTGGTTGGTTCTAGCTCCAAGATGCGGCAGCACTTCGACGCAAACTCCAGATGTCTCCTCTTCAAGCCATGAAGTCAAGGGTTCTATTTATAGACCCTCAAAGTCTAGGTTCGAGTTGAGGATAATCCAGCTAGAAAGTAGGACGTTTCTTAGCAAACTCTTGAAGATAATACTCCCCAGAGTCCACAGAATCAAACAGAAGCTTCTTAGGATGAGTATCGGGAGAGCAACCCTCAAACCAACTCTTAGTTCGATCACGAAATAGCAGAGCAAAGGCCAGGCTTGTCAGGACTCTCTGTTGGATGTAACGGCCGCACGATAGACCGCCACACTAATGTAACGTGCCAGTCTTGGACCGTCACACAACCCTATCCACTATCAGATAAGATCAACGGGAGAAGTTCACGAACGTAGGACTCTAGATGAATGTAACGGTCAAGGGTAGATGCGTCACAATGAATGTAACAGTTGCACGATAAACCATCACACTCAATGGATAGGCAAAAGATAAGCTTGAAATGAAGCCCTAAGCTTAAGGACTCTGGAAGGATGTAACGCACTAGGGTAGATGCATTAGAGGAATGTAACGCCCCTATGATGGACCGTTAGAGATAGTAGAAATCAAATGAAAATGAAAGCTTGCTAAGCTTCGTCCAGCGGAAAGGGATAAGGAAACAGACCCAACCAAGGAGATATGACTCATGAAATAGACCTCAAATTGACCAAGAAGGCTCAATAAAGGTGAATAACCCGGAGCATCATATAGAATGAACAAGGAGATGACCCGACTTATCGTTCATAAAACGGGTGTCAACAGCATGCCTGGCTAAAATAAAGAAATCATTAAAATGAATGCAAAGAAAAATAAAATAAAAAGTACCCAAGGATAATATTGCTAGACTGAGCCAGGACGGGGTCAAGAGTATTTGTAACGCCCGGTAATTTTTGGAACAGGAATAAAAATATACATAATGATATACCTACTCTTATAAGTATAAAATGTTAATTAAAAATTTATTCAAATAAATAAATGGTCAAGTGATATTCCCAAGGGGTTGCTCAGATCGAACCTGCCTCTGATACCTAGGACAAAGACTAATAAAAGTTAAAGAACTTATGAGCAATAAAATCTCTAAATAGAAGATTACTAAGATCTCAATGTAAGTGAGAACTAGCCACACCAAATCAATGAGGTATAGAACCTTAGAGATAGTCTTAAGAGCCTTATTTATGCATAGACGGAAATACATGCAAGTTATTAAAAGATATAAGTCGTAAGGTCTTGACAAATAAACAAGTAAGACTTCCAAACAAAGTAAACTTGTGTAAAGGAACAAATAGAAATAACTAGTTACAAATATAATTATTAGGCCTTGATAAAGGATTAACATTTTTAATGCTAAGCTCCATTGGCCCAAACTCAACCTAAGCATTTTACGCTTAATGGGCTTTTTAACACGTTTTATTATCTTCTCCCATATAGGCAATATTATATATATATATATATATATATATATATATATATATACATAAGTACATAACATAAACCTGTATATACATATATATACTTAGAAATAGAAGGAAAGTATATATTATATACGAATGAACAAATAAAAGAGTGAAATGGAAATAACGCCTCTAGTACAGGCGCTACTTAAAGAATACACGCCCTCAGGGAAGGCGTGCCTAAAGAAAGGACGCCCACACGAGCGGTCGTCAACTCTCACGCGACCAAATTGGGCAAGTAAAAGAAACGCCTCTTTCATGGGCGTGTTTTTAAACAAAGAACGCCCTCGTACCAGGCGCTTCTTAAGAAACGACTTGAACCAGGTCGTCAATTCAAGAATCGACGCCCTGACCAAAGTCGTTAATTCCATTCGAGTTCCGTTCGAACCCAGAGCTTATCCAGGGAAGGATCATGTTAATCTGGTAAGTGGTTAATAGGGCAAGGACTCTAATAGGGATATATTACCCTCAATCAAACACTACTTTTGTTAGGACTCCAAAAACCCTATAAATAACCTACTGATCGAACCTTAAATGCTATTTGGCGTTTGGAAAAACTACAAGGTACGTAGTAGCAGTTCATATAGTTTCTCTTTGCTTCGGTTACATGAAGAACTAATGGTTCTTCATCTTCTTTTCCTCTAATACAGGTTAAGGGAGTTCTGCATACGAGAAAGAACAAGGTATTGTTCTTTTCCTTCCCCTCTGGTCAGACACGAGGAAGAAATTAATATTGGTTTCTTCTGTAGGATCTGCATCTTTTGATTTACTGAAGAAACAAAGGTTCTTCTGCGTCCTCTTCATCAAAGCCATCAGCCAGTAGCTGCCATCTTAAGAGCCTGTTATAAACAGAGCATCGATCATCTTCCCAAAACCTTCACGGTTCAATCTTCAGATTATCAATTAAGGTAGGATTTTCTAAAGTCATTGTAGCCCAAATAAAATAATTTAAGATATATGTATATTAGCATGACATGCATACGGTTTATTATAGTTTTAATGCATTTTTCTGCAATATTTTGAAAGAAACGCCCCTGTAAAGGGCGCTATTTTACAAGACACGACCCTGACCAGGTCGTTAATTCTAGATTTGACGCCCTGAACACAGGCGTTAATTCCATGAAATTACCTGAAATTAATAATCGTTCACGGTTTAAAAATTCATTTTATATGGAATATCAAAACTAATATACTGCATGACTCTACCTGTGAATTTCTGCCAATTTTCCTGTCATGATGATATGATTGTTATCCTGAAATTTATTTCTTCCTGTTCATGATAATTTCTGAAATTTCTTGAATTCACGACCTAGACAAGGTCATTTTCCATGTGTTAACGCCCCATCACAGGGCGTGAATTGAAAAGTAACGCCCCTTCATAGGGCGCGTTTCTATTAAAAGCCCGAACAATATATTCTGTAAAGATAAGAATTTAATGATTAACGCCCCTGCCAAGGGCGCGTTTTTGATAATTTCTGAAAATAAATATGTTCTGAAAATATTGTAAATAAAAAGACGCCTGCTACTGTAGTCGTCTCATTGCAAAGAAACGCCCCTGTCCAGGGCGCATTTTAGATAAATTTCTGAATTATTGAAAATTCTACCAATATGTAAACATATGTAAACGCCCTTCTGTTAGGCGTTAATTACTTGATAAATGACTTTACTTAAGTCGTTATTTTACTGTAAACTGATTTTCACTGTTTTTGTTAACCGATGGTTTCATATGTTATATAATATATATATCGGCACTATTCTCCATTCCGTGAGTATAGTCCCACGTTTCACGATTATTTTATCGATCACACTCAATTCTCATTGACATACAAGCTCTCCATTGGACATTCCATTCCTTTGGACTAGCGAGTTAGTCATAGAGACCTCCGTAAGACTCCTCGTAGCCTTGGATTCCCTCAAGGCCGACTGAGCTGGTTGTACCCTAAAAACCCATTACACCATTGATGTCATGTCACTCTAAAGAAACATGGTATACCGGCCCTTATGATTATACAAAGAGTATATCATAAGAAATTCTTAACGGGATGGTGATATCATGCCATATCATGTCGTTCTTGTAAAAACCTCAATTCTATGATAGGAATGAGGGTATCTTACCTTTGATATACTGTTCATGTGGACCTCAATTCTATATAAAGAATGTCCATACTGATTTGTCATGGTACCCAAGTTAAGGGAACCATATTCTACCTAGTTTTATCGATATCGTGATTATACCGTTATTATCGCCATTCTATGTCCTTTGTCATATTTTTGGACTCCATTCTGTCAAAGTTGTCATACATATATACAAGCTTGATTATTGAAATTCAAAAATTGGCTATGTAAACAAAAGTGGATGTCAAAACACATGATAAATGCCTGCGCATATAGGGCCCGATCTGGTTCTGGGGGGAGCACCCGAAAGTACTTGTGCCCATGGGAGTTAAAATGATAAGGTATCTGGCATTATATCGAGTACTTTACTTTCTAGATTGGACATTCCACATAAATCTTGTGCTTGAAATCGTACTTGCCTTGACATGAAATGCGTGGCCCGAAAAAGGGTAATTTACTTGCTTGATACATGATAGCCAAAATTCTTGACATGACTTGTTAAATGTACTTGCTTGAATATCTTAAGTATCTTGTTGAAAGTTCATGATTAGTTCATCTTATTCTTTGATATTACATTCTCTCTATCTTGTCGTTTTATGCGAGCATGCATAGCTTTATTGCATTCATGAAACTTGTAATTACTTAAACCCATTGCTAGTGCTTGAGATATAATTTCCTACTGAGCGTTCGCTCACTCCGTTTTATTCCAACATTTTTAGGTAATCAGGTGGCTAGCAAGACCGAGACCCACACGGGCGGGACAAGTGTGCAAGCGAGCTGTGGAAACTAGTGAACCCGAGTCTTTTATTTTTTTTGAGTCTAGATAGTATTGTCTAGCTAAGTTAGCTTATCGTCTCTTATTCAGTTATCTTGTCTAAGTCTGTTAGTATGTCATTATCTTCTTTTCCATTATGTTGAAGTCTCCAAGATGGACAACAAGTTCTTGTAAGAGATTCATATTAGAAATAAAATTTCTATTGTTGTTCAAAATTATCTTGGTCTTATGCGATTGCTCTTGATCATTCACGACTGTTTTACTGCCACGTTCCGAGCAAACGACAAGTTCCGCTGCTATCGGCCCGGGGCGTGACAGTATTCTTGCAACCATGGCGTGTGAGACAGAGTCCATCGTCCCCCACTCGACTCAACCTAACGGCCTATCCAACGATTAACCGTATGCTCCTAGATCATCATCATTTTTGTTAAAGGGGAATATCAGATCCCAGAGCACACGGGCAACTAGCCGGTCCTTGAGAGGCTATAATAATATAGATACCATATAGTAATGTAACAGTGAGCAGAGATAGAGAGCCATACCTGACTTACCTGCCAAGCGAAACGGCATTTTTTTAGATTTTTCAATTTTTCAATTTTTTTATTTTTATGGAATTTTCAAATAAGACAACCAACAATATGAATGAACATAACTAAGATAACATAACGATCAACTGAATGACAGATAACACAACATAGCATAACGATTAAATAAATGAAAAATAATACAACAAGACAAACAAGCACATATGCAATGGCATGAACAAACCACATGTATGCACGATGAACATGGTGGGACAAGATAACAACGCGGTGGGACAACACATACGGTTGGGACAAGAATATGAGGGATGACCGCATGGTTGGGATGACAACACATGGTTGGGACAAGAATATGAGGGATGACAACACGAGACATGACAGATATGCTCTTCAATCAAGCCCAAGATCAGACAAAGCAGAACCGCCAGGTTCATAATCGTGAGGCAAAAAGCCCTCTCATAAAGATATGATCAAATAAGGAGAAAGCTGAGAAGGACTAAAGCTTCAGAACAGATCGAGAGATAAGATTGAAGAAGAGAGAACATATCAAAGATATGAACATGAACCAGATAGAACAAAAGGTAGAGCAAGGAAACTCGAACACCTGCAACCTGCACACTGAGCAAACGGATTACATATCTGTCCTAAAAAAAATAGATAGAAAGGAACAATAAGACAAATATTTTTTGATTTTCATATTTTTTTGATTTTTTTAGATTTTCAACAATATTTATTTTTTTTGGAATTTAAAGAATATTTAATTTTTTTAGAATTTTGAAAATATCTGATTTTTTTTGGAATTTTTGACAATATCTCATTTTTTGGAATTTTGACAATATCTCATTTTTTTTAGAATTTTGACAATATCTCCTTTTTTTTAATTTTTGAAATAGCAATCCGCAGCACCCAAAGATGGGCTCAAACTACTGACCAAGGATCGTCATCCCCCCCTATCATTAAAGACTTCCGTTAAGCATGGCGTGCATGTGAGGGTGGATTACCACAACCAACCGCTTCTAAAGAATGGTGCCCCTACTAAGGCCTTACCTGGGATACAACCTAGCCTAAGAGGGAGAAGCGGAAGAAAATTGGAGACAAGCTTTGTGAAGGATGGGAAACATCAGGATTTGAATTCCTTCCAAGGCACTACCCCTCAAAGATATAGTCTGTTGCGCCGGGGCTATGTGTCTTTGATTTTGAGACCCATATTTTTCAGGCACGTACGTGATCGGGCTCATGACATCCCGCAGGGAACTATATTGCCACTCTTGCCATGCCTTTGATTCATAATTTTGCATTGATCAGATCATTGATTTATTTTTTTGATTTTCTGTTGACGGCCCCTTAATGGCTAGATATTGCATGAAAGCTCATTTTTACGAGGGTCAAGACTACCCCTATTTGAGACCTCTCTCGTATTAGGGAGCGCCCAAGTTGGTCATCTCATCCATCCATCTCTTGTTCCTGCACTTGGCCGAGCAGAGAAGAAAAAAGACTTTGTGCATTCCCAAAGTATGGCCAAAGTAGCAACGGTGTGCCTCAGAGGAATCCGTTATGGCTTGCCATAAAGTGTGTGAAAAACCCATGCTAAAAGGTCACCCTCAACAATCAGGGAAAGAACTAGACTCCCAACACAGAGCTATCACCAGCTTAAAGATGCTGCAGAAGTGAACTCTTTTTGACTGAACTTAACTAAGCAAACTTTTAAAAGCCACTTAACCATGTGAGGAACCAACATTATTATAAGCGTGTGCAGGAGTAAGAGCGATAATAATAGCATGTTCTTTGCACAAAATAAAGATACCTTGTAAATCCACGGAACGAAAACTAGCATCTTGAAGCAATCTTGATCATCGAGCTTCGTGCAGCCCGAGCTTCATATTCCTTGCTTGACAAGACAAAGATGGGGAGGATAGCAAGAGGTTGTAGATTCCTCGACATGGAGGAGCGGCAAACACCAAACTGGATGGAGAAGGATTAAAAACTAAGAGAGACGAGGGCTAGAACTCCCTCGTTAAGGCGTGGACACCCCGATAACAAGGAACCAGATACAGAATAAACAGATCAACTGAGATCAAGGCAGACTAAAGCCTCGAAAACAGCAAGAAAAAGGGTGATGACCCCGAAAGGGTGAGGAAGTGATGTGACACAAATAATGCAGCAAGCATAAGACCTTTGGACTTTATTCGCAACAATCAACAAGGTTGAGAGCAACTTGAGAGTCGCCGTTACACCGCACACACCCGTTTCCCGCGGTGACTCGATGATGCCGAGCCGAGGTAGTGGAGAAAGCCCCTGGCTGGTTAGAGGACCAGCACCACTAAAGTTAACCCTCCCGAAGATAGGAAGCCCACAAACAAGGGCAGCCGGGTGCCTTGGGGCACTAGGACACTCCTCTCACTAAGGCCACGGTGACCACACAAGGGTGGTGGTTCCGGGATCGGGCACTCTCTCACCAACCAGCGAATATGTTTTGCAGATATTAAATGAACAAGAATAAGGAGCAAGGGTAGAGCTCACCTGGTTGGTTTGAAGAAACCAACCCCGAACGGAGACGAGGGCGAGCGGGGAAGTGTGGTTCCCCGCACACTACGCCGATGAAGCTTGAGCTGTTTATTACAAACACTACTCCTCACACAGGAGGGTTGGACTAGGGATGGGGAAATAAAGTTTACATGCAAACACTACCTCCACGTAGGGAGGGGCGCTTAGCCGGCCAGGCGGGAGGGGAAACTCGCCGAAATCGTGGGAGAGGAAGCCGATGTTGAATCTGCTCGCTTGCTGTGAGAGGCGATAGGAAGCCGCTGTTGCAACCGTAGCTCCTACTCAGGAAGTTTGCTGATGACGAGACCAGGGGTAAATTCTTTGTAACCGGAACTAGGACACCTCTGAATTTTATTGAATTCTTCTGATGTCGTCACTGGCCGCGGCGGGGGTTCGATCAGGGCGGCAGGATCTGGGACTGGCAGTTACTAATCTGATGCAGCAGGATGCAGAAGTTGTCCCGATGGCTCCCGGACTCCGAATCACAAACCATCAAAGTTGCTGGAACCGTGGACGGACCCTCTTCACGGGAAAACTGGTGGGGAAGCCGTCTGAGGTCGGGGTGGACTGGGGGACGCCGATGAGTGGCAGCAGGTCGCTGCAGGTTGTGGGAGGCAGACCCGACCAGTCGAGGGAGAAAAATGAAAGCTCTAACCTCCGGACGCCGAACGCACTTGTGCTTCTTGATCCAGAAAAAGGACAGGTGGAGGAAGATATTTGTAGAAGGACTCGTGGCTTGAATCTTCCACCGTCGGCCGTGGTGCAGCTTCGAACAGGGTTCAGGACCTCTGCAGAGGGAGCTCTGCGCAGTCAGGGGAGATTGGCTCTCCCGATCAGCCCCGAACTCGGAATGGGATGGAATCACCTCGCCTACGAAGATGACTGGACGTCCTTTCCAGAAAGGTATGGTACACCTTCATATGTCGCCGTGTGAATCTGGGGTGGCTTCTGCAAGTCGAACCTTCTTCTGCCACCTGCAGACTTGGCCAAAGGAAAGGGATGGTGGTGGAGCTAGGCTAAAGGAAATGGAGGTGTAGCAATGGTGGAAAGGCTGGTGGTGATGGTAGATGGGGGTGGGGTGTTTGGGGATGATGAGTGGGGTGGAGCAGGGGATATGGAGTCCAAGAGGGTGGAGGGGAGGGATAAGGGCCGCAGCTATGAGAGGGGGATGGAGGGGTCGGCCAAGGCTAGGGGGTGAATAGATGGGGAGGGCTGGTGCGCAAGTTGTGGTGGGGTGGGAGTTGGGATGGTCAAGGGATATGAATGAGGGTGTGGGGGAGTGGGAAGGTTGCTTGGGGAAGAGGGATGGGTGTTTTGGAGGTGGGGAATGTGTATGGGGAATAGGAAGGGTTGCTTGGGAAGTGGAGGAAATTGATGAGTATTAAGTGGCCTAGGGGAGGTGAAGGGGTGGAGGGTGAGGTGGCAGCTGAGGTGGCAGGGGAAGGAGGAGGTGAAAGGGCAAGTTCGCCCAAGGGAGAGAGAGAGAATGGGGAAGAGAGAGAGAGGGGTTCGCCTCCTAGAGAGAGAGAGAGAGAGAGAGAATGAGAGAGCTAGAGAGAGAGAGGGGTGCACTTATGCTCAAATATTCAAATGGTCATTAACCTTCAAAAGAGGGATTCCTATTTATAGGAAACCCACTATTACATATAAGTCCCTGATTCTTAACACACTAACAAATAACCAAAGAATGGGGGGGTGCGCCCATGGGCCTAGCCCAAGGAAGTAGGCCCAATAGTAAGCACCCAAGCCCAATGAGACTCAACTTAGGGAAATGACATAATAACCTAGGTATAAGACTCAAATAAATGGCAAATTACATGATTATGACTCAAAATAAAGATAACAAGCGCACAAAAGATGATCCTCAAGGTGCTACAGTGAGCGGTGAAGTGATGGAGCTCAGGACTGGATCTCGTCGGAGGGGAGGGAGGTCCCGAGCCAGAGGGAATCGTGAGTGATGCCCTCATCAATTCCCCCGGGCCGCGAAGACCTCGACTCTGTCGAGTAGGGGTCCTCCCTGCTGTGATACTGCTCCAAGAGGTCGGGGTCCAACCGCTGGAGGTCCTCCCGACTCACCCATGCGTCATCCGAAGGGGGCCGTCCCTTCCACCTGACCAGGTATCGCTCATACACCTTGCTCCGTGTATTAGTGACATGTTCATCTAATATCCGCTCCACTTTGTCACGCTGGTTCCTCAAGCTGGGTGGAGCTCTCTGAGGTGTGGGGGCGCTCTCAAGGGGTGGAGTAGGCTGGAGTTCCTCACTGGGTGTCACCGTGGGGCCCTTGTAGGGTACCAGGTCAGTCACATTGAATGTGGGACTTACTCCGTATTCTTCAGGGAGGTCTAACACATAAGCATTGGTGCCAAGTCGTCTTAGCACCTGGAAGGGGCCAGCTCCACGAGACCTCAATTTAGATGTATTCCCAAGGAATAGCCTCTCAGTTCTCACCATCACAAAATCACCTACTTGGAATTCTTGGTGGCGGCGGTGGGAATCAGCTGACCTCTTGTAAATATCATTGTTCTTGTTGATGTTTTTGCGAATATTCTCATGCAACTCTCTAAGGTGTTGTGCAAAAGACTCAGCAGTGATGGACACCCTAGCATGTGGGGGTAGGGGAATGAGATCTGTTGGCTTCCTAGGCTTGTAGCCATGCACAGCTTCGAAGGGACTCATGCCTATGGACCTATTGGTGGAATTATTGTATGCAAACTCGGCCTGAGGTAGGATGAGATCCCAATTTCCAGGGCGGTCCTCAACAAGGCACCGCAAGAGATTCCCTAGGCTCCGATTGACGACTTCGGTCTGGCCATCGGTTTGAGGGTGATAGGCCGTGGAAAATTTAAGCAGGGTCCCCATTAGATGCCAGAGGGTCTTCCAAAAGTAACTGGTTGACATCCCTATCTGAAATGATGGTCTTGGGCAGGCCATGGAGGTGGACCACCTCATCAAAGAACAGGCGGGCTACGTGGGAGGCATCTGTAGTCTTAGAGCAAGGGATAAAATGAGCCATTTTTGAGAACCTATCCACCACGACATAGATGGAATCATGCTTCCTCTGGGTCCTAGGCAGGCCTAAGACAAAGTCCATACTCAAATCCTGCCATGGTCGGTCTGGGACAGGGAGAGGGGTGTATAGGCCAGTATTCTGCTTTACTTGCTTGGCTGTAGCACAAGTACGACACTGCCCCACAATTTTGGCTACATCCCTTTTGAGACTTGGCCAGTAGAACTGTCCCTCAACCAATGCAATGGTTTTATGAACCCCAAAGTGTCCCGCCAGACCTCCTGCATGTAACTCCCAGACTAACAAATCCCGCAGTGAGGTTCGAGGTATGCACAGCTTATGGCCCCTAAAAATGAACCCATCCTCTAGGATAAAGCTTTGGTGCTCCTGGAGTGGTTGGGTGGTCAAGAGGGTATGGTCATGCCCAAAGTCTGGACAATTCGGATATTCTTCCTTGATCCTTTCAAACCCTATGACCTCCACCCGAATGGTAGCTAGCAAGGAGATTCTCCTACTGAGCGCATCTGCGGCACGATTCTCGCTTCCAGCTTTATGTTTGATCACAAAAGTGTAGGACTGGATGTACTCGACCCATCGGGCATGCCGGGCATTCAGTTTCTGCTGGGAGTTGAGGTATTTTAGGGCCTCATGATCAGAAAATATGACAAATTCTTTAGGCAAGAGATAGTGTCTCCAATGCCGGAGGGATTGTACCACGGCATAAAATTCCTTGTCGTAGGTGGAGTATCTCATCCTGGCATCACACAACTTCTCACTAAAGTAGGCAACTGGGTGTCCTTCCTGGCTAAGGATCCCGCCAATTCCTACCCCAGAGGCATCACAAGTCACCTCAAAAACTTTGGAGAAATCAGGGAGGCATAAGATAGGGGCTTGGGTCATTCTCTCTTTGAGTTCTTGGAAGGCCCTAGATGCTGACTTGGTCCACACAAAGGTCCCCTTTTTGAGGCAGTCGGTGATAGGGGCTGTGACTGTGCTGAACCCACGGATGAACCTACGGTAAAAGGTGGCTAACCCATGAAAGCTCCGGACTTCATGGAGAGTGCGGGGCTCTGGCCAATCGAGGATGGCTTGGACCTTTTCAGGGTCCATGGATACCCCATCGGTGGAGACAACATACCCAAGGAAGGTAATGGACTTTGTCATGAAGTGACATTTTCCCAAGTTGGCGAAGAGACTCTCCTTCCTAAGGGTGGTACAGACTTGCCTAAGATGACTGAGGTGGGCTTCCATGGACTGGCTGTAGATGAGGATATCATCAAAATAGACTACCAGGAAGACTCCAATATAGGGCCTAAGGACCTCGGTCATAAGGCGCATAAATGTGCTTGGGGCGTTAGAGAGCCCAAAAGGCATCACCAGCCATTCATAGAGTCCATCTTTAGTTTTGAAGGTTGTTTTCCATTCATCCCCGAGCCTTATCCTTACTTGGTGATAGCCACTCTTAAGGTCTATCTTTGAAAAAATGGTGGCTCCAGCTAGCATGTCTAGCATATCGTCAAGTCTAGGTATGGGGAACCTATATTTGACGGTAATCTTGTTGATGGCTCTGCTATCAATACACATTCGCCATGTCCCATCTTTCTTTGGTGTGAGGAGGGCTGGGACAGCACAAGGACTTTTACTAAGACGAAGGAAGCCTTTTCTAATGAGTTCCTCCACTTGTCTCCTCAGTTCAGCATGTTCAGTGGGGTTGAGGCGATAGTGGGGAAGGTTTGGGAGGGTGGCCCCTGGGACAAGGTCAATAGCATGTTGGACATCCCTCATGGGTGGCAGTTGATCGGGGAGATCCTCGGGGAACACATCCTTAAATTCTTCTAGGAGAGGGTGTATTTCCACGGGATGAGGGTTGGAGGGGGTGGATTCCCCTAGGCATATGACCACAGTGTATATGGGTGTTCCGAGAGCTACCTCTTCCTCGAGTTCTTGTTTAGTGATGAGGTGTAGGCCTTTGATGGGACTCTCATGGGTGGACAGTTGACTTGTTGGTTGGGTTGGGGGTGATGGGGCCCATGGGTTTTGAGGTGGTGTGGGGAGAATTCCCTTGGAGGGTGGGTCCTTTCGGGGTGGGGAAGGGTTGAGGCAAATGGTCTTTCCCTTGTGTTCAAAGGTGCACGTGTTCGTTTTCCCATAGATGGTAGCATTAACATCATATATCCAAGGTCTCCCTAACAGGATGCTTCCTACAGCCATAGGTATGATGTCACACCATATTTGCTCTTGGTAGGATGAGAAGGTGATGGGGATAAGACAACATGTGTTGACGGGTAGGGAATGGTTGTTTATCCATGAGACACGATATGGTTTGGGGTGGGGTGTTGGGGTAAGTCCTAGGAGCTTGACGGTGTCCGGGGACACGACATTGACACAACTTCCGTTGTCTAGGATAACCTTCCTAACATGGTCCACGATTTTGATGAAGGTGTGAAAAATGGAAGTCCTCCTCCAATCATTCTCTTGAGGTTGGGTAAGGGTGCACCTTATTACTCCTAAGTGGGTGGAGTGGGGATCATCTTCAACACCTTCCTCAAAGAATTGCTCCTCGTATTCCTCTTCCCACTCTAAAGTAGCCTCGTGTTCCTCAATAGTATTCTCATGGGTTTCTTGGGATGTAGTAGGTCCGCCCTCAATAACAAGGCTCGACATCCCCTTGGAAGGGCATTGGGAGGCTATGTGGCCATAACCATGGCACTGAAAACATTTAATCGTACTACTCCCTGGGGTCTTTCCTTTGGAGGCTTCCTCCCTTCGGGGAGGAGGGTTGAGTGGAGTGGTCTTTGTGGGGGTGGGAGTGGTTGGTTGGGGGTAGGGCCGAGTGGGGGTTCCCCCACTGGGAGGAGGTGTTCTTAACAGAGGAGGCAGGTTGGGACGGGGTCCCGGGCCCTTGGGGGGGGCAAACCTTGGGTTCCTAGAGAATCACTCTACATCACGGGCTATTTGATAGGCAATCTCCAAGCTATGCACTTCCCTCATAAAAAGCTCCCGTTTGATGCGGGGAAGGAGACCATTCCTAAACCGGGATAAAGTGACGGCTGGGTCTTCGACCACACCACACCTTAGGAGATATGAGTCAAATTTCTCAATATACTCTTCCACGGTCTTTCCCTCTTGGGTAAGGCTTTGCCATTCATCAAGGAGAAGTTGGCCATAGGAGATGGGAAGATATTTATTCCTAAGTTGATCTTTCATGTCTATCCAAGTGTCAATGGGTTCCTCACGCCTGATCCTCCTTTGGCTTTCTACCTTTAGCCAATAGGTCTTGGCTAGTTTAAGAAGGTGCATCTTGGCCAACCTAACCTTTCTCTCCTCGGACATGGGGTACCAATCAAAGTATTGGTCCATGCCATGCTCCCATTCTTTATAGGTACTAGGGTTATGAGACCCATCAAAATTAGGAGCTTCCACTTTGATCATTCTTAGTAGGAAGTCATCCGGATCCTCACGTGGTCGCCTCTCATGGTATCGAGGTTGTGGGGCTCTCTCTTGCTCACGATACCACTCATCATCTAGATCTTCCCTCTCATGTTCAATCCGCGGAGGAGGAGCCCTTGGGGCATGGTTCCTAGGTGGGGCCCTAGCTTCTTCTAATCTCTCTAATCGGGTGGAAATTCCATTCATTTGCTCCGTGAGGATTTGGATGGCAGCCTCAAGTCGATCCATAGGAGTTTGGGGAGCTTCCCTAGGGATGTTTTGGTTGCCTTGGAAATTGGGATCCATAGGTGGATCGGAAGTAGAAGGATCGGTCCGGTATATGGTACCCCTACGGGTGGACATGCACAAAGATAAGGTGACCGGTATGGGATGGCAATGCAATTGTCCTAGGACCTAGGCTTGTAGAGACAAGTCTAAAACTTGCTCTGATACCACTTGATGTGACACAAATAATGCAGCAAGCAAAAGACCTTTGGACTTTATTCGCAACAATCAACAAGGTTGAGAGCAACTTGAGAGTCGACGTTACACCGCACACACCCGTTTCCCGCGGTGACTCGATGATGCCGAGCCGAGGTAGTAAAGAAAGCCCCTGACTGGTTAGAGGATCAGCACCACTAAAGTTAACCCTCCCGAAGATAGGAAGCCCACAAACAAGGGCAGCCGGGTGCCTTGGGGCACTAGGACACTCCTCTCACTAAGGCCACGATGACCACACAAGGGTGGTGGTTCCGGGATCGAGCACTCTCTCACCAACCAGCGAATAAGTTTTGCAGATATTAAATGAACAAGAATAAGGAGCAAGGGTAGAGCTCACCTGGTTGGTTTGAAGAAACCAACCCCGAACGGAGACGAGGGCGAGCGGGGAAGTGTGGTTCCCCGCACACTGTGCCGATGAAGCTTGAGCTGTTTATTACAAACACTACTCCTCACACAGGAGGGTTGGACTAGGGATGGGGAAATAAAGTTTACATGCAAACACTACCTCCACGCAGGGAGGGGCGCTTAGCCGGCCAGGCGGGAGGGGAAACTCGCCGAAATCGTGGGAGAGGAAGCCGATGTTGAATCTGCTCGCTTGCTGTGAGAGGCGATAGGAAGCCGCTGTTGCAACCGCAGCTCCTACTCAGGAAGTTTGCTGACAACGAGACCAGGGGGAAATTCTTTGTAACCGGAACTAGGACACCTCTGAATTTTATTTAATTTTTCTGATGTCGTCACTGGCCGCGGCGGGGGTTCGATCAGGGCGGCAGGATCTGGGACTGGCAGCTACTAATCTGATGCAGCAGGATGTAGAAGTTGTCCCGATGGCTCCCGGACTCCGAATCATGAACCGTTGAAGTTGATGGAACCGTGGACGGACCCTCTTCGCGGGAAAACTGGTGGGGAAGCCGTCTGAGGTCGGGGTGGACTGGGGGACGCCGATGAGTGGCAGCAGGTCGCTGCAGGCTGTGGGAGGCAGACCCGACCAGTCGAGGGAGAAAAATGAAAGCTCTAACCTCCGGATGCCGAACGCACTTCTGCTTCTTGATACAGAAAGAGGACAGGTGGAGGAAGATATTTGTAGAAGGACTCGTGGCTTGAATCTTCCATCGTCGGCCGTGGTGCAGCTTCGAACAGGGTTCAGGACCTCTGCAGAGGGAGCTCTGCGCAGTCGGCGGAGATTGGCTCTCCCGATCAGCCCCGAACTCGGAACGGGATGGAATCACCTCGCCTGCGAAGATGACTGGACGCCCTTTCCAGAAAGGTATGGTACGCCTTCAGATGTCGCCGTGTGAATCTGGGGTGGCTTCTGCAAGTCGAACCTTCTTCTGCCACCTGCAGACTTGGCCAAAGGAAAGGGATGGTGGTGGAGCTAGGCTAAAGGAAATGGAGGTGTAGCAATGGTGGAAAGGCTGGTGGTGATGGTAGATGGGGGTGGGGTGTTTGGGGATGATGAGTGGGGTGGAGCAGGGGATATGGAGTCCAAGAGGGTGGAGGGGAGGGATAAGGGCCGCAGCTATGAGAGGGGGATGGAGGGGTCGGCCAAGGCTAGGGGGTGAATAGATGGGGAGGGCTGGTGCGCAAGTTGTGGTGGGGTGGGAGTTGGGATGGTCAAGGGATATGAATGAGGGTGTGGGAGAGTGGGAAGGTTGCTTGGGGAAGAGGGATGGGTGTCTTGGAGGTGGGGAATGTGTATGGGGAATAGGAAGGGTTGCTTGGGAAGTGGAGGAAATTGATGAGTATTAAGTGGCCTAGGGGAGGTGAAGGGGTGGAGGGTGAGGTGGCAGCTGAGGTGGCAGGGGAAGGGGGAGGTGAAAGGGCAAGTTCGCACAAGGGAGAGAGAGAGAATGGGGAAGAGAGAGAGAGGAGTTCACCCCCTAGAGAGAGAGAGAGAGAATGAGAGAGCTAGAGAGAGAGAGGGGTGCACTTATGCTCAAATATTCAAATGTTCATTAACCTTCAAAAGAGGGATTGGGGTCCTATTTATAGGAAACCCACTATTACATATAAGTCCCTAACTCTTAACACACTAACAAATAACCAAGGAATGGGGGGGTGCGCCCATGGGCCTAGCCCAAGGAAGTAGGCCCAATAGTAAGCACCCAAGCCCAATGAGACTCAACTTAGGGAAATGACATAATAACCTAGGTATAAGACTCAAATAAACGGAAAATTACATGATTATGACTCAAAATAAAGATAACAAGTGCACAAAAGATGATCCTCAAGGTGCTACAGTGAGCAGTGAAGTGATGGAGCTCAGGACTGGATCTCGTCGGAGGGGAGGGAGGTCCCGAGCCAGAGGGAATCGTGAGTGATGCCCTCATCAAGAGGTGGAGGGGAGAGGGAGAGAGGGCGCAGATTGGCAAGGGGGAGGGGGGGGAGCTGGTTTGAAATCTCTTAATGGAGAGGGGTTAATGCTGGCCTAGGGGAGGAGAAATTGTTTGTTGGGGACGGGAAGGGGCGCTTGGGGAGGGGTGTTCTGTCTTGGGAGAGTGAAAGGGTGTATGGGGAGTGTCAAGGGTCACCTAGGAAGGGGGAGGGAATTGATGGGAGGAGTTATTGCTTCTAGGGTGGTGAAGGGGCTAGGTGATGTGGCAAGAGGTGAGTGGGTGAGTTGGAGCTGAGGTGGATAGAGGAGGGAGGAGAGAGAGAGATTTTCGGGAGAGGAAAGAGGAGAGAGAAAGTGGCGTAGGAGAGAGAGAGGGAGAGAGGTGGGGGGGTATGTGGAAGGCTTCTCACCTCCACTCTTGGCTTCTCACCAGAGAAAATACACACTTGATTTTTCTAGAAATCACTCAAATTTTCATTCTTCATTAGGTTCAAATGGTGGAAGTGGGGGTCCTATTTATAGGCTTCCCACATTTTACAATAAGATCCTTAGAAATTAACTATTGACCAACTCTACCTAGGGGGGGCGCCCATGGGCCAGCCCATTGAATTGGGCCCATTAACCTACTTAATTAACCACCTGACTCAAGACTTAAGTAAATGACCCTTATACCTAGGTATTGGACTTAAATAAAAGGAAAATTACATGGTTTATGACTCAAATAAAATATGAAAATTACATGGATTGACTCAAAAAAATGTGAAGAACACAATGGCGCATGCCGACGATCCATCAGAGCTTCAAAAATATGGAGGGGTAAGTGATGCACCCATCATGTTGGGGCCATCATGCTCTTACGTGGCAGGCCCTTACTTGGGGTGGATTGGGGTGGGTTCAGCAGTGCGTTGCAACAACCCCGACTCAAGTTCTTGCTCCTCGTATCGGGCGATCAGCTCGGTGTCTGGCTCATAAATCTCCACTTGTATCGGCCCCTCTTCCGGCAGTGACTTAATCACCGCGACTTGCGGCTCCGTTGGAGGGGAAGTTGTGGGTGGAAGGGGAACACATGCCGGCCGGGGAGGCTGAAGGGTAGTGTAAGGTGGCCCATTGTGGAGCTCCGGTTGGGGAGACCGGCCGGGGTAAATAGGCTATCGGTTAGAAAATAGTCGATCGACGCGGGCTATTCTTCGATCGATGCGGGCCTCGAGGGAGTCCAATGCTACTGATATCTCCCGAAACTTGGCCATGACAATGGCAAATGAGGCAGGATCAATCAAGCATTGAGGGTGTAGTCGCACATGGCCTAGGACCTAACTTCGCTAGAACAAGTCAGTGAACTTGCTCTGATACCAATTTGATGAGGGACGAGCGCGCGCTTGGGAACGTCAACGGCGGCTTCCGATGCAAACCTGTGGTACAGCCTTAAGGCACTACTCTCCACGCAGGGAGGGGATCATGGGGACGGGATTGATCAATACAAAGCTACCCTCACGTAGGAGGGGGGGAGCACGGGGAAGGGGAAATGGGCATGCTGCCCTGTGTCTATCCTGCTGGATAGAACCGAAGAGAATTTCCTGTAACTTCACACTCGGAGGTCAGATGGCGACGCCGTCGGCGCCCATGTGCTGTAGATGATGTGCAGAAGCGCTCCTGAAAGTTTGGTGTCGTTCTGGGGTCACAGGAGGGCGGGGTAGGTTGTGGAAGATGGCCTGTGTAAATCTGTCCCGCAGGATAGGTCTGTGCAGTCGACGTGTAGTGGCTGGTGCGCTCTCCACGGGGCCCAGATTGATGCGAGACCAATGGGGATGGATGTCTGTCAGAAACCTCTACGTACCATCAAAAGATGAGCGGCGTCTGATCACCGAGCTAGGCATGGTCGTCTCTGAGGTGAGACTCTAGGAGACAAGTTCGTAGATAGGCGCAATCCCACGACACGGAATGCTATGGCTTACCCGAGGCTCCGAACGCGTCCAAACTAGTCGAAAGGTGTCGGGGACGTAGGGAGGGACGCCCACAATGAAGGGCAAAAATGACAGTGCATCAGGGTGGGCATGGCAGATTCTGTAACTTGTGTTCACGTTCTGTGCGAACTGGACTTCACAGGTTCAATGCAGTCCTACGAAAACGAGTGCCACGGCCGTTGTCGATGTCGGATCGAGGAAAAACTAGTCGTGTTGTGAAGTAGAGTCAGAGATGATCAAACCCTATGAAGGGCACAACAAGAATATCTTCGAGGGTGCCGGGAGGGAATCTGCAATAGGCGCTCATGTTGTACTCACAGATCTGCAGGTTGTACCGACGTTGATCTGCAACTCGGAGATGATGGGTGATGGAGGAGAGTTGCTGGAGCGGTGTGGGGCTCCATGGAGGTGGGAGGACGTGAGAGAGGAGATGGGAGGGTGCTAGGGTCGACCTAGGCTGCTGGGGTGCTTGGGGTGCACTAGGGTTAGAGAGAGAGGGGGTGTGGTGCGGCTGGTTGTGCAAGGAGAGGGGAGAGGTGCGGTTGATTCTAGGGAAGGTGGGAGAGATTCTCGGGTTCTCTTCCTAGAATGGAGGATGAGGTGGCAAGGGGATTCGGAAAGGATTTGAATTATTGTGGAGGGAGGGAGAGAATATGGGAGGTATTTGAATTTTTAATGAGGGGGGGGGAACTAGATTAGGGAACGTATTAGTAGAAGGGAGGGATTTGGGGAAAGATTTTAGGAGGGATTAAGGGAAGGGGGATTCCCTTGCTGATGTGAAAAGAGGAGAGAGAGGGGGTTCGACCAAGGTTGGGGAAGAGAGAGAGGGGGCTGCGCCCTAGAGAGAGAAAGAGAAAGAATGAGAGAGAGAGAGAGAGGTGTGACCAGGAGAGAGAGGGAGAGAAAACTAAGGGATTTCCTTGAACACAATTTTTTTCATTCAATAATTCTCTACCAAATGAGGCCCTTTGGTCCCCTATTTATAGGAGAGGCCAAGGGTTACAAATGACCACACTTATCATGTTCCGGGACGGACAGCAAACCTGGGACTCTAGCTCGCAACTCGTCCCTAGTGAGGGAAACGCGGGATCATGTGCGGTTGAGAAACCGACAATGAGTCAAGGGTACTCGGCTCTTCCGCGTGCACTCGGATTGAGTCACGGGATGGGTTTCACTCACTCACTCTCGCAGTAGTGATAAACATAAATATTGAGCTAGTAATCCTATCACTCTAGCAGCGGCATTCAAAAATATACGAATTGAGAAAATTTGATAAAGAGGGAGGCGAGTTTACCTCCACGCTCCGGGCGTGGGGAAGACGACCTCGGCCGAAGCTCGTACTCCCAGTGTACAAGTATTAACAATAATTACATAAGTGGTTTTAAGGCCCACTCCACGCAGAGAGGTAAAGGGCAACAATGTGGGATCTGGGAGTAGCGAACTCGGGTTGAAGGGCAGCAGTTTGGACGGTTATTAGGCCGAAGACGGGCTACTGCTCGGAACGGTTCTGCGGGGCCCACGGGACAGCAGGCGGGACCGGCTACTAAGACGGCAGTGCCCGGGCGTCTCCTTGTTGCGACGACTTGCTGGGAGGCTGCTGATGGGTTTCCGAGCGATCTCCGGGAGCGACGATCGCCGAAGGTATCCCGGCGTATTTTACCAGGATTTACCGGTGGACTGATTTGCTGACCTGTCCACGGATCTGAACTGTGCACCTCCACGAAAAGAATTTCTGCGGCCAGATCCGGTGTCAGATCGACGCAAAATTGGTACCGATGGATAGAGGAACAGACTCCTATCCTGCAGATCTGCTGATTGGCAGACTGTCAGGGGTGGAACAAAAAATAAGGGGAAAATACTAAATGACCTCTGATTGACATGAAATTTAAAATGGAGACTGGGGATAACAATAAGAACAAACACTCAAAATTGCAACTTGATCAGATCTCTTGATTTGGTGATAAAAATCGGGCTTCAACCTTTTGTCCTGATCTGGACAGAACTTCGACACAGTGGCGGTGGCGGTGCGACGGCGGCTCGGCGGCGGTGCTGAGCCTCTCACTCAGAGAGGGAGAGGGGAGAAGGCTTCACACCCCAAGAAATTCACAGAACTCCATCTGCAAGGGGGGTGGGAGAGAGAAAGGGGTGCCCTTGGGCTTGCTCTTGGCAAAAATGCTTAATTCTTAATTGAAAACTCTAATGACACTATACATAGGCTTATATAGAGAATGGCAAGGGGTGGGGGGTTGGGAATTTCGTGGGAGAGAGGGGAGGGGTGAATTAGGGATAACTTTTTCTTCCCCCATGTGGTCAAATGACCAAATTAAATAAAAATACAACATGAAATAAACTATATTATAAGGGGGAAGCATCTTGGACTTTGCTTGGTCCAAGTTTGAATTTTCTTCCACCTTGTCCCCCCTTGGTCCAAGTCCAATCTTTAACTTGGAACCAGCCCCACATGGGCCCTAGAACCTAGGTGGACCAATGGGAAAGAGGGTGGGGGACCCTGCTGGACCCACTGGTAATTTATATAGAAACCCATAGACTTTATGATGTGACACGACCTAAGATCTAGATTACAAGCAATGCAATGGACACGTCAATGTTACACAAGCGGACTCACTCGCATTTGGCGCACTCGGGTCCGTAGGTGGACTGGCGATGGGGTGAGGGTCCGAGGTTGGATCCGGAGGTTTCCAAGGGTATAGATGGCTCTGGGAGAACCCCTAAGAGCCTAGGGTTGCCCAAATTCACGGGCGGTCAGCACGCTGAGGGCGTGGGTAAATTGGTCTCGCTCACAACTCACTCGCGGTGGAACTCAATTTGATGAGGATTCAGGACCGGGTACTCGCCTCACCGCCGACGAGCAACTTAGAGACAATACTAAGCTAAGCAGAGTTAAACTAGCAAGGAGAGGGGGGCCAGAAGCTCACCTGATCGGCGTGAGGACATCGATCCTGGCCGGAGACGAGGGCGAGCGGGGAAGCGTGGGCTACCCGCACGCCGCGCCGATGACGCTTCGGTCAAATACCTGCTAGTACATGCACTACACCTCACGCAGGAGGGTTGGAATAGGGGTGGGGGTTTGAAACTTATATACACACACTACCTCCACACAGGGAGGGGCACTCAGCTGGCCAGGCGGGGGTGGGGAGAACTAGGAAAAAGCCAAAATGGTGAACAATGCTGAATCTGCCAGCTTCTGGAATAGCACGATAGACAGTCGGTGACGGTGCTGCCACGGGCTCTCCCAAACTCCATTGTGAATGAAACTAATGCCAAATCCTTCGGGGTTGGCCCAGGCGGTTGTCAGAATTTTTGGGGATTTTCTCGTTGGTGGCGATGATTGGGACAGAGTCGTGAGCATGGCTGTTTGACTCGAGATCTGGTAGCGTCTAAGTCACTGCAGCTGGAAGGCGAGGCCACCACGGAGGCTCCCAAGCTCTGAATCAGGCGAGGCCAAGGTTGTTGGATTCATGGTCGAACCCTCTTCGAACGGAGACCAGCAGGGATGCTGGCAGAGGTCGGAGCAGACCGCGAGGGCCAGAAAAGTGGAAGGAGGTTGAATCCATCTCCAATTGTACTGACCTGCGCACTCTTGGTAGGAAATTTAGAACTTTGTGCTTCTGGCTTCAAACGACACTCCGCTTCTTGGAGATGTCAGAGGACTTGGAGTAGAAAGCGTCAGCCAAATGCCACTCCAATATCTTCAAGGTACTGGTCGTGGTAGCTGTTGATATGTTTTGTTCTACTTTCTTCTTTCTCTACAGTACCGGCTTGAAAGATCTCTTCTCTCCTTCTAATAAATTTATATGTAAAATAAAATAGGACAGTAGAAGGAGAACAGCAGAATGTAAAGAACCATGATCGCCACCAAGGTGCCGAACGTGATGAACACGCCGTGCCTTGGAAAGAGGGAGAGGTACTCGCCTGACCTGCAGCGTTGAGAAGATGGACGGCTCCTGAAGAACCGCCCATAGGATGCACGGTCTCACGATAGACCACCTAAGGACGCTGCAGAAGATGCGGGATGAAGCGCTCCTGGAAGTTGAACGGCTCTGTCACGACCGCAGGAAGAAGAAGGACGGCCCAGGCTGCACCGCACGTCTTCTTGAACGGACTGTAGAGAACCGCACAAGACCACCAAGCCAGAAGTTGCAAAGGGTCCAACCTCCACCCTCTCCAGCCGGCCAGAGGGGATGGGCCTCGTGCTAGGGATTGCTGACCTGTAAAACGACGTAAAAACACAAAGAGAAAACCTAGATTAGAACTATAGAGTGTAGTAAATGCCAAAATAATGTGAAATGAACATGAATAAGTGGAAAGGGGGATACCTGGGGGATTTTAAACCCCTAGGGTGTCAAAAACGTAGGTGGGTGTGTGCATGGCAATGCAGATGAAGAAGAACGTGGGGAGAAAGTATGAAAGGTGATGCATGCAATGAAAAGTGGACCAGACCAATCAAACACAAAAGACTCAAAAAAACTGGACTACTCCCTGAATCGGAGGCTTGTATGGACGTGGAAAGCCTCCTTCCTTGGTGCTAGGTCGCTTAAAAATGCGGCAGGGCTTCGCCGTCGACCAAAATCTCCCCCCCTTTTCGACCCGGCCTTTAGGGTCTATTTATAGAGCACCTAAAGTCCTAGCTCAAAATTAGGGTTTAGAAGTATTTTCAGGTCGAGATAATCAAAGGAAAATCGTAGATAAACAGATTATCTCTTATCCAGTCGAAACGGCACTTAAAATGGTTGATTATCCGTGGAGAAAATGATGGGAGAAGTTGGGGATAAAACCACGAATAAAGAGCTAAAATATGTTGAAATTCAGCAATCGAACGGATGAACGGTCTTACGATAGACCGCCCAACTAGATGTGCGGCCATGTTCAGGCCGTCCAACCCTGTCGGTGGAAATTCAAAATAAATCATAAATAATCCAAATTATCCACTGAACTGACCGAAGCCTTCACCGTTGGACTGTCATAGATGAACGGCTCAGAGGAGACCGTTCAAAGGTTGAGCGGCCAAGGACAAACCGTTCTAGCATGGTTAGTGATAAATAGATTAATTAGATAATTATCTGAGAAAACCATCAAGCGCAGGACTCTGAGAGATGGGCGGTCACAACCCGTCCGTTCATCAAGTTGAACGGCCAGAATAGGACCGCATAAATGCTTGTCGGCGGAAATTCAAAAAATTAACCAAAATATTCTAAAATAGATGGATGGTCCAGAGGTAACCACACAAGGATTGAGCGACCCGGGATGAACCGTACATGCACATGGGCGCTTGAAACTTATAGAAAAGCCCAATCAACCAAAACCAAGGCCCGTTAAGCCCTGAATCAACTTGCACCTAACCAAGGAGGGAGGCAACCCATAAAGCTGGCCCAAAGCATGCCTGAAAATAGTCCCAATGGGTGATGGACAACTCGAGACATCAACAAATAGGAGTAAGAGGAACGACTCAACTTATCGACATAAAACGGGTGTCAACAGATGCCCCTCGTTAATGTCCTCTTTGCAGGGGAGCGAGCGGAGGTGAAGCGGAAGTGACATGGAACATGGAGATGAAGCGGTGATGCAGCGGAGCGGACTGAAAAGCAGGCGTTAAGGTAAAATGACACCCGTTTTTACCAACAAGCGATAAGAATCTTCCGGAAAACTCTGAACCAAACGTAAGGAATGATAAAACCAAAAGCGACACCAGTCTGGAGGAACTAAACTAAATGAAATAAATCGACAAGGCCAACCTCATGGGGGACACAATCCCGCGGTCCAATGAGGAGGCCAAAAGCAGGCAGTAAAAGTAAACGAAACAGGCTAAAGCTCCAGACGGGGACCTCTTAATCAACCAAACCAAGCGAATCAACCAAACCAAGCTTCCAACTCAGAGTGGAATTAGTTCCTCTTACTCAAACACTGAACGCACAGTTAACCATCACTGATGGGATATTCTTCAAACAAACCATGGGTCATGAAAGCTCAAAAAGATGCGTATGATGCATGCTGGGATAAAAAATAAAAGAAATCGTTAAAACAATTCTGAAGAAAGATTAAAATATAAAATACTCGAGAATAATATTGCTAAGCTGGGAAAATCAGAGTCAAGACACTATCCGCAACCACGGCGTGCAGGATAGAACCATCCTCGTCGGGACATCCCAACGTAACGGTCTATCCGAAGATTAAGCACGTGAACCGGGATCATCATTGTTTTTATTGAAGGGGAACATCAGATCCTGGAACACGTAGATAACCAACTGGTTCTCGAGATAAGATATTATGGTACCATATAGTAATGCAGTAAAGGTGACAAGGATAGAAGGCCATACCTGACTTACCTGTGCAGGTGGAACGGCGAGTGAAAGTTTGGATTTTCTTTTTTCTGATTTTTTTTTTATGGATTTTCATGTATAAGACAAACAAGATAAGCATAGCAAAGATAACATAACGATTAACTGAACGATAAATGACATAACATGACGAATGGAAAACAACACAACAAGACGAATAAGCACATAGGCAAAGGCATAAACAGACAATACGGATTCATGAACACGGTGTGACAAGACAACAATCGGTGGGACAACACACGGTTGAGATAAGAACATGATAGATCACATGGTTGGGATAACACACGGAACATGGAAGGACGACCGTCAACATGTGCAAGACAACAAACAACATGTGGTGAGGAACAAAACAACATGAGTGGGACAACACGGTAGGACATGGTCATGAACAAAGGATATTGCGGGACAAAAGATATAAACAAATACGCCCTTCAATCAAAACCCAAGATCAGAATGAAGCTGAACCGCCAGGTTCATAGTCGTGAGGTAAAGTCCTCTCATAAAGATATGATCATTGCAAACAAAAGCTGAGAAGGACACAAGCTTCAGAATAGATCGAGAGAGTGGATCGAAGAAGGAAAGAACAGATCAAAGATGTGGACAGGAGGCAGAGCAAAAAGATATAGCCAGGAATGCCTGAGTACCTGCAACCTGCACACTTAGCAAATAGATTACGTATCTGTCCTCAAGATAAAATATAAAAGATAAACATTTTTAGATTTTTCAATTTTCTTGATTTTTTTGGATTTTGAAAATATTTAATTTTTTGGATTTGAATAATATTTCATCATTTTTTTGGATTTTTGACAATATCTCATTTTTTTTGGTATTTTTGACAATATCTCATTTTTTTGGATTTTTGAATAGTAATCCGCAGCACCCAAAGACAGCCTCGAACTACGGGCCAGGGATCGTCGTCCCTCCCCTCTCATTAAAGACTTCCCTTGTGTAGGGTGTGCATGTGAGGGTGGCTTACCACAACCAACTGCCTCTAAAGAACGGTGCCCCTACTAAGGCCATACCCGGGATACAACCCAGCCTAAGAGGGAGGAGTAGAAGAAAAATTGGAGACAAGCTTCATGCAGGATGAGAGATATCAATGCTCGAATTCCTTCCAGGGCACTACCCCTCAAAGAGATAGCCTGTTGCGCTGGGGCTTTATGTCTTTGATTTTTAGACTCATATTTATCAGGCACGCATGCGACCGGGCTCATGACGTCGCGTGGGGAACTGTACTACCACTCTTGCCATGCCTTTGATTCATAATTTTGCATTGATTCATTTTCTCATTTTGGCAGCCCTTATTGGCTAGATATAGCGTGAAAGCTCACTTTTGAGGGTCAAGATTGCCCCTATTTGAGACCTCTCTTGTATTAGGGAGCGCCTAGGTTGGTCATCTCATCCATCCATCTCTTGCCCCTACACTTGGACGAGCAGAGAAAAGAAAAGACCTTTGTGCATACCCAAAGTATGGCCAAAGTAGCAACGGTGCGCCTTAGAGAGATCGGCTATGGCTTGCCGTGTAGTGTGTAAAAACCCATACTCGAAGGTTACCCTTAGTAATCATGGAAAGGAACTAGACTCCCAGCGCAGAGCTATCACCAGCCTAAGATGCTGCAGAAGCTACTCATTTTATTTGACTAATTAAGCAAATTCAACTAAAGCAACTCAACCATGTTGAGGAACCAACGTTATAAGCATATGCAGGTGTAAGAGAGATAATAGAGATGATAACATTTTCTTGCACAAAATAACGATACCTTTGCAAATCCATGGCGCGGAAACCGGCATCCTGAAGCGAACATGATCATCGAGCTTTTGATCAGCACGAGCTTTATATTCCTTGCTTGCTAGGATAAAAGGGTGAAAAGGATAGCAATGTGTAGATATTCTTTTTTTTGATAGGTAATAGTGTAAAGCTTGTATTAGATGGTAAAACTGTACATCAAAGTCTGCAAAGCAGAACTATAGTGCTTAGGACCACACAGGTTGTGGACTCAGAGCTTAAGAAGAATTTAAAATGAATCTATCAAAAACATTCTTTGTCCTTCTAGTTATTTTCTTTTTTCTTTGAAACTCCATGCAGCTTCTTGCATCTTCCAGAATTTGGATGAGAATTGCAGATTTGGTAGTGGATGTATCTTCAAAAATTCTCATACATCTTTCTTTCCATAATTTCCATATGGCAATGCGGATCAGGATTCTTGCAAATTTGATTAACTCCCCTGAATTCTGAAATTGGTTTTGTAGGAGCTGAAATTCCTTGGACAATCCAATGCTCGGCCTTCTATGCAAGTCAAATCTTAGTAGAATCTGTCTCCATACCCAACTTGTATAAGTGCATTCAAAGAAGAGATGATCTTGAGTGTCTCTTCCCTGTTTGCAAAGAGTGCATTTGCTAGGTAAATAAAAGCCCCTTTTTTGAAGGTTTTCAGAAGTTGGTAACTTATCAATGATAGCTTGCCAAAAAATGTGAGAAGCTATATTTGAAGTTGGATTAGCCCAAATCCATTCATAGTAAGGGAAATTATCTCCTTTCTGTCGTATCTCTTCCCAAATATGACTTACCTTATTTATTTGAATATTATTCTTCCATGTGATTGCATCAGATTGACCATTATGGATTTGAACTTGTTGTATAATTTCCCATAGATCTGCCATTTCCCTTGATAGTGCTGTTGGTAGCTTCCATTTTCCTCCTGAGATGAATGTAGCCACAGTTGACTCCTTTGCCAGCTCCAGATCTTGTCTAATATGATCTCCAAACAGATTATTGATGCTAGTTCCATTTAGCCAAGGATCAGACCAAAGATTGGTGCCATGTCCATTTGAAATGGAATAGGTTAAGTGATTTTGGATCCAATTCCTAGCTTGTAATATTCCCTTCCAAGCTGAGGAGTGGTACGGCTTTATCTTGAAATCCCAAATGTTCCTATCTGCCAGATATTTGTCTTTCACCCATGAGTACCATAATGACCTCTTCTTCTGTAGAATATCCCATAGTAGTTTACACATGCATGCTTGATTCCATTCCTTGAGTTTCTTTATACCTAATCCTCCTTCAGATTTTGGTTTACAGATCTGATCCCATGAAACCATATGCACTGCTGAATTTGTTGATTGTCCTTGCCAGTAGAAATTTCGAAGAATTCTTTCAACATCTTCAATAAGCCCTGCTGGGAGAATAAAAGCTGCTGACCAGTAGGAAGAATAAGAAGACAGAACAGATTTGATCAACTCTAATCTGCCTGTTCTTGAAAGTAGTCTATTCTTCCAAGCATCCAGTCTTCTCTTGATCTTTTCTATGATAATATAGCAGTTATCCTTCTTAACAGATTTAGAGAGGAGTGGAAGACCAAGATAATGGACTGGAAGCTCACCTGCACTTACTCCGAGTTGCCTAATGATCTGTGCATGGTCCTGCACACAGCCTCCAATAAATACTTTACTTTTCTCAGAGTTGAGAGACAGTCCTGACATACTTCCAAATTTTTTAAGCAAAGGGCCCACATGAGATATTGTTTGTAGTTCATCTTTTAGGAACAATATCAGGTCATCTGCAAACACAATATGAGAAATGTGTAGACTGCCTGCTGAAGGACTTCGGATAGTTTGCTTCTGTATTTCTTCTTCAATCAGTGATGAAAATCCCTCCATGATTATTATGAACAGATAAGGAGACAAGGGATCTCCTTGTCTGATTCCATTTGTGCTTCTAAAAAAACCCTGTGGAGAACCATTCATCAGTACAGAGAAAGCCGGAGTCTCCAGACAGTTAGAGATCCATTGTATGCATATCTCTGGGAACCCCATTTGTTGTAGCAAGTAGTATATGTATTTTCTATTGACTGAATCAAAAGCCTTTTTTAAATCTACCTTCATGCAAACTAACTTCCCTTTGGTCTTGGAATGTATGTTCCTGATGATATCATTGGCTAAAAGTACATTATGATGTATACTTATTCCCTTAATGAAAGCTGACTGATTTTCGCTAATGAGGTTAGGCAGAACCGACTGAATTCTGGTTGCTATCACCTTTGAGATTATCTTGTAGATAAAATTACATAGTGAGATTGGTCTGAATTGCTCAAAGCTGTCTGCTCCTTCCTGCTTAGGGATAAGTGAGATGAAGGTGCAGTTGAACTGTTTAAGTATACTCTTAGAATAGAAGAAGTGCTTAACTACATTTATCACATCTTCCCCTATTATGTTCCAAGATGATTGAAAGAATTCCGCTGTAAACCCATCAGGCCCTGGGCTTTTGTTCTTTGGTGCCTGGAGAATAGCTTTTTTTATCTCTTCATTAGTGACTGGTGAGCTGAGCATGCTGGCTTCAGTGATGTTTAGCTTGTATTTTGGTGAAAAGTGCCAATTATCAGTAGGCCTGGTCTGATTAAGGAGATTATAGAAGAACTGAACAGCATGCCTGTCTACTTCCTCCAAATCTTTGGTGTAGGTTCCATCCTGAATTCTGCATTTTCTAATGTTGTTGGTAGCCTTCCTGCCTTTTAGTGCTGCATAGAAGAACTTTGTGTTGGAATTTCCTAAAGCCAACCAATGTTGTCTTGATTTTTGCTTTGCATATGACTCTTCAGTTTGCAGTGCATTTAGGTATATTTCCTTGCATTGATTCTCCATTGCAATGAGATCACAATTCATAGGGTCCTTTGATAGGTTCTGTTGTGCTAATTCAAGTGCTCTCAAGGATTTCCGAACATTATCCTGCACATTACCAAAACTGTTCACATTCCAGACCTTAAGGGCTTGTTTTAGCTTTCGTAGCTTCTCCCAGAGGATATATTGTGGTGTCCCAGTTATTTGCTGCTCATTCCATACTTGCTGAACCACTGAATTGAATTCTGGATGCTTCATCCACATATTGAAAAATTTGAATGATTTCTTACCAGTCTTTACTTCCTTTTCAGAGGTAATTCTAAGTTGAGAATGATCTGAAAAAAGCTCACTGGTGTACTCTGCATACGAATCTGGATAATTACTCTGCCACATGTCATTAATAAGACACCTATCCAGTTTTGTCACAATCCTTTTAGGAGGAAGAGAACCATTGCTCCAAGAAAAACTTGCTCCAATGGTTTTTATGTCCATCAGATTTGCTTTAGAAATCATCATATTGAATTCCTCAAGAATTCCTCTCGGGACAGGATTACCTCCTAATTTCTCAGATGGGTAGCGAATGGTGTTGAAGTCACCTATGACCATCCATGGTGAGCCATTGGTTGAGACAGATAAATTGAGTACATCATTCCAGAGCATTCTTCTAGCAGATAGGAAATTAGATGCATAAACAGCTATAAGATAGAAGGATGAAGATGTTGTCGTTTCAGTTACTTTAAACAACTTCATTTGTCATGCTAAGCCCTTGAGAAGATCCATTGGGCCTGAGCTCCCATACACCACCTACCTTTCAAGATGATCACACATGGGCCAGGTCGGCCCATTATGTAGATGAGCACCCGACCCAATATCCATCTTTCACCCAAAGCCCATATCTTTGGTCATCCCAACAAGAGAACTTCACACCCATGGAAGCCCAATATCCTTATCCTCCCCAAAACCAGGACCAATTTACTCAATCTTATTTAGGGGATCAAATGTCATTCCTTCCTCATGAACATGCTTCAACATGCCAAAACATCCCTACACCATCTTGCACCCCTATCCTTGAGTGGGGAGATCAAATAATTTCTCTTGAGAAAATCCTCAATATCAAGCTCCATGCCTTTCTGAGCTAAATTTTCAAACCCAGTTTGATCAAAATCAATATGGAGAGCATGACACATACCCCCCATCATCTCAAGAAGACCATCCTTATCAATGCAATCCTCAACACATCCATTCTACCCCTCCATACAATGGTCCCAACGATGAAGAAAAACTCAACCAATTGATTCAAATCATCTTAAATAATCAACAAAGCATTGACTCCCTCCAAATCAAATTGGACCAACTCACATTAGCCATATATGATGTTAGGTCCCGTAGTGCAGGAACACGGCTCTAGAGGAGGGGGGGGGGGGTGAATAGATCCTTCTACTAAAAACTATGTCCAATTAAAAAAACACAAACTAGCGCACAGCGGAATTAACAAGATTGATAAGATAGAGGAATTTAATGCTACACAAGTTAACTAGATTCTCTCACTCTCTCCGTTGACATATGATCACACAAATAAGTATAACAAGCTAACCATACAATCACACAATTCAAACCACAGGAGACGAGGATTTTTACGGTGGTTCGGGACCGCGACGGGCTCCCTACGTCCACCCCTTACCAAACCGGTAAGACTTTCTCCACACGCTGCAAATGCAGCAAACACGGGGATTTCTGTCCACACACACGGATAAAACCCAACACAAACACGCTATAGAAGTAGCACACACACACAGGGATTTCTCCCCCCACACACACGAGGCAAAAACCCCAACACACACGCGGATATGCTCCGCACCAAACGATGGACAAGCGTCACCTCAAACCACTCGGAGAAATCATTCTCCGAACCCACACGTAGAAAATCATTTATAGGTTTGTAACGAGCTAACAAATGAATGCTCTAAGCCCAAAACATGTGCTAAAGACTAAAACAAGAAAGATTCAACAAGCACAAGGCTCCCCCTTCAATTGAATCTCCAGCTCTTCTTGGTTTGATGTCGGATGATGGCGATTTTGGCATCCTCGCATTCCTCTCTTTGAGATGCTTCTTTTCTTCTTCTACCACGAGCTTCAAATCTACATGAAAGTAGATGAAAATCACCTTGCAAGAGTTTCACCATGTTTTTCCCCCTTTTCTTCACCTACAAGAATGAACGAATGAGCATTAGGGTTAATCCTATCACAAAATCGTAACTCTTATAAATGCAACTCAAGGGGTGGGGAAAAGACTCATAAAACCTTCCCAATACATGTTAGAAACACCTTAATAACAATGGGAACTAATGGGGGGTAGTATGTTAATGTTTAGAGAGGTTTTCATAAGGTTTTAACTCTTTCCGAAATTCCGTTCTGGAAGGGTCGACCCTCGGGCTACAAGATGCTGGCAGACTGAAATAAAAACCCAAACTCACAGGGGTCGACCCTTGGGGTCGACACATGTTGGGGGGTCGACCCCACGGGTCGACCCTTGCAGGCAGGGTGCTAAAAATAGGTTCGGCAGGGTGCTGAAAATAGGTTCTGTTTTGAATAGAATCTAAGAGGGTCGACCCCATGGGTCGACCCCTTCTTGTTTGGGTCTGAAAAATAGCTAAAACCTCCATGAAATCAATGAGAAACAATTGATTAAGTATTACCATAATCCCATGAAGATCAACCATGATTTTTCATCCTGAAAAACATGATGAAGCAAGAGGTTAGTTGAGAATCAAAATCCTTGCATCAAGCATTAACATTATGAACATGTTCACAATAAAATCCATCATTGAACCGATTGAAACATGCATTTTGCTTCTCATATCAATTGACAAAAATATATTTGACCAAATGACAGGGTTTTGAAATGATAAGCATGAATCTATCATTCAATCAAATATATTGACATGGGAGCTCAAACATTCAACTAGCATTCTTGTATCTACCAAATGCTCAACATCAAATAGCGTCAATTGAGGGATATTCATTTACACATACAAGAACCAAATATATAGCTCAAAACCAAAGACATGATTAGACGATGTGCAACCACACAGGTATGAGGAACCATACTATATCACAAATGCATCCACACATTGAAACCACGGTGACCTCATGAATGATATCAATCTAATAGAAAGGTGTGTTCAATGAACACAATCTCATTGATTGAGACCTAATTGAAGTCATCTTCATAAGAGCCAAGTTCATGTAATTCTTTCACACATCAGGTCAATAAATCAAGCTTTTAGTACATAGTTCACAGGACCAAACATTCATGCAATGCATGAGCAATATAGAACTAAATCTCATGAAGTATTGTATGAATATTTCAAGCACAATACAAGCTTAAAAGCTTCAAATAGAAAATGCATGAACCACATTCATGTCATTTGCAACTTAGAAGATTATGCATAAAAGCCTAAGGCATCTCAACCAAAAGTCAACAACATAATGCTTCATCACACAAGTGTTAACAGTTATGCCAAATGCAAAGCATGCATAATATCATGGAACCACAGTCATTTAAATGGCATTCTTTTTGATTAAAAGCTAACATTCATGAAGCATTATCTCAAGAGGAGCATTGATATAAACTTCCCAAATTAAATTACCATGAGTCCAAGAAACGAGCAAGCATCATTAAAATCACATCCATCAAATTCTAAGTTATAAGGTTGAGGATATTTCAAGCCCAAAAATCTTATGAGGAAAACGCATGAAAATACCCAACCAAGACTTTGAAAAGCTATTTTATGAAATGCATGAAATATAGAAGAGTCAACGCAATGTAATGAGTGAGTCAACTCCTTTTTTCAATAAGATCTTCATTGATGCACTCCTTTGAGTTCCAAATATGAATTATGGATTTTTATCCTGCAAATCAAAATATTCAAAGTATGAGATCCTTAAATACAAATCATTCATATGACTTTCAAATATGAACAGAGTTAACTCCCTTTTAGAAGAAGAGCTTCATTGATAGACTCCTTTAGATTCCAAGTATGAGCCATGAATTTGTGTTCCTATAAACCAACATAAATATAACATTAGTTCCTTAAACATCAGGGGTTCACATGGCTTTCAAGAGTGAACATTGACTCCATCTTTCAACTCATAAAATCAAGATATAAAATATGTTGCTCAATGAAACACGCACACACACAAACACAATCGTTTTGATATCATTGAAACCAAACACGAAGTAGGGAATGCAATAATCTCCCCCTTTTTGATGATGACAAAATGATGTGTGTGATAATACAGATTTTGCAAATATTGAGCATACACCAATTCTCCCATTCTCCCCAAGATAACATCATTCATAAAGCATTGAGTACACACCAAACATTCTCCCCATTTTTGTCATCTACAAAAAGACATGGGGTTATGTGACATGAAATGAACATGTTAGGCCAAAGGATATGATTCCAATTTAAATACCAATGGATGCTAAGTAGGGGCTCAAAGATATGATACCAAATGTTGATCAAGATAGAAGCACAAATATAGGTAATTTCAATTCTCGAAGAGAGAGCCTCGAAGATAGGATACCATTTATTGGTTGAACTCATTTTGGCATTTATGCAACATGAAGTGTTCAGAATATACATTTTAAAATGAACTATACCAATTGTTGGAAAGTATGGATTTGTTCAAGATGATATCATGAATGAACTATATGCATGCTGAAAATGTCAAATATGCAAATATGCACATGATGAGCGTCATCTTTCAAATGCAATGAATATGCACTATGTGAATGCTAATCATGAAAGATATGAAGCTGTGCACATGGTGACTTCTATCCTTCAAAAGTAAGGTTTATGCTCAGAATTAGACTCAAGGGGAATGCATGAACATGTAAGCACACAAGCACAATCGTCATGCACACATATAGTACATATAGTAACTCCCCCTATATGAGGCACGGGTTAACAAAAGAGCATGCGATTCAAATTCAAGAATGTAAGGCATGAAGCATAACTAAGAGATTTGTGCATACACAACTAGGAGTACTATATAAACTATGAATGTAGGCAAATTCATAAAATACATACATCATAAAAATACCCATGTGAAATGTGAGGCAATGACTAATGAGCTTCAAAACATATAGATTTTCAGATTTTCTGAAGAACACTAGAAGGTAATATCCTCTCTACACTTTCACTTTAGATTCTCGACTATCGGTAGCTTCGCACAACCCCTATTTTGTTTCTTTTAATAGACTTCACCTTTCGGCGCGAGTTTTCTCATATGTCTCAATGGGAATTCCCGACTACTTGGATTCGTCACACATATGGATAGTTATTTCTCCTTTCGACACGAGTTTCCTCCTTTGTTTCAGGGGAGATTCTCGGTTACTCGGATCCACATACCACTTATTGAATTTTTGTGGGGTGGGCAGCTTTTTCCTCACGATTACTCTTTAATGTCCATGTAGAGATTCAAGTTCCCTTTAAAGTGTTAGAAGAAATTTCTTAAATCCTTATGCATTAAAGTCATTAAATTCATTGTGTGCAAGAGTGTGAGGGTAAAATTTTATTTTGCATGTATAAAATGAATTCGACAAGACACGGCTATGACTCCCCCTAAATATATGCACGGTCGGAGTCAAATCCTCTCCCTTAATATATGACATGTATCACATATGAATAAAGTCACTGCATTGTTGTTTAGCAAGGAGGTAAGGCCTTAGAAAGATCAAGAAATTGTTTCATAGTGTAAATACTTGCAAGCATGCAAGGATTCATGAAACATTCATGCAAGCATTCATGAGTCAAGATAGAAGATTATCATGAAATATATGCATATGCTCTATATGCATGAATATGCAATATGCATCTTTTTGTCATTTGTTTGCATAGTATGTGAATGATATGCAAAGATGCCAATGCGATGCAGAATGTCAGATTTTTATTTAAAAGTTCTAAATGCATTGCAAAATTCAATATGGGTGCAAGATGCAAGTTTTCAATTTTTTATATGAATGATCTAAATGCACCTTATGAAGTTTCTAATACATGTAACTTATAAAAGTATGAGAATGCAATGCAGGATGCAATTTTTTTATTATTTTAGAACATCATGACAGATTGCACAAGGAGACATACATATTCAGATGATGAGCAACAACCATTTTCTAAGACTTGCCCTTTTTGAACAAGGGTATACAAATGATCAAAATCAAGCAGTGAACCCAAATTATTTTCAGAAATGTTCAAAAATAGATTTTCAATAACATTTCAAGAGCTTAGAGTATCATCCACAAACCAAACAGATTTTATAGGTTCCGGTACGAGGTGGAGGTGAAGGTTTGAAAACCCAACTCACACATAGTGAGAGCTTCTAGGTGGACATAATCCACCCTTCCACTACACATCAATTGATATATCAGATACTCAATTACACTCAGATGCTCATGCATTTTAGATTGAAAAGTATTCATAAGGCAAATGCATCATGCTTATACCTCAAAATTTTTAAATTCATTCAATCAATGAGACATGTTCATCATAGCAGAGTACAAGAATAACAGATCAAGTTCAGAATCAATATCTGTCAAATGAACAATTCTGCATTATAGAAATTTTACTTTCTTGAAGTAAGAATGAATTTCAGAATCAATTTGAACACACATGGTATTTTAGAATTTCAAGGCAAATTGATTTTCTTCAAAAGACATGTTTTCACATTAGCCAAACAATTCATTTTCTGAATTTTGGTACAAGGCGGAGAGCTTTGATCCGAGGATCACTTCACGCATGATGTTAGCTTCCTGACAGACTTAATCCATCATTTCACACATCACCATTTGATATACTAAATATTCATTCAATAAAGACATGTATGGCTTGTGAAGAATTTAGAGCATAACATGAGAACACACCAAAATCTCATTCCAAAACATCAAAACCATCAAGTTTGATAATGAAGGAGTAAAGTTGGGATTTTACCATATGAATGTGTCTTGTTCTATTTTACTGGAACCCCTTTCATTCTTTATTTACCTCAAGTCACACCTTCATCACAACCGACTCATTTGTCAGATTTTGGCACCCAAGCCTTCTTGGGTCCTTGGATGTTAGAAGCATTTCTTCCAAAAGTTTTCTTTGACATTTTCATTATCACATTGTCATCACTTTCCATGATCCTGTAATCCTCAATAACGTGTCCATGGTTTCCACAATAAAGACATTGAGGAGAAGCAGTTTTACCAAAAGACTTCCTTTTAGGAGTAAAGGAATTTTCAAATCCATTCCATCTTCTATTTTCAAAAGGTCTAGATTTAACAAAATTAGACCTAACATGCATTCTAGAAGCATGAAATTTTCTGTTTTCAAAAACTAACACTCTTTCATAACATGCCCGTACTTGCCACAATGAAAATAACATGGAGATTCGGTTCTATGGAATGACCTTCCATTATTTACATGAGTGTTCGTGAATAAATTTTTCTTATGGGATGCAAACCTTTTAGCATAGGAAGCATGTTCATTTCTGAATTTTCTTTGAAAGTTAAACTTAGCATTCATGGCACGATAATCATCATTTTGTTTCACAAAGCAATCATCCATGACATGGCCAAGTTTGTGACAATAAAAGCATGAGACATTTTTCTTTCTTTTGAAAGAAGATTTATCTTTGCATGCATTTTGATCATCCATTTTCAAGATAGCACAATCATTCATTTCATGACTAAACATTCCACAATAGAAGCATTCAACATTCAACTTTAATTTTTGAGATCTATTTGACATGGAAGGCTTTTTGTTGAGATTTTTCTTTTTATCAAAACTATTTTTAGATATTTTCACTTGAGCAATGGGAGGAGGTGTTTTGGAGGTGCTAAGAATGTCGGAGACATGAACAAAATAGGTTTTCATTTTTGATTCAAAAGATTTTTTATTGATCTGGATGTAACCAAGACCCTCTTTTTGAAAGTTCACTTTAACACCTAGCAATGTGTCTAAGTTCTCATTCCCTTTGACAAATTTAGACAAATCTAGCTTCAAGTTATTGATCTCTTTTTCATATGCAAGGATTTTATCGTCAAGCAAACAATTCTTTGATGTGAGTTTTTCATTTTCTTGCATGATATTTTTATTTTCCAGATTTGTGCAGTGAAATTTTTCAGCAAGCTTTTCAAGAACCTTTTCAGTTTCAACATGCTTTGAGATCTTAGTAAGCAACTGTTCATTCTCATGTTTCAACAATGAGACTTCTTTTTCAAGCTTATCAAAGCATCTCAATCTTCCCTCTAGCAAGGAATTCTGAATTAACATAGCACCATTTTTCTTTTTAAGATCTTCATTTTCATCCATGATGCTCTTGTTATCAATTTCAGAATCAAGTAATTTCTCAAACAACTTATCATCATCAGACAAAGAAGCTAACTTGTTTCTAAGACATTTTTCTGTTTCTTCAAGCAATGAAATCTTAGACAACAAGTGTTTGTTTTGATCAAACAAATCATGGGAATCCGTATCAATTTCAAGAGCAGTATTAGATTTTCTAAACATCTCAAGCTCTCATTCATACAAGACATCTCATCTAAAATAAATCAACTTTGGATTCTAGAAGTTCTTTTTCATATTCTAGGTTCTTAATCTTTGACTCCAAAGTTTTACAATTTTCACAGGAAGGATTATTATGCACATTCTCATTAATCTTCCTTTTCAAGGTTTTATTTTCAGATTTGAGTTTCTTGCATTTATCATACAGTTCAGTATATGCCATTTGCCATTCCTCAATAGAGAGTTCTTCGTATTCAGAATTTACCTCATCATAATTTTCTTCATTGAGTTGATCATCATTGTCGGTCATGAGATAATTTTGTCCTTCCATCTCTTGAGCTTTGATCAACTGATCCATAAGCTCCTTTACCGTTCTACAAGATGAAACAAATGGAAACATATGAGTATCAATGGTAATTTTTAATAAACTTAAGACAATGACATTTTCATGGTTCTTCAATTTATCTTGACTAGACCACTTGGTCTCATCTAGAGGCAATATGTGAGGACCATCATAAATCAACTTCCAAAGATTAAGATTAACTGAATTGATCAGTCCACACATTTTACCTATCCATGAAGTAAAATCAGAACCATTAAGAATAGGAAGGTAAATCATCGACATGTGCTCAACAGAAAAATTCCTGATTATAGAATGCACTAGGATCACTGTAGATTGTGAGATCTAGGGTCAGCAGAGCCTCGCTCTAATACCAATTGTTAGGTCCCGTAGTGCAGGAACACAGATCTAGAGGGGGGGTGAATAGACCTTTCTACTAAAAACTATGTCCAATTAAAAAAACACAAACTAGCGCACAGCGGAATTAACAAGATTGATAAGATAGAGGAATTTAATGCTACACAAGTTAACTAGATTCTCTCACTCTCTCCGTTCACACATGATCACACAAATAAGTATAACAAGCTAACCATACAATCACACAATTCAAACCACAGGAGACGAGGATTTTTACGGTGGTTCGGGACCGCGACGGGCTCCCTACGTCCACCCCTTACCAAACCGGTAAGGCTTTCTCCACACACTACAAATGCAGCAAACACGGAGATTTCTCCTCACACACACGGGATAAAAACCCAACACAAACACGCTACAGAAGTAGCACACACACACGGGGATTTCTCCCCACACATACACGAGGCAAAAACACCAACATACACGCGGATATGCTCCGCACCAAACGACGCACAAGCATCAACTCAAACCACTCGGAGAAACCGTTCTCTGAACCCACACACATAAAATCGTTTATAGGTTTGTAACAAGCTAACAAATGAATGCTCTAAGCCCAAAACATGTGCTAAAGACTAAAACAAGAAAGATTCAACAAGCACAAGGCTCCCCCTTCAATTGAATCTCTAGCTCTTCTTGGTTTGATGTCGGATGATGGCGATTTTGGCGTCCTCGCGTTCCTCTCTTCGAGATGCTTCTTTTCTTCTTCTACCACGAGCTTCAAATCTCCATGGAAGTAGATGAAAATCATCTTACAAGAGCTTCACTACGGTTTCCCCCCTTTTCTTCACCTACAAGAATGAACGAATGAGCATTAGGGTTAATCCTCTCACAAAATCATAACTCTTATAAATGCAACTCAAGGGGTGGGGAAAAGACTCATAAAACCTTCCCAATACATGTTAGAAACACCTTAATAACAATGGGAACTAATGGGGGGTAGTATGGTAATGTTTAGAGAGGTTTTCATAAGGTTTTAAACTCTTTCGGAAATCCCGTTCTGGAAGGGTCGAACCTTGGAGTCGACCCTCGGGCTACAAGGTGCTGGCAGACTGAAATAAAACCCCAAACTCACAAGGGTCGACCCTTGGGGTCGACCCATGCAGGGGGGTCGACCCCAGGGTCGACCCTTGCAGGCAGGGTGCTGAAAACAAGTTCTGTTTTGAATAGAATCTAAGAGGGTCGACCCCTTCTTGTTTGGGTCTGAAAAATAGCTAAGACATCCATCAAATCAATGGGAAACAATTGATTAAGTATTACCATAATCCCATGAAGATCAACCATGATTTTTCATCCTGAAAAACATGATGAAGCAAGAGGTTAGTTGAGAATCAAAATCCTTGCATCAAGCATTAACACTATGAACATGTTCACAATAAAATCCATCATTGAACCTATTGAAACATGTATTTTGCTTCTCATATCAATTGACAAAAATACATTTGACCAAATGACAAGGTTTTGAAATGATAAGCATGAATCTATCATTCAATCAAATATATTGACATGGGAGCTCAAACATTCAACTAGCATTCTTGTATCTACCAAATGCTCAACATCAAATAGCGTCAATTGAGGGATATTCATTTACACATACAAGAAGCAAATATATAGCTCAACACCAAAGACATGATCAGACGATGTGCAACCACACAGGTATGAGGAACCATACTATATCACAAATGCATCACATATTGAAACCACGATGACCTCATGAATGATATCAATCTAATAGAAAGGTGTGTTCAATGAACACAATCTCATTGATTGAGACATAATTGAAGTCATCTTCATAAGAGCCAAGTTCATGCAATTCTTTCACACATCAGGTCAATAAATCAAGCTTTTAGTGCATAGTTCACAGGACCAAGCATTCATGCAATGCATGAGCAATATAGAACCAAATCTCATGAAGTCTTGTATGAATATTTCAAGCACAATAGAAGCTTAAAAGCTTCAAATAGAAAATACATGAACCACATTCATGTCATTAGCAACTTAGAAGATTATCCATGAAAGCCTAAGGCATCTCAACCAAAAGTCAACAACATAATGCTTCATCACACAAGTGTTAACAGTTATGCGAAATGCAAAGCATGCATAATATCATGGAACCACAGTCATTCAAATGGCATTCTTGTTGATTAAAAGCTAACATTCATGAAGCATTATCTCAAGAGGAGCATTGATATAAACTTCCCAAATTAAATTACCATGAGTCCAAGAAACGAGCAAGCATCATTAAAATCACATCCATCAAATTCAAGTTATAAGGTTGAGGATATTTCAAGCCCAAAACTCTTATGAGGAAAACGCATGAAAATACCCAACCAAGATTTTGAAAAACTATTTGATGAAATGCATGTAATATAGAAGAGTCAACGCAATGTAATGAGTTAGTCAACTCCCTTTTTCAATAAGATCTTTATTGATGCACTCCTTTGAGTTCCAAATATGAATCATGGATTTTTATCCTGCAAATCAAAATATTCAAAGCATGAGATCCTTAAATACAAATCATTCATATGACTTTCAAATATGAACAGAGTTAACTCCCTTTTAGAAGAAGAGCTTCATTGATGGACTCCTTTAGATTCCAAGTATGAGCCATGAATTTGTGTTCCTATAAACCAACATAAATATAACATTAGTTCCTTAAACACCAAGGGTTCACATGGCTTTCAAGAGTGAACATTGACTCCATCTTGCAACTCATAAAATCAAGATATAAAATATGTTGCTCAATGAAACACATACACACACAAACACAATCATTTTGATATCATTGAAACCAAACACGAACTAGGGGATGTAATATATGAATTGTCCATGGACCAAGTTCCTAACTCCCTTGATGCCAACCTTGGAGATCAATTTCCTCACTTTACCCATCACACTTATTCTTGCCAGCAACCTATGGTTCCTTGGCCAAATGAAACTCTTGACCTAAGTAAGGAGTGAATCGTGGAAGAATTACATCAAAGAGAATTTGGGGAGATTAGCAAGATGGCTTATGTGATTGAGGAGCCCACACCTAGCTATGAGGAGAGCCACAATGAGTCGGTTAAAAATAAGTTGGGGGGTGAATCGAATGATGTGCAAAATGGTGCCATTCAAAATTATGAAATTAAGAATATCAATGACCCAATTAAGGAAAAATGTAAAAAAGAGGACCGTTTAGTTGGAAATGATAATGACAAAGTATTAGCATGTGACCCTCCTCACTTGGAAGAATATCATGAAAGGACCGCATTGGAAGATCTCTCATTTCATCTCACGGTCCCACAATTGGAAGCTTTGATTGACATTCTCCCTATGATAGAACAATGTGAACACTTTGATATGGGGAGTGCCATCATTAACTCATGTGAGGAAAAACATAAAGAAGATGATAATGTTGATGTTGCAGATATGTTGAATGATAACTCTCATGAGGAAGAAAATGGTAAAGGGCCTTTCAGTGAAATATTTATTTTTCATTTTGATGCCCCACTTGTGGAGAACAAAATCGATAATCATATTTTGATAAAAGATATTGATAATGGGGCATCACATGAAGAAATTGAGAACATCACTCCAAACACCAAAGACCCATTCGAGTATATGCATGAAGAGGAGGATTGCTTGGTGGTTAATAATCCTATCGAGTTCATGGAGACGGATTCTGAATATCCTCCTCCTCTCGAGGAATATGATGAAGGGGCCTTACTAGAGAAATTTACATTTAATCTCCTCACCTCACCACCGGAAAATTCAATTGATAATTTTCATTTGATTGATGAGTGTAATGAAGAGGTTTTGTTGGAAAGATTCACATTTGGTTTACCCACCCCATTAGTGAAAATTTCGATTGATAAACTTTATTCCATTGATGAGTTTGATGTTGGGACTTTCATACAAAATTTCACATTTGATCTAACCCCTGAACCCGATCCCATAAAGTTTGACTCATTAGATGGGATAGATTTTGGGCTCACACCTCCTTCCACTTTGATTCCCTTGCAAGCTGAGCCTCTTCAATATGACAATCTCGAACCTGAGGGGGATGTGCCAGCCATATTCACCTTTGATTTAACTCCCCGTCAGGAAGATCAATTGATTAGGGCCCTTAATGCTCATAAGGCTATTATTGAGGGGAATGTGGCTAATAATGTCAATCTTCATAAGCCACTGGTGTCCAACCAGGAGGAAGTAGTCAAGTGGGTGGATACAGCACAAGGGGACCAATGGATTGATATCGGGCAGAGGTTCCATCCCGATCTTGATAGACTAATAGCCATTGACTGTTACATGATCGACAAAGAAGAGAACCGGCTCACAAGTATTGCCAATGTTAAAATCAACAATGTTCAAGACCGGCATATCTCTGGCCCACATGCTTACATGTATCATCTTATCTTCAAATGGCATGAATATTGGAATTTAAAAGAAGAAAAGATAACGTGGTGGCTCATTCTCAAGTCTACATGTTGGTTATGAAGCTTGCAACTTCTATGCATGCGTCTGGCTGAAGACGAAAAACTTAGTGCTTTTGAGAGGCAACTCAAGATTTTATTGTTTGACGTTTTTGTTTGAGTGTGTTTTAGTAGTCAGGTCAAGGCCAAGGAGAGGAAGTCGTCACCGTCCATGACATTGATGGAGGTTTCATCCCGCATATCCGGTTGTCTCTTTCCTACTCAGAAGTATTTATTGATACATTGTTGTATTGCTTTCAATTTTATATGCCATTGAGGATAATGCCATTCAAGTTGGGGGGGAGAGAAAATTTTTCATGATGCATATAGTACAACTTGATAGGAGTTCTGTCTCCTATGTCATTGTTGCATTAAAGTAGAAAGATGTAAACCCCATTTTAAGTTTCATGATTCATGCTTAAATTAAAAATAATTCTGGAATAGAAAAGACTAGGGAGAAGGATGATGAAAATTTTAGTCAATCTTACCATGGAAAATAGATATAAGAATCCCTTTAAAGTTCATATGCACTTTAGAAAAAAGAAATTCATGTTGCATACTAATGAAACAAGCAAGACAAAGCCCTCTGATACTTTGTGTATGTTGTCTGATATTCAGCACTTCTTAAGAAAAGTGATTTTTTTACAAAGCTTTCTGTCAAATTATCTATCAAATAAGCACAATAGCACTACGAAAAAAATAGAAAAAAAAGAGAGAAAGAAAAAAAATACCATGAAAAATGCCCCTAGTCTTAGTAACCGGGCCTACTTCACCTAAGACGTGTTGAGGTTCGCGTAAAATAGAAAACAAAATCTTGATCTGTAAAACCGGGCCTGCTTCTCCTAAGGCAAGAGTCGAGGTTCACATTGAGCAGTGAAGGGTAGTGCAGCATCATGTGTGGTATAAAAGATCCCAAAGGGACAAAACAACAAGGCAGACAAAAAGTTAATATACTTAATGCTCTGATCTAAGAGGTGCAGGGTTGAAAGGCATTTGCTTGGAATAGCGAATGGGAGATGCAATTGTCTAAGCTGTGGATTTGGTAGTTACACATGCACAAGTGCTATTGAGCTTTGATTTGAATTCTTGATCATGTACTATTAAGTTCCTACATAAGGCTAGTGTGCATTAATGATTTCAAATTCCTAATCTTTGGTTGATTCTATGAAGGGTGAACTGGATATGAGAGTATGAATTTTATAAACTCTTTTTAGTCCTAAATTTTAATTTATTTGCATTGCTAAGGGACTAACAATGAGTAAGTTGGGGGGTGTGATAAATGTCTATTTTCTATGGTAATTCATTGCATGTACACCATTTTATGTGCATATAATTAGACAATTGTGCATATTGTATCGTTAATCTCAACTTCGCATGCAGATTGGACCTTTCACGCAAATTAATTAAATTGATGATCTCATTTAATACAATGGAGTTGAGAGTCATGAGCATTAATTCTCCATTGAAAAATCATAAGCATTTGTGCACATTGAGATAATTTTGATGGATTAAATTACAATTATGTATGTGCAAGACACTGAAGGTAATTGTAAGAGAAGCCGGGGGCAAAACTGTCATCACCACTTTGACCAAGTCAAACAAAGAAGCCCATATTTTTGTTGGAGGGAAAAAGAATTCAAAATATTTTGGTTGGATGGAAAAGAAAATTTAAAGTTTGAAATAGAGGAGAAGAATGGCATATTTTGGTTGGAGGGAAAAGAGAATTCAAAGTTTAAAATAAAGGAGAGAAATGATGAGTCTTGGGAAGGGGGTTGCCCAAAGCCCAAGGAGGGGGTGTCCACCTCCTTTTTCTTCTCCCCATGCATCATCTTCTACCTAAATCTCAGTCATCCATCTCCTTTTGATACAATCTCCACCCTCAATTGACCCAATTTTTCCTATAAATAGTCCATATCAAGGAGGAGAAATGGAAGTTCTTCTTTTGGCAATTTTTCACTCTCCCTCTCCCTCTCACATCTTAGGTCACCGATTTCTCCCACTTTTGTTCATTTTCTCTTCTTGCGTTCTTCATAAAAGTTCTTCATTTTGTAATGCTCTACAACTTCTTCGTCTGCCTCATCTCCTAATTCCATCTGGTTTTTAAGTTATTTTGTATTTGTCACTATGCTGTCCTATTCATCTACGAACCAGCATTTCTCTCTGTTCTTCCTCTTATTTCTCCCCTTTATGTTCCTTTTCTGCTCTTACTGTCTTCACAAAAGTTCTTTATTTTGACGTGCTATACAATTTCCTCTTCTTCATAATTCGCTAATTCTCTCTAGTTTTAGAGTTATCATTCACTTTTCAACATTCTATCCTTAGATTTTACTGTTCACCCACAGACACCACCCCCTTTCTTCCTCCAATTCTACCTTCTTCCTCACATTTTTTATCTCTGCGCCCTTCATAAAAGTTCTTCCTATCTTCCTCCTCTTCTACTTCTTCTTCTTCGTCATCCTCTAATTCGTCTTGGTTTCAAAGTTATTTTAATTTCATTCTTACTTTATTTTTAGTATTTCTATTTTACTCTCTCATCTTCTTCCTTCTTCATCTCCATACAAACCCTTCCACATTCCTCTCTATATTTCTCTCCAAAGTTTATCCTCCACAACTCTCCTTTTACGACGGTGTGCACATCAAGACGGGCGACGTTCCAAGGCTCGTGGCGTGGACGACGACGGCTTCTTCATCCACCTCTTTCCACGTCGATCTTCTTCAAGGCAGAGCGATCCTCTCCAAGGCTCGGCGAGGAGGAGACGACGGCGTTCATCATTCTTTCATGGCTCTTGTTTCTTCACTTTTATCTTAGTTTACATTGGTTGTCATCTCTATTTTCGTAGATATTGTACATTTCAATTCATAGCAATACAAGTTTCATTTTGTGCAATTTTATTTCTTTCTCTTCTTCAACCCTCCAACGTTCTTTAGTTAGATTTTATTTTAAGCAATTTTAAGTTTTTACTTTATTATACTCACTCCATGATTTGCTAAAAAAAATTACAAGAAGTTTTTCAACTTAACAAAAGTCTCTTCCTCCTCGTGGGATCGACCCGTTCTCGCCATTTTACTCGGATTTTTAAATCTTTTAAGTGAGTGAGTGCAGTAAAATATTTTGAAATTGTGGCACGGCTTTTCAATGACGGGTTTGTGGCTATCACTCATCCAGTATATAATCTATATGCTTGCGTTGAGGCTGGAAGAGGTGGACTCTCGGGTGGTGTGTCACTCACAACAGGAGGAGAAAGCCCAAAAACTCACTAGGGATCACCGCGGGTTTTCGATATGCTACTAGATCTGAAACATTGAACGTTGAACTAACACCATAGTCGTCTGGTAGTTCAACAATGTACGCATTTGAACCAACTTGCTTCTTGACTCGGAAAGGGCGGGTATCGCGGGCCTGGAGTTTCTTTACGGTCCCCGAGGGGAAACCGTTCAGGAATGACCCTGATCATGACGTACTCTCCCTTTTGAACTCATGGGCATGTCGACGTACATCATCTAACCCCTTATACGTGCATGGCTGGCCTTTTATTGGGACATGACTTTATGCAACTCCAAATGCACGATAAAACAAACTGTATAAGCAAAGCTGACTCATACATGACCTTAGACAAACCTAGACACCCAAAGAAATACTCGCAGACAAACAATGCAACCCAAACTTGTGGACTCCTAGTCATCCTAACATGAGCCTACTGACTTCTAAATGGAAGTTCAGAGGTTTGGGAGGATCACACCCAATTGCACATTGCCCTGGGACTGAGTACCTAGGTCGGCAACATGCTCTTCCAAAAGCTCATCAAAGAACTCCTCCGCGAGTTTTGGATCCGGCTCATAGCTGACCGGCACTAGCTCCGGTGTGGGGTCGCGGGTTGGAGTGTCCCAAATAACCAACGAGTCCCGAGTGGGACACTTGGCCGCAAAGTGGCCAATCCCACCACACCTATAGCACTGGTCACGCGGCCTTGTGCTAGAAGATGCTCCACCGGTCATCGGCCCCTTTCCCTTGTCTTCTCGACGGGCCGGGGTGGTGGGAGCTGGGGTCGGGCAAGCAATGCGGGCTGCTGGGGGTGTGGGGTGGGGAATGGTGCCTGTTGGCGAGGGGGAGGGTCCCTTGGAGGAGAGGAGAGGCCTGAGAGCAGTGGGGTCTTGGCGAGGGGGTTGGGATTCCAGGGGACAAGCACCAGAAATCGGCTATAAGAACTGGGTGTGGTCCGAGAGTCGAACCTACGCAGATAGATGGTCCCCGGTCGCTGGACGGGAGCGAACTCCGACTCAAACTGATCTAACTCGAGAGCAACCTGATATGCGGCTTTCAGGGTGGTCACATTGCGGCGAAAGAGTTCATATTGAAAGTGGGGCGCAGACCACGATGGAAGCGGGAAACAAGCATAGTGCTCTCTTCCGAGACGCCACATCGCAAAAAATATTCATCAAACTCTGTGATGTACTTGGATACAGACCGAACCCCTTGGTTGAGATTCTGCCACCTATCAATGAGTCTCTGACGGTATGTGGCAGGAAGATACTTAGTTCTAAGTCTTTCCTTCATCTCATCCCAAGACTCAACCTGGGGCTCTCGACGCTGATATAGCAAGCTCTCCACATTGCACCAATAAGTTTGTGCTTGCCCTAACAACTTCATTTTAGCAAACTTGACTCTCCGATGGTCCGTCATCTCGAACCACTCGAAGTACCGGTCCATGCCGGCCTCCCAATCAAGATAGACTTTTGGGTCCAAGGACCCGTCAAAAGTGGGAGGGTTGGCTCGCATGGTCCAGAGGACTCTATCATCCTCTTCATCCCTCGGCTCTTGAAAGCCACGACAGCGTCGACCATACCCCTCGTAAGCATTATCGGACCCATAGTCTTCGAGACCAAGGTCACAATGTTGTGGTTCGATGGCTCGGAGAGGGGCGGGCTGAGGAGCATGTGCGGGCTGCTCCTGTGCCGCGGGAGTGGGTTGGACTTGGGCCTTGGGAGCGATTTGGACTTGGGCCACCGCTAGAGCAGGTACGGGTGGGCCCTGGGCCACTGCTGGAGGCTCCCCGTAGGATAATCTATCCAACCGTCCAACCAGAACTTGGATAGACTTGTCAGATGACTCCATGCATTTCTCCATGGCTCGAAGGCGACCATCCATTGTTGATTTTATTTTGCTTCTCTATCTTCTTTTTCTTGGGGTCTTAATGATGATACGTAGCAAGATGACAAGCAAATAATCAAAGATCTGCACTCAACCTATGAACATGTGATCATGAACCTAGGCAAGCAAAGCAAGCTGTAGCATGGGCATGCTATCTCAACCAAACTAAGCTAAGGAATAAAGAAAAAACACACGCCGGGGCGTGGAGCAAGGAGTAAATAGAAACACACCGCAAGGGGTGGAACAAGCAAGGAAATAAAAGATGTGAGATGTGAAAGAGAAAGCTAATGCCCAATACTTAAGAAAGATGTGATCGCCACCAAAGTAAAAACAAGCCAAAGACCTGAAAATACCTTGGAAATAGGTGGATGAAGCACCCGCCCACGGGAGAGGAAAGATCAAAGAAACCTGCAGGTCAGCTGAAAGTAATGGTCAAAACCCTGTGCGTCACTTGAAAGTGATGGTCGCTCGATAGACCGCTGGAAGAATATGACGCGCCTGAACCAGACCGTCAAATAACCTGCAGTAGCAAAGCGTGAATCCTTTTAACTCCAACTCTTCCAGCCGGCTAGAAGACTTGGGCCTCGTGCTGGTGGACCTGTAAACCTGCCAAAGACGTGGAAAGCAAGAACAGACAACCCAAATTAGCCCTTTAGACAATATAGCATCAATTCTTCAACAAACACAATATCATCAAAAGAAAAGGGAAATACCGGGAGGTTTTGGTTTTTTAACCCCTCTGGGCATTTTAAAAGATTGGGAAGAAGTTTAGATGATGAAAACCAGTGAAAAACGTGGAGAAAGGAGAGAAATAATGCTTATGATGAAAGGGAGATGGAAAAGGAATTCAATATGTAAATATGAACTTTGAAACCAAGAGGAACAGATACTCCCTTCACCAGGCAGCCAACGAACGTGAGAAGCACTTCTCCTTGATCAAACGTGGCTCTAAAATGCGGCAGCACTTCGACGCAACTCCCGAATTTTCTTCTCTTTTAGCATGAAGTCAAGGGTTCTATTTATAGACCCTCAAACCCTCAGGTCGAGCAGAGGAAAATCCAGCAAGATAAAGGGATAACTCTTAGCAAATCCTTGAAGATAATATCACCAAGAGTCCATAGAATCAAACAGAAGGTCCTGAGGATCAGATTTGAAGAGATATCGTCAATCCAAGTTCTTATCTCGACCACGGAGTAGCAGAGAAAAGGCCTGAACTGCTAGGACTCTCTGAAGGAAGTAACGGCTGCACGACAGACCGCCACAGTGAAATAACGCATCAAGGAACATCCGTTACTTTCAACCTTATCTCAAAGAGATAAGATCAACAGGAAGAAGATCAAAACAATAGGACTCTGTAAAGAAAGCAACGGCCAAGGTATAGGGCGTCAGAATGAAACAACAGCTGCACGACAGACCGTTATATTCAACATATAGGCCAAAGGATAAGCTTTGGAACAAGACCTCAAGCTTCAGGACTCTTCAACGAGTAACGGCCCAGGACCCATCCGTTAGAATGAAGAAACGCGCCTGGGACAGACCGTTATTATCAATGGAGTTCAAAAGAAGGAATGAAGGTTTTGCTAAGCTTTAGTTAAAATGAAATGCCACAAAGAGCCACATCCGATCAAGGAGTCAAGACCCAAGAAATGATCTTCAACTAAACAAAGAGACTCGATGAAGAGTGAACAACTCGGAGCATCATATATAATGAATAAAGAGATGACCCAACTTATTGGTCATAAAACGGGTGTCAACAGATGCCCCTCCTTAACGTCCTCTTTGCAGGGGAGCGAGCGGAGGTGAAGCGAAAGCAAAATGGAACACGGAGATGAAGCGGAAGTGAAGTGGAGTGGATCAAAAAGTGGGTGTTAAGGTAAACGACACCCGTTCTTTACCAACAAGCGATAGGAATTTTCTGGAAAAACTTCGAACTGATCACAAGGAAATAGCCAATCAAAGGACGCATGTCTGGAGGAACTAACAACTAAGGAAAGGAAACACGGCTAGCCGCCGGAGGCAACGGAAAGGAAAGAGAACTGACTAAACTCCAGACAGGAATCTTCAGCCAACCAAATCGAGCGACGAGATCAAAGGAAACCTTCTAATTCAGAGTGGAATAATTCTCCTCATTCGAGATCAAGAACACAGCTATTCACCATCATCGATCTACCTTGAACAGATGAAGCACATGAATGCTCAAAAGATGCGTATGATGCATGCTGGGCTAAAGAAAAAGAAATCTTTAAAACGAATGCAAAGAAAGATAAAATATCAAGATACTCGAGAATAGTATTGCTAAGCTGGAGAAACCAGGGTCAGGACACCATCTGCAACCACGGTGTGCAAGATAGAACCATCGTCCCCAAATTTTTCCAACCTAACGGCCTATCCAATGATTAAACATGTGAACTTAGATCATCATCATTTTTGTTTAAGGGGAACATCAGATCCCGGAACACATGAATGACCAGCCGGTTCTCGAGATAATATATCATAAATAACATATAGTAATGCATTAAAGGATAAGGGAATGAGATACAATACCTGACTTACCTGCCTGACGAACGGCAGAGCGTGACTTTGTTCATAAATTCCTTCATGGAAAGAGGTTAGCCAATAACAAATATGAACACGAATTAAGGCATAACCATTTGTACGTGCGAGAGGCATCAATAATGAACAACATGAAAGAAAATGGAACCATTTTAACATTAATTAGACCATTTAATTCATCAAGAAACTTGCAAGTTTGTAACGGTCTAGTGTAAGAGCGTCACACAAAATAACGGACCAACACTGGGCCGTCAAAAAACCAGGCGGTTCACATTCTTCAATAAAATAGGGCCAACACATGTAACGGTCGAAGATAGACGCGTCAGAAGGATGTGACGGTCGGTCGATAGACCGTCACATTTCCTGAGCGTTCAAAAAATAAAACCCGAACGGTCACGGCCCATTCATTCAACACTCAACACCCCAAAAAAAAACCCTCAACTGAGAAACCTCCGACGATCACCAACTCCCACCACCACCATGGCCGGCGACGAGCCATCCCAGCCGCCTCCACAGAAGAGGGAGAGAGGAAAGAGGAAGGCAATACGGCGGTTCCACCGCCGGCTCGAACGAGAAGCAATCCCGCCTGTGGAAGAAGAACAAACGGCGAGAAGAGATCCAAGGGAGGAAGAGGAAGCTCCCACGGCTGCAGAGGACCACGAAGAAGCCCCCTTGGGTGAAGAGGAACCCAAGGAGTCAGCAAAGAAGAGGAGAAGGGGCATGGACCATGAGGTAGGTCCCCTCGCCCTAATTTCAATTTTTGATTTTTTGAATTTTTATTATGTATGCATGCGGGGTTGAGGGGTAGAAATGGGTCCACGAACCCATTAGGATTGCTTGTAGGCCATTTGGCCAAGGTGAGAGATCACAGGGATGCAAAGGGAAAAAAACCAAAGGCAGACGATGTGACGGTCCTACCAGCGACCGTCACACGCCTGACGCGCCACCCTGAGTGCTTCAGAGACAAGTAACGCCCCACCCCAGGGCCGTCACATCTACCAGAGACCCAAACTTGTTTTTAGGTTTTCCAATTTCTGAATTTTTGTTTTGTTTTCATTTTATAAATGTTTATGCAATGATTTTATGATGCAATTGACTAACCAATGATCTACATGAATGCAGGGAAAGAGAAGAACGCGGATCTCCTGGCTGCAGATCCGGGCAGTGTACCAGGCATTGCCCGATTACCAGAGGGAGAGACTAGCCGGGATGGGATTCGCCGAGGTGCTCAGCATCGAGGTGATCCGGATGGACACGCCTTTGCTGTACGCGTTGCACGAGAGGTGGGACCCAATCAGCAGAGCCTTCATCTTCCCGTGGGGCCACATGATCCCCACACTAGAAGACATAGCGAGGATTACGGGATTGAGAGTCCACGGAGCCGCAGTGACAGGATGGACGTACGGCGACTACCGGGAGATGGCACAGCAGCTGCTCGGACTGGATCTGATCAGGCCGGGACAGTCCTCATCTCAACTCTCGAGATCAGTACTGCAGGAGAGCTTGGGGTTGAGAGGAGCAGCGATCGCCGTAGGAGAGCTACATGAGGAGCATCTGGGCAGAGTGATAGACCAGGTGCACCCTCACGTGGCGGCGGAGGCAGGACCCGAGGGAGATAAAGTACTACGACGCTTCCTGATGCTGCTATTCGGGAAGCTCCTCTTCGCGACTCGAGCGGACGTCATCAGCTGCAGACTGCTTCCGATGATAGAAAACTTGCACAGAGTCGGGAGATATGCATGGGGAGCAGCAGTGCTCGCGTTCCTGTTCGAGTCCCTCAGCACGACGGACCGACAGACGATGCTGGGCGGCTTCTCGCCTTTTCTGCCGGTGAGTGCAATTTAAATGCTTCCTATATTATGCAAAAAAATGTTTATGCCATGATTATGCAATTTGACTGACTCGATTTCTAAAATGCAGATCTGGAGCTACATGTATCTCCGGGCATCGGGAGAGGCACACTACTCCACCCCGGCTGCATCCCGATCGCGAGGCGATGGACGGTAGCGAGGGACACAGGGTCAATCATCAGATTGACCCGGACGATCCAGGACGACCTGGACTCCTACCCACACACGTCGGTAAGTCTAGAACTCGGAATGATTTCTACATGCTTTTAAATGCTTCTATATGCCTTTAAATGCTTCTACATGATGAACTTATATGCTGATGAATGGACTTAATGTTTCTAGGTGAGATGGACCCCGTACCGCGGAGAGGTTTACACGGGACAGCCGTGGGTAGAGGCGGCCTTGTCGTACAGGGGGCGAGACATATGGCTGCATTGCATCCACATCATCGAGCCTCTGCACTACAGGCTGATCCTACGGACTCGGGGACTATACCAGCCCGAGGTGACCTTTCCACGCCACAGTGATGACCACCCAGGCAAGTCGGCAAGGGGCATCAGTGGCAACGTGGATTGGTGCGCCCGGAAGGGGAAGTACGTCCACGACTGGAACAGGCAGGGCCGAGCGGTGAAGGAGCGAGATGAGAGCGACGAGGCATATCTGAAGGCCTTCGCTCGACTCTACGGTGACCGGGTGTACCGAGGTACCCGACGACCGGTATGCAACTCTAAACCTTAAACCTCTTTATATGCAAAAAATGCAATGCTATATGTAAATGACTCACATGCTTTCTAAATGCTGCTAGACCCTGAGGGACGGATAGCCGAGCTGGAGGGATTACTTCACTCCACCATCCAGCTGCAGGACGAGTACCGGACCGCCCTGGAGCTCCTGGTGAGACTCTAAACTTAAACTTAAATGATTATGCTCATGAAATGCTTAATGTGATTAATCATGAAAATGCAGCGGGCCGAGGGAGCCCAACGAGCTGGACCGGATGCCCCATCGTCTTCCTCTCAGCCTGCGGGAGGCAGGGCAGAGCAGGACGCCGAGTTCGCTCGGGCGGTTGCCCGGGCCGAGGAGGCGGAGGCCACCCTCGCAGAGCGGGTAAGATGCTAAAATGCTCATGTTCATGATGATGCCAATTAAATGCCTTATGATTAACTATATGAAATGTAATCTACAGGCGAGAGAGGTAGCCGCAGCAGTGGCCGAGGCGAGGCAGGCTCGGTCGGAGGCAGAGCGTCTCCAGGCGGAGATAGAGAGGAGCCGGGCCGAGACAGAGAGAGCCCGAGCAGAAACAGAGCTTGTGCGGGCGGAGATGGCCAGATTGCGAGCGGAGACCCCGCGACGCCCGGATGACGGAGAGGTGGAGCGACTCAAGGCTGACATCGCACGTGTAAGAGGCGAGCGAGATCAGTTCAGAGTGCAGACCTTCGAGATGAAGGGCACGATTGGAGCCTTGAAGGATGCACTCCGGCTTCTAGGGAAGAGGTCGGCGACGAGCAGCCGGAGCCAGAGCGTGGCCCCCATCAGCGGAGTTCGCGGGTATTTTACCAGTTCTTCCGGCCATCGGAGGAACGAGGAGGCGGACCAGAGACGACAGCCAGAGGGTGAGCACAGCGCCATGGGACCAATAGCCAGGCAGCCCGAGGGTACCGAAGATAGTGATGGCGGCCCGGGAGATAAGCCGGCCGAGTGATATATATATTTTTTCTTTTCCTTTTGTTATCACTTGTACATGACTTATATAGAAAAATGGAGTGAAAAATGAAAGTTCTTTTTGGTCTTTTGTTATTTTGTGCAGGATTGTGTGTTTGTGAAATGCCAAAAACAAATGAAGGATTGTATGTGATGATGAATGCGTGAGATGTGTGTATGAATGCATGTGTAGGAATGCATGTATGGGAAGAATGAAAAATAGTTGTGCATGAGAATGTGCGAAGAAGGAGGTGTAAAATGTGAAAGACCGCCGGGTCTAGGCAAGGGCAGGAAGGATTAGCCTCAATTCAGCAGCAGAGAATGTAACGGTCCAGGTTCAGACCGTCATAATCAAATAACGCGCTAGATAAGGGCCGTTAACCATGACAGCGGTCAAATTGCAGCTGGGGCTGCAGGAAAAGTGACGGTCAACGGAAGGCGCGTCAAATACAAATAACGGCCTACTGCTAGACCGTTGATCATGGCAGAGCGATGGTTTGCAGGGCAACTAGCAGGAAATGCGACGGCCCAAAAGAGATGCGTCGGGGGGAAGCAACAGTCCTGACCAAGACCGTCGGGAAATGTTTAGCCCAGAAGCCAAGGAGCTGAACGGCTGAGGGTGTAACAGCTCAGGGTTCACGCGTTACGAAAGAACGACAGTCAAATGCTGGACCGTCAGACTTCACAGAACAGGAACGGGCGAACTTGAACCTACAGGAAATGCGACGGCCCCATTCTGGTGCGTCAGAGACAAATGACGGTCCCACGATGGACCGTTGGAGCCTGAGTTGTGTTCCGAGACGGATTGAGCCGTGAGAGCCCAAACCCGAGATTTATCCACTTAATCTCCCACTAGAACTTATCTAGATTGAAGATAAGGCCTCCTAACTCAAGTCTTATCCTTTTAAAACCAAAATCAAGCCTTTAAATCTTGTAAACTCAACCAAAAATCGTAGCTTTGCTGAAACCTCTGTTCTAGGGCTGAAAAGACCACTCCTAAAGGCAGAAAATCAAGATGAAGAGAAGCTTTGAGGTGATGGCTATGGAGGAGAAGGTCTACATCGGACCTAAGGCTGCAAGAAGGGAACACGGAGAGCTTCAACGGCTAACCTCAATTCCCAAGCACCTAAGCTCTAATGCTCAAAGGGTGGTAAGTTCCAACAACCCAACCAAGTTCAGAATTTTCTGCACTTCAATTCCTTTCATGACTCCCTCTTCTTCTCCTTCTTAAGCCCCTTCCTGGCCCAAGATGCTATTCAAATCTGAAGTGGGTGGCTCCCATGGTAAAGGCACTCTCTATAGAAGTCACATCAATCCTTAAAGCATGGCACCTTCAACCTCTCTTGGTCTTAGGCAAAAACTTTCAGAAATTATCTTTAGATTGGCCAAGTATTTCAGCTCTTGTAGAACTATGGCATCCACAAACTCATACCTTCATCTTCCCTTCCTTTGAAGCGACAGTCCTATTAGAAGAGGTAGAGACCTACCTAACCCTCCCTAAGACTAAGGTGGGGGATGAAGACCGGGTTTGCTACACGGTTGAGCCTATTGACCCGTCCTTGATCTTGAGTGATTTTATCCACAATCCGAAGGACGTGAGGACCATGATCAGCCCTCACCACATTCATTTGATACCCTTGGCACAATGGATAGTGTCCCATTGCAAGAATAAGTGGGAGAGACACGAAGCAATAGCCAAGGCGGTGGCGGTGTGCTTATGCGGAGTCTTACTTTTCACCACAACCGACCACCTTTTAGACATAAAAAATCTCAGCATTATTAGTGGGTTGTGGCGGGGAACGTCCATCTCTCAAGCGATCCTCTCATACCTCTATGAAGGACTAAGTTCAGCTTGCCTAGGAGGACCTTTGTTCTGGCTCTATGATACTCCTTGAGTGTTGGATGGGAGTGAGAGTCAAATTCCAACCAAAGGAAGACATAACTTTAGCCAGCCGAATCTTCGGGAGCCACCCTCTCTTCTTCATTGGAGGGGCATTTGGATACTCTTCACAGGTTGAATGCAAGACGGCGGATAAGAAAACTCGGGATGAATGGCGCCTCTTCTTCAACACTTTGCCAATAGACAAGTTCAATATGCGACCAAGAATCCTTCGAAGCACTCCTCTTAAAATACCGCGGCGTCAAGGCCTGGACCTCCAGCTAGTAGGGAACACTACAATGGCGATCTACAACCCGCACCGGTGCCATCTTCAGATCGGACTTCCAAGAACCCAAGCTCCTGCACTATCACACTACCCTCCCCTTCTATCTAGGAAGATGGGGACCGAGGAGGATGAAAGAGCGATCCGGAACGCGCTGACCATGTAGGAGATCAGCAAAGTGCGCCCGTGGCAAGAAGAAGTTGAAGAGAACGACGAAGCACGCCGAGGCTACGTGAAAGAGTTGAGGAAGATCCGCCCTCTTGCAGATGAAAAACTTAATGCATCTTGATATATTTTTTTATTTAGAGAGATGTTGCTTGTATGACAAAAAGTTGGAGTTTTGTGAATTCATTTTTCATTAAGCCTGATTGAATGAGATGAGATTGTCTCAGTTGAATGAGCAAGAGTTTTGTGGCTTGATCGTCTGGAATGATGTGAACAGGCAGAGCCTCTGGAGTATGTAACGGATGTGCATTGGGCCGCTACAAAGAAACGACGGTCTGACGATAGGCCGTCAGAATGGAAGCACGAAGAACCCTGTTCTCTGAGGGATGTAACGGTCAAGACTCAGGCCGTTAGAGTAAGTAACGGTCCTAACCTTGGCCGTTAGAATGATGGCTGCTGAAAGAAAGAAAGCTTATGCAAGAAGAGGAGTGACGGTAGGGATATGACCGTTAGATGACTGTAGCGGTCTGGTGATGACGCGTTACAGCCTTTGAATCTGCATAATTGTGAGCCTCTCACTTTGATCTTGATCTTGTGTTCTGCGCACACTTTAAACATGAAACAAGTTAGATCTGCTCTTAGACTCAACCCCTTGCCTTGAAGCAAGTTAGATAATGACCGTTTCTCAATATTTGGTCAAGGGGTGGAGCCTTGTTAAAATAGGCAGAAAACATAATAAAAATAATGCAATGCATGCAATGCATATGATGGTGTTTTTCGAGGGTTTTGGAGAATATCTGATTTTTGTGAGACTTTGAAAATATTTGATTTGTTTGGGTTTTGAAAATATTTGATGTTTTTTTTTGGATTTTGGAAATATTTGATTTTTTTTGGATTCTGAAAAATATTAAATTTGTTTGGATTTTAAAAATGTTTGATTTTTTTTTGATTTTGGAAAACCAGTGCTTCCCCAGCAGCGTGAGCCCTTCCTTGTTGATATCGAGTCCGGGGGTGGGTGTGAGAGAAGATGACGACCCCTGGACAAGGTCCAAATTGTCATGACGGTGTTTCTGCCAGGGCCATACCCAGGGTACTAATCTTGGTCCTAAAAGAAAAATAGAATACGGGGGGTAAGCTTTAGGCCAGATATAGAAGTTTTTTAAGACTTGATTTCCTTTCCGTACAACCCTTTAGAGATTTGGTCTGTTGTGCCGGGGCTTTGAGTCCGTCATCGAACCTTAATCCACCCTAGGCATGCATGCGACCGGGCTCATAACGTCCCGCGGGGAACTGTACTGCCACTCTTGTCATGCCTAGCTTTTCTTGCTTTGCCTTTCTGGAGCTTTGGAATTCATAATTCATACTATATTGACTTTGAGGTGGTGCTTTTGATTTTGTCATAGAGATTGCCCCTTCGCTGTCTCTTTTGTTTCTTGTGGCGTCAGGTCATAACGGACTGCCCCTATTTGAGACCTCCTCTCGTGAGGGTGTTTGGATCGGTTATCGCCTCCTTATTCTCTTCTTGCCCCTGGTTTTAGCTGAAGGAAGAAACGGACAGGGACCTTGACTTTCCCCCAAAGCATGGCCAAGGAGAAACGTTGTCCTTTCTCAACGTGGAAAACCTGACCAGGGACGTCGTGTAGTGTGTGATTGCCTCACTCGGGACTCCTTTAGTGACAGGAGGAGCATCTTGCTGCCGGGGTAGCACATGGTTAGACTCTAAGGAAAGAAACGTTTAAGATACAACCCATTCCACGGGTGAGAGAGCTCCTCACCTTCCGCGTTTACTAAACAGTAAGCATTTCCCAGATAAGCTTCTTTTACGACAAACGGCCCTTCCCAATTAGGTTGTAATTTAGACCTAGGACCTACAGACCGAATGAATTTTCGTTTCAAAACCATATCACCCTTTTGAAACTTACGTTCGATTACCTTCTTTTGAAAATAACGCGAAACCCTCTTTTGATAAACGGATACATGATCGGCCGCATTCATCCTCTTCTCATCTAAGAGTTCCAACTGAACCAGCAACGCCTCTCGACGTTCATCGAGATTAAGTTCCTTATCAAGCTGCACTCTAAGGGAAGGGATCAGGATCTCATATGGGAGCACCGCCTCCATCCCGTAGGTAAGAGAATAGGGAGTTTGTCCCGTAGGGGTACGGACGGAGGTGCGGTAAGCCCACAGAGCTTCCACTAATCTTTCTGGCCAATCAGAAAACTTATGAGCTTCACATGTTTTCTTGATGATTTTAAGAAGAGTTTTATTAGTGGCCTCGGCTTGACCGTTGCCTTGAGGATAATATGGAGATGAATGATGCAATGCAATATTGAACTTCTTACATAGGTCCTTGAGCTCTTGAGAAACGAACTGGGGTCCGTTGTCGGTGATGATGCTGCTTGGCACTCCGAACCGTGAGATGATATTCTTCATAATAAAGCGGCACACCGTTGTAGCTTTGATCTCTGCGTACGCCTCGGCTTCAGCCCACTTGGTGAAGTACTCAGTGGCGGTAAGGATAAAGGATTTCTGCTTGATCTGGGAATTAGGATCACCGAGCGGGCCGACAACGTCAAAGGCCCACATAGAGAATGGCCAAGGAGCGGTCATAGGATGGAGAGACGAAGCTGGAGAATGAATTTTATCAGCGTGGAGTTGGCACTTAAGACACCTCCGGACATAGAGGGAGCAATCTTCCTCTAGAGTGGGCCAATAGTAGCCCTGCCTTAGGATCTTCTTCGCTAGAGCCTGGCCATTGACATGACCCCCACACTCACTAGAATGGGCTGCTTCAGCCACCTTCCAAACTTCAACATCATCTAAGCATCTCATGAGCATCCCATTAGTAGCGCGCCTGTACAGTTCTCCTGCGACAATAGTATACCTTGCGGCGGCTCTTCTGATTGACTTGCGTTGCTCAACAGTTGCCCCTTCTGGGAACAATCCCTCCTTACAAAACAACTCGATTTCATGATACCAAGGCAACTCTTCTTCGTCCAGGATCTCTTCTAGCTCTGTTAAAGATACTTCCTTAAGATCTTCCTTCTCAGCTCTTGCCTCTACAGATTTCCTAAGATTGATGAACCAAGGGTCCTGAAGAGAGGGTGCGTCCAATCTCTGAATGACGATAGTCTCAGTGCTCCGACTGAGAGGGAAAGATAGGGAAGAAGCAAGGGATGCCAGAGCATCAGCTAGAATGTTCTGAGAACGGGGAGTATGGATATAGATCAGCTTACGGAATTGCCTGGCAAGGAGCGTGACCAGATCTTGATAAGGTTTGAGCTTGGGGTCACGAGTACGGTAAGTGGACAGAACTTGCCGTAGGACGAGCTGAGAATCTCCTATAATGTTTAAATAACGCGCGCCTAGGAGATAGGCATGCTTCAATCCGGCCAGGAGAGCCTCATACTCAGCGATGTTGTTGGTAGCAGGAAATCGAAGTTGATAAGCAAAGGGAATGGTCACCCCCTCTGGAGTAAGCAGAACAGCACCGATCCCTCGGCCTTGAGAATTGAGTGCACCGTCGAAGTGCAGAGACCAAAAGGGGTGATGAGAGATAACAGAAAGATGCTCATCAGGGAAATCGTCCTGGATGGAATCGGTGTGAGGAATGGGGAGATGAGCGAGATGCTCAGCAATGGCATATCCTTTGACCGCCTTCTGAACAACAAAGGTGATGTCGAATTGAGAGAGGAAGCTCTGCCAGCGAGCTAACCTACTAGAAAGGACGGGCTTTTCTAAGAGATAGCGAATCGGGTCCATTCTAGAGATCAACCTAACTGGGTGGGCAAGAAAATAGTGTTTAAGCTTCTGAGCTACCCACACTAAGGTGGCACAAGTCTTCTCCATAGCGGTGTATCTGGACTCAGCTGGGTTGAATAACCGAGAGAGGTAATACGCAGCCCGCTCTTTTCCTTCATCATCCACTTGTGCTAAGACCGCCCCTAGGGAGTCCTCAATGACCGAGATATATAGGATTAGGGGTTTCCTAGGGACAGAGGTTGCAAAACCGGGGGATTGGACAGATATTCCTTCAAGTCCTCGTAGGCCTTCTGACAATCTTCATTCCATTCAAATTTAACCCCCGCCTTAAGCAATTCATAAAATGGACGGCACCTTTGAGAATGTTGGGATATGAACCTTCTAATGAATTGCAATCTACCAATCAATCCTCGAAGTTCCGTAATGTTCTTAGGCGGAGGCATATCCATGACGGCTTGTGCTTTGTTAGGATCAATCTGGATCCCCCGTTTGCTCACTATAAAGCCTAGCAGCTTCCCTGAGGAGACTCCGAATACACACTTCTTCGGATTCATCTTAAGCTTGTACTCCCTGGCTCTTTGCAGTACCTTAGCCAGAATAGAGGGGTGTTCTTCTTTGGTTCTTGACTTCACCAGAATGTCATCCACGCAAGCTTCCATATAGATGTGCATCATGTCGTGGAAGATGGCCATCATCGCCCTTTGATAGGTAGCTCCCGCGTTCTTCAGACCGAACGGCATAACCACATAACAGTACGTGCCCCAGGGCGTGGTGAAGGAGGTTTTCTCCTGATCTTCTGGAGCGAGACAGATTTAATTATATCCTGAGTAACCATCCATAAATGACAACGATTCGTACCCGGCGGTACTGTCGACCAAGACATCAATGTGAGGCAGCGGGAAATCATCCTTGGGACATGCTTTATTGAGATCCCTGAAATCGATGCAAATACGCACCTTTCCATCCTTCTTGATGACAGGGACTATGTTTGCCACCCACTGAGGATATAGAACAACTCTGATGAATCTGGCCTTATATAACTTGTCAACTTCTTCCTTGATCCTCAAGGCCATGTGGGGGTGAAATCTTCTTGACCGTTGTTTGACAGGTGTTGCCCCTGGTTTAAGCACGAGTCGATGTTCCACTAAAGATGGGTCAAGACCTGGCATGTCCTCATAAGACCAGGCGAAGGAATCGCTATATTCTCTTAGAACTTTGATCAAATCTTCTTCTACTTGTGGAGGGAGATTAGCAGCAATAATGATGGGCCTGGGGTCTTCTTCGGTTCCCAGATTGATTTCTTTCGTAGGTTCATCCACTGCTGATGACGGCTCGTCGAATTTCTTAAGTCCTTGCGCGTACAGATCAGCAGTGTCATCTACATCGCTGTCCTCATTAACCGGATCTTTTTCACCCAGGATTTCATAGACGCCGAGTCCGTCATCGCCCCACGCCCCTTCTATTTCTTCTTCATCCTTAATCGTAATTGCCGTAGCAACAAATTCTGGACATTTTAAAAGGGCATGACAGTGCTGAGCTAGGTCTTGCAAGAACCTATCAGGAACAGATTTGGGAGGACGCACAAGCGGGCGCGGCTCAGAGGAGGAAGAACAAGACCCTACTTCTTTAGACCTAACTAATTCTACTTCCCTAGACTCGATAGACCCTAATCCTAACCTAGGAGAAAGGAGTCCTAGTGGAAGGGAAGGAGCAGGGGACTCGTGCCCCTGGGATGAGGATGGAGACAGGGTAGCATAATCTTCCACTGAAATCTCCATTTTGAATTTGACGTTTTTTTTGGAGATCAGCAGAGACTATACAGCAAGATGGAGGAGGCGGGAGCTGCATAGGGAATAGCTCGGGGAAGATGCAGTCAAAGAAGGGATCGGAAGATGAGAACCACATCTCGTGGAGTTGGGCGTTGGGAGGAGGAGGGGTGAATAGAGTGGATAGATCAATGGGCGGGCAGTGCCCGCAAGCGCAAGGAACAAATAGAATCTCGGGCGGATCAACGAAGGATGGATTTACCATGATAGGAGGAAGACGGGGTAAGAACTCCCATTGCTGGAGGAGAGATTGAAAGCGGGAGGGAGACCAAGAAAAGACAATCGGCGAGCTCCCCTCCTTCCGCGGATCATCGTCTGGCCGCTTCTTCGGTCTCCATTGCATGAGCCGAACCTCTTGCTTTTTTTGGCAGTCTTCTTCATGAAACAACCCCTGAAGGGTTTGACCATAATCAAGCATATCATGTTCTGGCCTTTTTAGTGCCGGCGGAGGACTGGCAATCGGACATACTGTACTTCTCTCTAACGGAGCTGGCTGCAGAGCTAACGTGCCGGGCTGGAGAGGCCCTCGGACAAAGTGCTGGCGGTAGTCCCAGGTGAGTGGCCCAGAATCACCCATCATAGATAATGCGGTTTCTTTGTAGCCAAGACCTCTCCTGCCCATCTTTCTTCCCTTGGGTATGGGCTTGGTCATTCCTTGTAATTGTGCACCGAGGCCTCTCCCCGGTTGGTAGCCCAGTTTCAGTATAATGTTCCAGCCTTTTGAGTCTCGGATCTGGGGCTTCATCTTGATGTTAACTGGAGTAGTGATGGGCCTAGGAGGTGTATAAGCCCAAGGGAAGTTTAAATCCAGCACTGATATGACGGGTCGGCTGCTTGGCCAAAGTGTAGGAAGAATCTGTTCTGAAATGGCCTTAACCGATTGCACTGTAGATAGGCTTTTGACCTTGACGACCCTCCCTTGGAAAGGGAATTTGACGCACTGATGTGCGGTGGAGGGCACGGCACCGAGCGTATCCAGCCATGGACGACCCAAGATAGCCTTGAACATAGGGTCGATGTCTAGTACATAGAATTCCACGGCCATTGTAAGGGGTCCGAGCTCTGCTTGGATAGTGACCACCCCGTGACATGCTCGCCTTGAGTTGTCATATGCTGCTATAGTGGTAGGGGTAGGTCGTAATAACTCTTCAGATATGTTGCAAGCTCGGAGGGTACTGAGTGGGCACACATTGATTGAAGCCCCTGTGTCAACCAGCGCTGCTTCAATGCTGACTTTGTTCAGGGTGATTGTAATGCAGAGCGGCATTTGCCGAGCTTCCGGGAGTGCTAGCTCGGATTCTGAAAATGTGATTGCCGGCCCTTTGGAAATAGTTGCTAGGGGCGTTGGTAAGCTGTCGACTGCCATGTCTTCGCTAACCATTACCTTCTGTAAGAAATCTCTCAGTGCATCCTGATGAAGGGTAGACCTTTTGATCAGCTCCAGCACAGATATTTTAGTGGGCACTCGATCCAGATGATGCAGCAAGTCATATTGAGTACCCGGTAAAGGTTCAGTTTCTGCCTGCTCGACCGTCGGCTGAGAATACTGGGGATTGGAAGTAGTAGGGTAGTTCCGATGGAACATCTTCCCACTTCTTAAAGCACAACTTGTAGCGGCCGCGGCATCGGTGGATAGTATGATGGGCCCTGCGGGGTGGATGAGCGGTGTAGGCTGTGTAGGGGAGATGATTTGGTGGGGTGTGAGGTTGGTGATGGTGGTGAGTGGTGGTGAGCGGATGAGGAGTGAAGGATTGATGGAAGGTGGGATGGTGATGGTGGATGGTACGGATGGAGGGAGTGTTGGTGGAGGAGTCAAGACAGGTGATAGGTTAGGCGATGGCGTGATGATGGTAGCAGAGGCAAGTGGCGAAGGGTATGACGGAGTGGTGGGTGGTAGTGAATTTGTTGGAGCAGGCGTAAACGGGAGGACAAGTGGAGAGGGTATTGGGTGTGAAGGAAGGACGAAGGAGGGGGTAAGAGGATTGCGGTGGTTGTGGTGGAGGGCCATGACTTGCGGTGTGGCGCCCTCGTCATCAAAAGACCACTCGGCACTAGGGGCCGGAGGTTGAACTACGTTCACTTGAGCCGGGGCCGGCGGCTGGGGTTGCTGTGGAGCAGGCAGATGACTTGGCATCGGATCTTGATGGATCCCCAGATCCTGAGCCTGTTGTAGTTGCTGTTGTGGTGGTAGCTGATGTGGCTGCGGTGCTGGATGCTGCTGCACTTGCTGCCTTGGCGGCTGCCTTCTTTTCTCTTTGATTTCAACAATGGCCCGATGCATCTCGGCCCAATCGATTCTCTGCCCTTCATGGAGATCGTATACCAGATCCCGGAACTGATAACATCCTTCGATAGTGTGGCCTGGCTGCCTATGGAACATGCAATATTTCGTTTGATCAACGGCTGGGTTCCAGTTAGGCCGTTCCGGAGGAAGTTGAATTGCATTCACCGACATAAGAGCCGAGAAGATATCCGTGAGGGTCTCTGGCAGTGGAGGATATTGTGCTCTCTTGGGAGCCGGACGCTTGTTGTTCGGATTGTTGTTATAGCCGTTGGGTGGAGGGACATTATGGTATTGCGGAGGTGGTGGTTGTTGCTGTGGAGCGATGAAGGCGTTTTGTGGAACGGTGAAGGCAGGCGGAGGGTTTTGTGGAGCGGCTTGAAAGTTCTGTGAAGCGGGATTTTGTGGAGTGCGGGGGTTTTGGGGGAAGCGGAATGGTGCGGCTTGGAATGGAAAGGCAACGGCTTGTACCTGTTCGTTTGTCTGGACCCCCTCGGTGACCGGCCCTTGTGGTTTCTTGTGATATTTGGGCTTTTGGTTTTCAAATAGGGCATGTATGGGAGAATCCTTTAACTGGGTTTGTATGAAGCGCGCCCGGCTGTAGAGTTGATGCATGTTAGCTATATCATTCATTGCCAGGATGTTCCTGAAGGTCGGGGTAGCATTTGAAATGAGCAGCTTGACCTTCTCTTCCTCCGGAATGTGGCCAGGCACTCTAGCAGCCATCTGTCTCCACCTGTCTGCATAAGTGGCGAACTCCTCATCTGGCTTCATCTTCTCGGCTACTAGATCTGTAAATGAGTATTCCGGGCCGACCCTGTCTTGGAACCGCTGGATAAATTTGTCCTTTACTACCTTGAAACTTTCAGCTTCTTCTAGCGGCAAAGAGTAGAACCACTCCAGAGCAACACCATCCAAAGATCGGCGGAATAAGTACGCCATAAGGCGATCATCATATTGGAACTGCGCCGACTCATATAGAAAATCCCTCACATGAATGAAGGGATTGCCGTTCCCATCGTACTTGCGGTAGTTAGGGAGTTCCGATTGCGGAGGGAACCGAATGTTCTGAAAGCTCGGGACAGGAACATCTGCCAAAGATTGTGGGCCAACCCGCTTCTGGAGGAAATCGAGTTGTTGCTGCATGGTGGCCCATTTATCAAGCAAGTCCTGCTCTCGGGAGGGAGCAGGGGTAGTGAAGGACGCTGATTGAATTTGGGGAGCAGATGGAACGATTGTGGCAGAAGGTGGAAGCCCATAGGCAGGAGTGGAGGAATAAACAGTGGAGATGGGGGGCCCATAAGAAGAATATTGGGCCTGAGACTGGCCCAGATTAGAATGGGCTTGAGCCACCCCTTGCTGAGGGCGCAAGAAATCTGAAGGGCCCATGAGAACTTGCGGAGCTATCGGGCCCGATGTATGATGATCTACCTGAGCAAAGGAAGGGACTGGTGACTTCCCTTTATCAAAAGATTGATAGGCTGAGTTGGAAGATTGGCCCGTCTCCATGCCTGTGAAAGTGATGGTCCGGGGTTGGACCGGGGTGAGATCAATCGGAGTAGGCTGGACAGAGGGCCCACTAATTCTAGATGGATCGATAGGAGGGTTGGATTTAGAAGGAGGTGCGTTGGACCCTTGCATGGCCTGATAAAGAACTTGAAGTTGGGTCGGATCCAATTGGGCCATCATCTGAAGAATGGAGCCCGCGGAAGGAGTGGAGAGAGAAGGGGTAGCTTGACCACCTTCTATAGAAGTGGAGGATGGAAGAGGGGTAGTCCCCTCTCCAGAAGAAAAGGTGATAACCCTAGGAGGGTTTTCAAGGAGCCCTTGAGGAAGAGAGTCCTCTTGGGAACGGGGAGGATTGAATGATGCCATGGCGGACTCGAAGAGAGGATTGGAATAGCACGTGAAGAAGGAATTGAGCCCAGGAGATGATTCGGATGGACGAAAACAACTCCACATGCAACGAACAACCTTGACGATGCAAACAATCAACACAAACAATCACACAATGAGCAACCAAACTCGGATGTTTTAACAAAAGATGTAAGTGATAAAAGATGAAGACACCCCAAGTCAACCAAGTTGTTTAAGATGATGCAGCAAGATTCTTGTGATTTCTCCTTCGGAACTTTAGTGAATTGATTGAAATGTGCTCTCAACAATGGGTTCCTAACAGGAGATGGGTATGGGACTTGTCTTGACTCTAAGTGTAATCACTCCTTCACTTATGCAACCCTAGACACGGGGTGGGAAAGATACAACCAGCCCGGCGTCCGTGTGGGAATCCACGGCTCGCGGGGACTTATGGAGGTCCCTGGTGTGATTTCCTAGTCGGCCCCAAGGAATATGGAGACGAGAGGTCCTCACAACAAGGTAGGAAAATGCAATCTAAGATATGAATGTATGAATGCCCCTATGTGCACCGGAGTGCATGCAAAGTCTAGCCTACGATCTAACAAACAATGATGCACGCAATGATATGGAGATATGAAACAAAGCAAGGAGGAAGTCAAGTATCACCCAAGCAAAGAGTCACAGCAGAAACTGCGGAAATAAATGCACCTCGGATGCGTACCTGTCTGGAGTATAACGGTCGAGGAACCCTGCGTCAGAATAAAATAACGGTCGAAGACCAGACCGCCAGAAGTAATATAACGCAGGGAGATAGGACCGTCAAATGAGCCAGAAAGCCAAAATCAACCAGAAGTAACAGGAAAAGACCGTGAAAACTCTCGCAGCAGAACAGATGTGGCGGTCTAATGACCCTGCGTCAGAGAACTCCAACGCAGGGACACAAGGCCGTCAGAACGCTCAGAAAACCAGGATTTAACAGGAAATAAGAGGAAAACGGGAGGGGAACAACACAAGAGATGATGGCAGGTTTAACAGGAATCAAAAGCACGATTGGCACAAGTTGTCCCACCGTGATCGCCAAAAAATTATCTGTTGATTTTATTTTGCTTCTCTATCTTCTTTTTCTTGGGGTCTTAATGATGATATGTAGCAAGATGACAAGCAAATAATCAAAGATCTGCACTCAACCTATGAACATGTGATCATGAACCTAGGCAACCAAAGCAAGCTGTAGCATGGGCATGCTATCTCAACCAAACTAAGCTAAGGAATAAAGGAAAAACACACGCCGGGGCGTGGAGCAAGGAGTAAATAGAAACACACCGCAAGGGGTGGAACAAGCAAGGAAATAAAAGATGTGAGATGCGAAAGAGAAAGCTAATGCCCAATACTTAAGAAAGATGTGATCGCCACCAAAGTAAAAACAAGCCAAAGATCTGAAAATACCTTGGAAATAGGTGGATGAAGCACCCGCCCACAGGAGAGGAAAGATCAAAGAAACCTGCAGGTCAGCTGAAAGTAACGGTCAAAACCCTGTGCGTCACTTGAAAGTGACGGTCGCTCGATAGACCGCTGGAAGAATATGACGCGCCTGAACCAGACCGTCAAATAACCTGCAGTAGCAAAGCGTGAATCCTTTTAACTCCAACTCTTCCAGCCGGCTAGAAGACTTGGGCCTCGTGCTGGTGGACCTGTAAACCTGCCAAAGACGTGGAAAGCAAGAACAGACAACCCAAATTAGCCCTTTAGACAATATAGCATCAATTCTTCAACAAACACAATATCATCAAAAGGAAAGGGAAATACCGGGAGGTTTTGGTTTTTTAACCCCTCTGGGCGTTTTAAAAGATTGGGAGGAAGTTTAGATGATGAAAACCAGTGAAAAACGTGGAGAAAGGAGAGAAATAATGCTTATGATGAAAGGGAGATGGAAAAGGAATTCAATATGTAAATATGAACTTTGAAACCAAGAGGAACAGATACTCCCTTCACCAGGCAGCCAACAAACTTGAGAAGCACTTCTCCTTGATCAAACGTGGCTCTAAAATGCGGCAGCACTTCGACGCAACTCCCGAATTTTCCTCTCTTTTAGCATAAAGTCAAGGGTTCTATTTATAGACCCTCAAACCCTCAGGTCGAGCAGAGGAAAATCCAGCAAGATAAAGGGATAACTCTTAGCAAATCCTTGAAGATAATATCACCAAGAGTCCATAGAATCAAACAGAAGGTCCTGAGGATCAGATTTGGAAGAGATATCGTCAATCCAAGTTCTTATCTCGACCACGGAGTAGCAGAGAAAAGGCCTGAACTGCTAGGACTCTCTGAAGGAAGTAACGGCTGCACGACAGACCGCTACAGTGAAATAACGCATCAAGGAACATCCGTTACTTTCAACCTTATCTCAAAGAGATAAGATCAACAGGAAGAAGATCAAAACAATAGGACTCTGTAAAGAAAGCAACGGCCAAGGTATAGGGCGTCAGAATGAAACAACGGCTGCACGACAGACCGTTATATTTAACATATAGGCCAAAGGATAAGCTTTGGAACAAGACCTCAAGCTTCAGGACTCTTCAAGGAGTAACGGCCCAGGACCCATCCGTTAGAATGAAGAAACGCGCCTGGGACAGACCGTTATTATCAATGGAGTTCAAAAGAAGGAATGAAGGTTTTGCTAAGCTTTAGTTAAAATGAAATGCCACAAAGAGCCACATCCGATCAAGGAGTCAAGACCCAAGAAATGATCTTCAACTAAACAAAGAGACTCGATGAAGAGTGAACAACTCGGAGCATCATATATAATGAATAAAGAGATGACCCGACTTATTGGTCATAAAACGGGTGTCAACATCCATATTATCAGAGAAGTTCCGAAAGGTAGTCTCGGACTGGTCCAACCTAGGCATAATGGCCAACATCGCCTCATGCAAGGAGTGAAAGTCTCCTGAGGTGGCATCCCGCGTGTTTGCCATAGACATGGGGCGATGGTATTGGGTACCTCGCCCAGTGGGCATGCAAAGACACAAAGACTGGGGTACACGGACTAAAGCAAAGATGATGAACCTAGACTTAATCAAGATCCGGTACCTGGTGGAGTTCCGAGATCCGAAGATCCTCTCACGCGAGTGACTCACCTTCCCGATAGGCGTAACCTAACGTTCGGGCAACACCTTTTGATATACCGAATATTGGGATGCAATGCAACCTTGGACTTAGATGACCCTAGACTTAAACCGACCCTCTGATACCAATTTGATGGGGGACGAGCGACGCGACCGGGCTAAGACGTATGACTGACTCAAAGTCCGGCTAGCACTAGCACACTAAGGGAAGCCGAGCAGCTGACTACCGTGGCGTTCTCTGGGTTGAGACGTCTCTCAACAGCAACTCACTCTAGCCCGACGATCGTCCCTTGCGAGGGAAATGTGGGATCGCAGCGGTTAAGGAACCACTCTCGCCTATGGTAATGCAGTCCGAGCTCGGTGCTCGACTGGAGCTAAGGAACTGGCGCTCACAACTCACAACCACGGCAAATTGAAACTAGCTAAAGGCCCTATTCTCACAAACGCATTATGATAGAAAATATACCAAATAAGCGATGTGAGTGTGGAACGAGGCGGGTAACTCCATGACTAGCGCGTGGGGAAGAAATCCCGGCCGAATCCGACAACCCCAATACACACAATTAATAATCGTATAATCAGAACCTAGTGCCCACTCCACACAAGGAGGTAAAGGGCTACAAACACCAATTTGAGGTTGCTGGAATCTGAGTTGATGGGCCGCACTCACAGGAGGCGAGGAGGCGAGCCGAAGTCAACCGGAAGGCGAAGATCGGCCACCGTTCGGTTCTGCCTGCGCTGGTCACCCTACACAGCAAATTTGCGGACACCGGTATGCCAAGATCCGACGTCCGATCGGGGTGCCGTTTGTTGGAGAACGTCGACGACATGATGAAGATTCTCTACTCCGAAGGGCGTGATCAGATCTTACCAGATCTGGGTGCAGCAGCGACTGTTCTCAGCCTCAGGTTCTACACACACAGAACTGCACAGGAAGACAAATAATTACTGGAAAAATGGTTTCCGGTGTCAGAATGAGGTGCCGTTTGTTGCAGATTGCCGGCGACATCTAGAGGAAGGATCTGACCAAGGGGTTTGGTCAGATCGGCAAAGAGGAGGGCGGTGAATCTTTTGGAAGTTGCCTCTTCTTCTGGGTCAGATCTGCATAGGGTGGTCGGCACAATCCCACGAGAGTCTCACCCACGGCCAGCACCGATCTCAGAACGACACGAGCTTTGCGGCAACACGAAGAGGACAAAAAATCCTACAATTCATCAAGATCTCAGAACCAGAGAGTTTGGAAGTAGATCTGGAGAAATTTGGGATCAGGAAACTGAGGATCTGGACTGCAGGCTCGGGCAGATTTGCGCGACTTCACGAGGAGAATTGTTGCCGGCGGTCTGGAGCTCCGATCGACGTGAAACCGATGCCAACTTCTTTCTGCAGAAGCTTCACTGAGAATTTTCTTAGAATCAGATATGAAGAGGATATGGAGGATAGATGGGTGAGTCACACACCCAAGAGAATCCCGTCACAGGATTTGATCAAGGGTATCACACCCAAGAGGAGGAAGAGAATCACTCTCTTAACATAATCTTCTCTCATAAAAACTTCATTAACTTCTCAAATAACACTATACATGTGATTATATAGGGAATGGCAAGGGGAGGGGGGCTGGGAAATGCGTGGGAGAGAGGGGAGGGAGAGGGGGTGCAGCCCCTTGACTTAGGTGGAGGAGGGAGACAAAGGGGGAGGGGGAGGAAGTTTCCTTCCTTCGAAAATGGGAGGGAGGGGAGTCAAGCTACGTAGGTGACAACCTCCCTCTTGGACCAAGAAGGGGGGAGTCCCTTTCCAAGCCTCCAAGCCTCCATTCTCTTAGCCCCTTTCACACCTAGCACACTAATCTCATGACTTGTTCACATTTAACCCCATTTGACCCATTCATACTCCCGGTGTACAAGTATTAACAATAATTATAGAAATAGTTTTAAGGCCCACTCCACGCAGGGAGGTAAAAGGCATCAATGTGGGACCTGGGAGTAGCGAACTCGGGTTGACGGGCAGCAATTTGGACGGTTCTCGGGCCGAAGATGGGCTGCTGCTTAGAACGGTTCTGCGAGGCCCACGGGACAGCAGGCGGGTCTGGCTGCTGGGACCGCGGTGCCCAGGCGTCTCCTTGCTACGATGACTTGCTGGGACGCTATTGATGGGTTGCCGAGCGATCTCCGGGAGCGGCGGTTGCCGAAGGTATCCTGGCGTATTTTACCAGGATTTACCGATGGACTGATTTGCTGGCCTGTCCACGGATCTGAACTGTGCGCCTCCACGAAAAGAATTTATGCGGCCAGATCCGGTGTCGGATTGACGTAAAATTGGTACCGATGGATAGAGGACTCAGAGGGCTACGCCATATAAAATTTTTAGATCCATCAAGTGAATGGATTGAAAATGAAAATGACTGTTCCACAAAGATTTTCTGCTAGCTCAAATTGACAGACACACAAGATAGACTGAGTTTTCCATGAAAATGAATTTTGACCAATAGGAAAACGATAGATCTAAACTCTAGAAAAATTATGGGTGGAAGGGGAGTAAGTGAGGAACATGTATGATTTTTTTGGGGATTTATGGAGATGTATAACGGGGCGGGAAAAATAGAAGAACATACTCCTATCCTGCAGATCTGCTGATTGACAGACTGTCAGGGGTGGAACAAAAAATACGAGAAAAATACTAAATAACCTCTGATTGACACGAAATTTAAAATGGAGACTGGAAATAACAAGAATAACAAACACTCAAAATTACAGCGCGATCAGATTTCTTGATTTGGAGATAAAAATTAGGCTTCAACCTTTTGTCCTGATCTGGACAGAACTTCGACGCGATGGCGGTGGCGGTGCAACGGCGTCTCGATGGCGGCGGCGGCGGCGGTGCTGAGCTTCTCACTCAGAGAGGGGAGGGGAGGAGGCTTAACACCTCAATAAATTCATAGAACTCCATCTGCAAGGGGGGTGGGAGAGAGAAAGGGGTGCCCTTGGGCTTGCTCTTGGCAAAAATGCTTAATTCTTCATTAAAAACTCTAATGACACTATACATAGGCTTATATAGAGAATGGCAAGGGGTGGGGGGCTGAGAATTTTGTGGGAGAGAGGGGAGGGGTGAATTAGGGATAGCTTTTTCTTCTCCCATGTGGTCAAATGACCAAATTAAATAAAAATACAACATGGAATAAACTATATTATAATGGGGAAGCATCTTGGACTTTGCTTAGTCCAAGTTTGAATTTTCTTCCACCTTGTCCCCCCTTGGCCCAAGTCCAATCTTGGACTTTGAACTAGCCCCACATGGGCCCTAGAACCTAGGTGGACCAATGGGAAAGAGGGTGGGGGACCCTGTTGGACCCACTGACAATTTATATAGAAATCTAAAGACTTTAAAGACTAATCCTTTGGCTTATAATACCTTACAATTGTAAACCCAATTAGCCAAGGGTATAAATACAAATAAAAGGGCACAAATATAAAAATAAAATGTACGTGCTCAGAGTTGATTCCCATCATATCTCTAACAAATGAAAAAAGAGCCCGCTATCCGGGGTAACAATAAGCAACCTATGACCCTGAACTAGACCCACTAGCTAACTTGGCCTTTTGGGCCCAATTAACTGACCCACTAAGAACTAAATGCTAATTAAAGGAAAATTACATCATAATGAAAGTGAAAAGCCCAAAAATTAGACGGGCCCAGCCTAATGTGCCATGGGATGGGAGTGACCTCTCTACCAACGGGGCAGGTCCACTAAGCCCCCACTTTGATGCCCTCATCATTAATGTTTTAAAACTTTTAAAGTTTGAGTTCGTGTGTGGTTTTGTCCCACATTGGAAGATGAAAAAGTTTTCATCTACTTTTAGTTAGGACTCTTGGCTACCTTGTGTTCTCGTTCGGAGAGACTATGGTAGTTGGGCTATTTGAGCTTGTGGACTCTTTGGGCTTCATCCTCTATCACACATGCTCGCGTATTGCCTTGCCTTGCTGATGTCGTGTCGTGTGCGCATGTCATATTTGACATTTATTTTTCTTTTATTTTTTGACCATTTGACCGAGTGTCTCTTAGATTCTCTCCACGTATCCTCGGATTCTCTCCAGCATCCCTTTGGAATGGGAGCATCTATTCGTGTGCTTGACCTATTTTAGACTCCGTTGGGAGTCTATTTAGGGGAGTAGTTCTTACTAGGGTTGGGCCAATGCGAATTGACCTTTCTCTCATCTCTTCCTCTCTGTCATCTTTCTCCATAAGAGCTTGAAGTGGTCTTTGTGGTGTTCGCCTTGGCGTCATAACTTATAGTGCACCTTTGCGCTACCATCGTTTGGGTCGTCGTATCTTGGGAGAAGTTTCGTCGTGGAGCCTATTGCACCGTGCGGGGATGAAACGACTCTAAAGAAAGTGACATATCGCTGTGGACGGACGTTACACGATCTAAAAACGGGGAAGAAAACACGCGCGCTTAAAGAGGATGCAAAGAAGGACTCCCTGAGAGGATTGTCTCTACGGGATTTGAACGAGGAAACACACGGAATGGAAAACACACGGAATGGAAAGATACAATTGGATAGAAATGGAGATGCTAGAAATTAAAATGACGTTAATGAAACCTTCGCGAGAACTTGTTCTCTACGGGGTTTGAACAAAAATAAAAATAGTAGAATTAAACCACCGCGAGAACTTGTTCTCCGCAGGATTTGAACAGAAATAAAAGGATGAGGGGTGTACTGAAATTAAAAGTACTGAAATTAAATATGTTGAATTGAAACGGCCATGGCGGGAAATGACTCACCGCGGACCTTATTGGGTTAGAGTTAGAGTTAGAATTAGAGTCAGAGTCAGAGTCAGAGCCAAAACCAGAGTCAGAGTCGGTGTAACGTCCGAGAATTTTCTAAGAATTTTTCAGATTAAAAATGTAATTATATAATTACTAAGCATTTAATGGGCTATTAATTGAATTATAATGAATTAGATTTAAGCCCTATATTAATCCAAGAGGATTAGGCCCATATAATAAACCTAATAGGCCCAAAAGGATTGTTTTGGACCTTAGCCCATGTTCTAGAAGCTAGGAATGAGCTTAATCACGAATAAAGAAGATAATTACTCCTTGGAATATAAATAAAAGGATAATATTGGGCATAATAACAAAAGAGTTTGAAGCATTTCAAATTCGGCGCCCACAGCATAAAACGGTCTATCACGAGACTGCTAACAGAAGAAAACGGTCGCCAAAGGACTGCTAACGACCTGCAGATTACGTGAGAGAGGGAAAACGTGAAAAGGTTATATTTTTAGCATCCAAATCATCTTGGATCGACCCTATCGGCTAATTAGATAAGTCTAGAAGGATTGTAGATCGAATTGAAAGTCTAATTGGGACTCTAAGTTCGTTCGAATCCTCAAACCCTAGCTAAAACCTATAAATAGCTCCCAGATTTGGCATGGGCGACCCTTACTTTTGGCACACATGGAACTCAGGTAAGGAGGATGAATTAGTGGTAAGTTTCTTCTAGAATTTGTTTATTTTAGTTAGAACTAACTACTCTCCAATTTCGTGTCAGGAGATCAAGCCTACAGGAAGTTAGAGTCTTCTAAAGTTGCTGATCCTGCCTTAAGAACTCAGGAATTAGTGCATCTGACCTAAGAAGATCAAGAAATTCGGAACCCTAAATAAGGTATTTAGCGAAAGTGTCTTTAGAACTTTATGTTCCCCTTCATATCTCCTATCTACCCTTAAAATTTCACATCCATAGGTCAAGGGAATCAGGAGATAGAGGGACATGAAGTTGCTGGTTTAGCACAAGAAAATGAAGGAACTAGGGCTTGATTCCAATCACAAATTTGAAGTCTAGGAGCATTATTAAAGGTAGGTTATCTCATGAAAGGCTCAACTTTATGTCAGAAATAAAAGCCCTCTTGTTTCATTCGTTTTCATACATTATATCTTGAGAATTTCATGTTTTTACTAGAACTATGCATCTAGTTTAGTCTTCATGCATAATACTTAGCCTAATGAAGAGAAAAATGGAATTCCTTGTTGTTTATACAAATCTATGCATATAGTTGGCCTATATATGATCTATTATGATTATGGAAGTTTATACATGTTGATTTCCATGCATGATGTATCTTAGATTAGTATTTTATATTGTTTTCATTGAACTCAGTTTTACACAGGAAGAAACGGTCTTTCTCTCGACCGCTAGGGAAATCTAACGGTCATACGATAGACCGCTAGCTAGAGAGTAACAGTCCTATATTGGACCGCTTTATGTTTCTGATTTTGTAATATCGGTAACTCGAACAATATTGTAGAATTAACCATAGTTAATATATATTAAGCCTAGTTAACTAAGTTTATTCCTATTTTAAGTACTGGTTTTATATACTTAGTTGATTACATTGTTTATCATAATGGATTTCATGTTTTTATGTACGTTTGGTATTATTTTAACTTATGTTAATTTGTGTCCAAACTCATATATTTTGTAAGAAATACATGTTTCAAATGATAGATGATTCATGATCACTATTTTAACATGGTTTTACATGATTCTCTTTCTCTTCTAGAGTCATTTTCATAAGTACATGGCACATATTCCGGTATGTTGTCATTAATTACACTTTGCACATTAGGAACACAATCTTAGACTTGATGACCTCTCCTTTAGATATTTCTTCTAATGGACTAGGAAATCTTGTTTCAAGGCCTTCGTAATTCTCTACGAGCCTAGGATTCCCACTAGGACGCCGAGTTAGTTGTACCATTACAGCCCAATTGTCTAGAAAGCACTTATACCGATGTTTTATATTCTATATTATTAGCGACCTTCTGGTTGACCGCCAAAGACTGCTAGCGACCTTACATTTGATCGCTAATGGATCCTAAACGGTACTACATTTGACCTCTAACACTCCAGATATCCTGTTTTAAAATATCGATCTATCTTATCATTAATGGTCCTGTACTTGACTGCCAGGGAGAAGAGACGGTCCAGTAACTGACTGCTAAAGTTTTGAATTTGATTAACCTGGGGTTTGACTTAAGGGTTGATTTTCCTATGTTCCTAGATGGTCCAATTGATTTTCTAGAACCTGTCACATTATTCCAAAGATACCTAAGTAATTTAGAGAGTTAAAGAATGTACTGTTATGCTGCCGATTTATTTTCCTGGCATAACATGTTATTAAATACATTTATTGAAATATCTTATTCTTAATAGAAACATTCTTATTCTTAGTTACCTTATCTTGGAACTATAGTTGAAATTGTACGTTCTTGGCTATATTATTGTTATAAACGTGGAAGTAGCTTGATTTATACTTGAAGATGCTGTTCGAGCATTGATTGTGTTCAAGGGCTCTATACTAGTCCTCACGGCTGATTGTCGGAAACATACTATATAAACCATAGGGTATGATGCTACTGACGTCGCATTGCGCTGAGAGTATTTTCTTTATAAATAAGTGAAAAGTCACGAAACATGGATGAATATCCACATGAATTCACGAAGTACTTATTACTAAGTGAAGAACACATTCTTACTTGTTACATGACTTTCTAGTGCATAGCCTTCATGGTTATAAAAAGTACATTCTTGTTCATGAAAGGCCATAATTATATTCTTGCTTGATCATACTTACTCAATCATATTCTCAATCTATCTTGTTACTTTGGCTTTATTCGCATGATTCATCGTATTGCATGATTTATCTTATTCTCTAGAGCTAAAACATTAATTACTTTAATATTGTCAATCATGTTGATCCGGAGATACCTACTGGGCAAGTGTGCTCATTACCCTACTTTTCAATCTTTTTCAGAAATTCTAGTGGGTCGGATTTCGATTACTCCAGTGATGGATCCGAGAGCAATTGAAGGATACGTGTCTCGAGAGAAGCCATAGTTATCAAAAGTCTAGTCGAGTCATGATGTAATCCTTATTTTTCTTGAGTCTAGAAGGAGAGTTAAAAGATCTTATTGTACTTTGGTAATTATTTTATGAAGAAATAAAGGTGAAAGTTTGATTAAATTATTGTGCAATTACTTTGTGTGATTGATCTTGCGCTCTGATTATATTGCTTGCTCGAGGCATACTAGATGACTATTCACGTTTCCTCAAATATCTTCTGCTATACATAAATCTCGGGGCGTGACAGTTAAAGTGGTATCAGAGCACTAGGACTAGAAGTCTAAGGGAAAAGTGATGTCATAGGTTAAGTCCAAGGTTTAACGACCCACACCTATAAAACTAGGAAAGAAATTCCTAACCTATGAGAGGGATTGGGAAGAACCTGGGATAAGATAGAAATTAGAATTATTTCTAAAATCAACCCCACTCATTCCATTAGAATTAACAAATTCATTATTCTTCTCATGTACTCTATTTTCATCATAATGGCTCATCGCGTAGATTGGAACGGTATGCAGGAGACCGTCCCTGTTCTTACTCAAGCATTACAAACCATGGCGCAAGCTGGCGCAAGAGCAAGAGCGGGAGATCTACATCGCAATTTTTGGAGCTTAAATCCTCCTCGATTTTTGGGTTCTTCTAATCCCGACGAAGCTGAAAATTGGATAGACGAGATGAACCGCATCTTTGAAGTGATGCAGTGTGCGGATCAAGAGAAGGTTCATTTGGCAACATTTCAATTAAATGAAGATGCCCGTACATAGTGGAAGTTTGTGCCTGCACCATCAACTGATGCACCTTATACATGGGAAGGTTTTCTTACGCTCTTCCGAGTCAAGTACTTTTCTGAGCATATTAAGGAGAGGAAGGCTATGGAATTTACCTCATTACGCCAGGGCATGATGTCAGTAACAGAATATGAACTTCAGTTCTCCAGGCTAGCACCCTATGCTCCTTACTTGATTAGCACTGATTTATTATAGGCTAATCGATTTATGGACGGTTTAAGGCCCGGTTATATTCAACAACTTGGGACCCATAATATACGTACTTACGCGGAGATGGTCCAACGGGCGCATCTGTGCGAAAGGACCTTACAAAAGGTTGAGAAACTAAAAGGGAAGGGAGAGGAGCCTAGCCGAAGGTCAGATCGACATAAGAAGAGAGAGAAGTTCAGTATTACGGAACCCTACAAATACCGTGATAGCAAGAAAAGATCCCGGAATGGGAGTGCTGGTGGTAACCATAAAAACAAGAAAATTAAGGAAGAAGATAAGCAAGTTGCCACAGCTTGTACTTTCTGTGAGAAATTTGGCCACTCAGCCGAAGAGTGCTGGAAGCACCTTGGTGCTTGTTTACGTTGTGGTAGTCGGGAGCACCGCATGCCAGATTGCCCACTTATGAAGGAACTATCTTCTGGGAGTGGACGTAAGCGTCAGGCTCGTTTAAATGCTATTCAGGAAGAGGAAGAAGCGCCCCCGAATGATTGGCTAATGGAAGGTACTATCCAAATCTATTCCCATCCTGCATTCATACTATTTGATACTGGTGCTTCTCATTTTTTTATATCTTCTACTTTTGTAAAAACTTTACCTATTTCATCAGTTCCTTTACCTTCGGACCTTGCTATTACTACATCTTTAGGTCCAGGAACAAAACTTACAAACTACTATCCTGATAGTGAAGTAGTGGTAGAAGGTCACAACCTACCAGCAAACCTCGTATGCCTTGACATGGAGGGCTACGATGCTATCAAGGTGTGGATTGGCTAGTAGACCACGACGCCTACATCAATTGCCGCAACCGAACTATCTCTTTTCGGAAACCTGGTCTTCCAAGGTTTTCCTTCCTTAGTATCAAATATAGGAAGCATCCTGCCATAATTTCATCTCTGCACGCTTGCAAATTAATTTTGCAAGGATGTGTAGCTTTTCTTACTTCCGTAATCCTCACCGAATCCAAGGAGATCGTCTTAAAGGATATTCCTATTGTCAATGAATTTTCGGATGTATTTCCCTCAGATTTGTCCGGTTTACCACCCGAAAGGGAAGTAAACTTCGTTATTGAACTCATTCCTAGAGCAGCACCTGTTTCAATAGCTCCTTACAGGATGTCCCCCATAGAACTCAAGGAATTAAAGAAACAACTTCAGGAGTTATTAGACAAGGGTTTTATTCGACCTAGCACATCCCCTTGGGGTGCGCCAGTTCTATTTGTTAAAAAGAAGGATGGATCTCTCAGACTATGTATCGATTACCGGCGACTGAATCAGCTTACTATCAAGAACAAGTATCCGTTGCCACGTATCGATGAACTCTTCGATCAACTTTCAGGAGCAGAATATTTTTCCAAAATAGACCTTAGGTATGGTTACTATCAGCTCAGGATTAAAGATGAAGACATTTACAAAACTACTTTTAAGAGTAGATATGCCCACTATGAATTCGTGGTAATGCCATTCGGGTTAACCAATGTCCCGGCAGATTTTATGCAACTTATGAATAATGTCTTCAGGCCTTATCTTGACCAGTTTATTGTCGTCTTCATTGACGATATTCTTTTTTATTCCAAGACTAAGGAAGAACATGAAGAGCACTTAAGAATAGCCTTGCAAACGCTAAGAGAGTACAAACTCTATGCAAAACTTAGCAAGTGCGAGTTCTGACTTAAGAAGGTTTCTTTCCTTGGCCATATTATTTCAAGAGAAGGTATCGCTGTTGATCCTTCCAAAATAGAAGCGGTTAAGAACTAGTGACGGCCGACAACCGTGTCCGAAGTCAGAAGTTTTCTAGGTCTGGCTGGTTATTACAGGGGATTTATCAAAAATTTATCAAAGATCGTTGTTCCTCTGACTAGACTTACAAGAAAGGAGAATCCTTTTATATGGTCGAAGGACTGCAAGGAGAGTTTTCAAACTCTTAAGGCATGTTTGATAGGAGAATAATGCCGAACATGGTAAGTTGTTCACCGGTCACGGCTCTTGTTTGCCGGTCACATCTTATTCTCCATTTGGTATAACATGGAGTTAACACCTGAAATATGTGTTCTTTATTATAAACCTGGCGGCTTGTTCGGGTTAGGTATTCCACCTAAATGGTGGAATACGGTGGACAGGCACCGAGGGCTTATTTCGGTCTGCTATCAAACAGGCCTTTAAAGAACACCTTACCACTACACCAATATTAACATTACCCACTGAAGGTGGTGAATTTGAAGTATATACAGATGCGTCTGGCATTGGGTTAGGGTGTGTCCTTATGCAAAATAGAAAGGTGATTTATTACTCATCAAGACAGCTGAAGCATCGTGAAGAAAATTATCCTGTGCATGATCTGAAATTAGCTGCGGTTATATTCGCATTGAAGATTTGGCCACATTACCTTTATAGGGAGCAATTCACTATATTTTCAGATCATAAAAATCTGAAATATCTCTTTACCCAGAAGGAGTTGAACATGTGAGAACGCAGATGGTTGGAGTATCTCAAGGACTTTGACTTCACTATTCAATATCATCCAGGGAAAGCAAATGCTGTAGCTGACGCTCTTAGCAGAAGACCGATGGCAACACTAGCAAGCCTCAGAGAAGGTATAACTTGTCTTATCAAAGGTTTCTCTCACTTAAATCTTGATATTAACAGGGAAGAAGATGGATGTATAATTACCAATATAAGGTCTCAACCTACATTGATTGAGGATATAGTCAAATTGCAAGAGAATGATCCTACATTAATAGAAATCAAGGATAACATTGATCAAAGATCAGAATTCTCTATCTCACATGATGGAAGACTATTATTTAAGGATACAATTTGTGTGCCGAATCATGATGACACTAAGAAATTGATCATGGAGGAAGCACATAAATCAAGGTATGCTATTCATCCTGGTGCTACCAAGATGTATCAAGACTTGAAAATAAACTTTTGGTGGCCCAATATGAAAAGAGAAGTAGTGGAATTTGTATCCCGCTGTCTCACTTGTCAATAGGTAAAGGCAGAACATTTAAAACACGCTGGGAAATTACAACCCTTGAATATTCTCGAATGGAAATGGGAAAGTATAGGGATGGATTTCATCATGGGTTTACCAAGGACAAAAGGAGGACATGATGGTATATGGGTAATCATAGACCGATTGACTAAATCTGCACATTTTCTACCAATCAAAAGTCGATGGTCTATGGAGGTACTAGCAACATTATACATGAAGGAGATTGTCAAACTATATAGTGTCCCTGTTACCATTATATCCGACCGAGATCCTCGGCTCACATCACAATTCTGGAAGGGTCTGCAACATTCTTTAAGGACCCGATTGAATTTTAGCACTGCATTCCATCCACAAACTGATGGTCAAACTGAAAGGACAAATCAAGTGGTGAAAGATATGCTTAGGGCATGTGCTATTGACTTTGGAGGAAGTTGGCATGATCACTTGCCTCTAGTGGAATTCTCATACAACAATAGCTACCAAGCTGGTATTCAGATGGCACCATTTGAAGCTTTATATGGCAGAAGCTGTCGTTCGCCTATTTGTTGGAATGAAGTAGGAGAAAGGCAATTTCTCGATCCCGACATTATTAGGGATACTACCGAGAAGATAAAGCTTATTTGGGAAAGACTTCATATGGCCTAAGATAGGCAGAAATCGTATGCTGATAATCGAAGGCACGACCTGGAATTTCAAGTAGGAGACCATGTATTTCTTAAGGTTTCTCCATGTCAGGGTATTCAAAGATTTGGTATTAAGGGCAAGCTTACTTCAAGATTCATTAGCCCCTTTGAGATTCTTGAAAGGGTTGGTGAAGTTGCATATAGAATAGCTTTGCTGCCGTAATTATCCGAAGTTCATGATGTATTTCACGTCTCAATGCTCAAGAAGTACGTAGCTGATCTATTCCATGTCATCACTTACGACAACTTGGAAATTAAAAAGGACTTAACATACGAGCAAAAGCCAGTCAAGATCATTGAATGAGAAGTACGTCAACTGCGGAATAAAACTATTCCTGTGGTCAAGATCCAGTGGACAAAAGCAGGAAAAACATGGGAAGCGAAAGAAGCGATGCGCAAAAGATTTTCAGAATTATTTGAATGTATGTACACTCTCCATAAATCCATGCATTGAATTTGAGGGCAAATTCTTTTTAAGTGGGGGAGGGTGTAATGCCCGGGAATTTTTTAAGAATTTTTTAGATTAAAAACACAATTATATTAAATACTAAGTATTTAATGGGCTATTAATTGAATTATAATGAATTAGATTTAAGGCCCTATATTAATCCAAGAGGATTAGGCCCATATAAAAAACCCAATAGGCCCAAAAAGATTATTTTGGACCTTAGCCCATGTTCTAGAAGCTAGGAATGAGCTTAATCACGGAATAAAGAAGATAATTACTCCTTGGAATATAAATAAAAGGACAATATTGGAGATAATAACAAAAGAGTTTGAAGTATTTCAAATTTGGCGCCCACATTATAAAACGGTCTATCGCGAGACCGCTAACGGAAGAAAACGGTCGCCAAAGGACCGCTAACGACCTGCAGATTCCGTGAGAGAGGGAAAACGTGAAAAGGTTAGATTTTTAGCATCCAAATCATCTTGGATCGACCCTATCAGCTAATTAGATAAGTCTAGAAGGATTGTAGACCGAATTGAAAGTCTAATTGGGACTCTAAGTTTGTTCTAATCCTCAAACCTTAGCTAAAACCTATAAATAGCTCCCATATTTGGCCTGTGCGACCCTTACTTTTGGCACGCATGGAACTCTGGTAAGGAGGACGAATTAGTTGTAAGTTTCTTCGAAGAATTTGTTTATTTTAGTTAGAATTAACTACTCTCCAATTTTCATGTTAGGAGATCAAGCCTACAGGAAGTTAGAGTCTTCTAAAGTTGCTGATCCTACCTTAAGAACTCAAAAATTAGTGCATCCGACCCAAGAAGATCAAGGAATTTGGAGCCCTAAACAAGGTATTTAACGAAAGTGTCGTTAGAACTTTATGTTTCCCTTCATATCTACTATCTACCCTCAAAATTTCACGTCCATAGGTCAAGGGAATCAGGAGATAGAGGGACGTGAAGTTACTGATTTAGCACAAGCAAGTGTAGGAACTAGGGCTTGATTCCAATCACAAATTCGATGTCTAGGAGCATTATTAAAGGTAGGTTATCTCATGAAAGGCTCAACTTTATGTTAGGAATAAAAGCTCTCTTGTTTCAGTCATTTTCATGCATTATATCTTGAGAATTTCATGTTTTTACTTGGACTATGCATCTAGTTTAGTCTTCATGCATAATACTTAGCCTAATGAAGAGAGAAATGGAATTCCTTGTTGTTCATACAAACCTATGCATATAGTTGGCCTATATACGATCTATCATGATTATGGAAGTTTATACATGTTGATTTCCATGCATGATGTATCTTAGAATAGTATTTTATATTATTTTCATTGAACTTAGTTTTACACAGGAAGAAACAGTCTTTCTCTCGATCGCCAGGGAAATCTAACGGTCATACGATATACTGCTAGCTAGAGAGTAACAGTCCTATATTTGACCGCTTTATGTTTCTGATTTTGTAATATTGGTAACCCGAACCATATTACAGAATTAACCATAGTTAATATATATTAAGCATAGTTAACTAAGTTTATTCCTATTTTAAGTACTGGTTTTATATACTTAGTTGATTACATTGTTTATCATAATGGATTTCATGTTTTTATGTACATTTGGTATTATTTTAACTTATGTTAATTTGTGACCAAATTCATATATTTTGTAATAAATACATGTTTCAAATGATAGATGATTTATGATCACTGTTTTAACATGGTTTTACACGATTCTCTTTCTTATCTAGAGTCATTTTCATAAGTACATGGCACATATTCTGGTATGTTGTCATTAATTATACTTTGCACATTAGGAACACAATCTTGGACTTGATGACCTCTCCTTTAGATATTCCTTCCAATGGACTAGAAAATCTTGTTTCAAGGCCTCTGTAATTCTCCGCGAGCTTGGGATTCCAACTAGGACGCCGAGTTGGTTGTACCATTAAAGCCCAATTATCTAGAAAGCACTTATACCGATGTTTTATATTCTGGATTATTAGCGGCCTTCTGGTTGACCGCCAAAGACTGCTAGCGGCCTTACATTTGACCGCTAATGGATCCTAAACGGTACTGCATTTGACCTCTAACACTCCAGATATCCTGTTTTAAAATATCGATCTGTCTTATCATTAACGGTCCTGTACTTGACTGCCAGGGAGAAGAGACGGTCCAGTAAATGACTGCTAAAGTCCTGAATTTGATTAACCCGGGGTTTGACTTAAGGGTTGATTTTCCTATGTTCCTAGATGGTCCAATTGATTTTCTAGAACCAGTCACATTATTCCAAAGATACCTAAGTAATTTAGAGAGTTAAAGAATGTACCGTTATGCTGTCGATTTATTTTCATGGCATAACCTAGTTATTAAATACATTTATTTAAATCTCTTATTCTCAATAGAAGCATTTTATTCTTGGTTACCTTATCATGGAACTATAGTTGAAATTATACGTTCTTGGCCATATTATTGTTATAAACATGGAAGTGGCGTGATTTATACTTGAAGATGCAGTTCGAGCACTGATTGTGTTCAAGGGCTCTATACTAGTCCCCTCGGTTGATTGTCAGAAACATACTATATAAACCATGGGGCATGATGCTACTGGCGTCGCATTACGCTGGGAGTACTTTCTTTATAAATATGTGAAAAGTCACGGAACATGGATGAATATCCACATGAATTCACGAAGTACTTGTGACTAAGTGAAGAACACATTCTTTCTTGTTACATGACTTTCTAGTGCATAGACTTCATGGTTATGAAAAGTACATTCTTGTTACATTCTTATTCATGAAAGGGCATAATTATATTCTTGCTTGATCTTACTTGCTCAATCATATTCTCATTCTATCTTGTTACTTTGGCTTTATTCGCATGATTCATCGTATTGCATGATTTATCTTATTCTCTAGAGCTAAAACATTAATTACTTTAATATTGTCAATCATGTTGATACGAAGATACGTACTGGGCAAGTGTGCTCATTACCCTACTTTCCAATCTTTTTCAATAAATTCTAGTGGGTCGGATTTCGATTACTCCAGTGATGGATCCGAGAGCGATTGAAGGATAAGTGAGTCGAGAGAAGCCATAGTTATCAAAAGTCTAGTCGAGTCATGATGTAATCCTTATTTTTCTTGAGTCTAGAAGGAGAGTTAAAAGATCTTATTGTACTTTGGAAATTATTTTATGAAGAAATAAAGGTGAAAGTTTGATTAAATTATTGTGCAATTACTTTGTGTGATTGATCTTGCGCTCTGATTATAATGCTTGCTCGAGGCGTACTAGCCGACTGTTCACGTTTCCCCGAATATCTTCCGCTGTACATAAATCTCGGGGCGTGGCAGTCAGAGTCAGAGTCAGAGTTAGAATTAGAGTCAGATTCAGAGTTAGAATTAGAGTCAGTATTAGTGTACATAAATCAAATTGCTGAAATTAAATTGAGGGGAGCCGCCGCGGGGAATGATCCTCCGCGCGGGTGAGAACCAGAATAAAGAAACCAAAAATACGGACGTGGGGGGTGGTGTGATCGCCAGGGGCTGGAGGCCCCAAAAATAAAAGGAAGTGATCATGTGATGCCTCAAAGACGGGATATCCAGCATGTTCCTTCTTCCTCTTCCTTCAGCAGGCCGAAGGAGAGGGCTTTCCTTTGATGGTTACCCTTGCAAAAGAAAACCAAACAATGGATCAGAAGAACGGTAGTGCAGTATCAGTTCCTTGTGACGATAATGATGAATTCATGGGCAAAAACACACCTAGTCGGTGTTATTTTAAACCCCTTTTGAGGATGCAAAGGGATAGACAGATGATATGATGAATGAAGATTTGTGCAAGAGTTGCACTTAGAAGATGACTACAAACAAAGATGTGCAATGCATGCAAAGATTACAAGAATTAAACGAGAAAGAAAGACAAGTTGAGAAAAAGGCGTATTGGTAACGCCAATGGCGGGCTTCGAAGGGGAGTTTTGATAGCTTGAGCACGGCATGAGCGGACGGCGGGACGGAATGATCCCCCTTCGCGCGCGTGAACACTCGGAACTATCGCCCACGCCTTTGGGCCTTAGAGAGCCTTCCGACCTCGGAGAAGACATCGTCGTGAGAGAACCTTTTCCTTTTTTTTCTTTTTTTTTTTTTATTTTTTGGGAGAGGGCTTTTTGAGAGAGTGATAATAAAACAGAAGGAAAAAATAGAAAATGGAGAGAGAGGGATGAAAGCTTAATAAAAATAAAATAACATATGTATACACATATTAAAACCCACGTATGTGCATGTGGGGTAGAGAGTGAGAGAAGAGAGAGAGATAGAGGTAGTGAGAGTGATAATAATAATAATAATAATAAAGGGTGGGATAATATATTAGGAATTAACGTTGGGCATGTGTGTGGTGGTGGGATAGAGAGAGAAGGTGAGAGATCGTGAGTGAGAGAAGGTGAGAGAGAGGGGGATGGCGAGAAGAGAGAGAGATAGGGAGGTGGGTCGCGGGTGGCTGTTAGAGAGAGAGAGAGATAGAAAGGGGGTCGCATGTGGCTAGAGAGAGAGAGAGAAGGAGACAGTGGAGGGGAGGCGCCAATGGGAGGTTAACCGGAAGGGGGGTACGTGCATGTAGAGGAGCTCATGCGGGTGAGGAGAGGGGCGACGACGGCGGCCGTGGTGGTCGCTCTTCATGCAGGCGGAGGAGACGTATGTGTATGCAGGTGAAAGGCCTGCATGTGATGGAGACGGTGGGGCGAGAGTCACCGCGGCGGGTATGGAAGGTGCGTCAGGCGCGTGAAGTCTAGGGAGAGAGAGGGTGAGAGGGGGAGAGCCGTGGGAGAAAAAGAGAGTGAGAGCTGGCGGTGGGGAGGCCTGAGAGAGAAGTGAGGAGGGTGGTCACGGCGAGGAGGGTAATTCACGGTGGTTATAGAAGCAAGAGAGAGAGGGAAGGAGAGAGAGAGCGGCAGCGGCGGTGGGGAGGGGCTCGTCGTGAGGGTGTGAGCAGGGTGGTAGTGGAGGAGAGGTTTGTTGTGTCCCCTGGTTTTGATGATAACAAATCATAAATCATTAGTAGATATTTGAGGAATATATAACATGTTTTGGTTTAATGAATGGACTAAACAAGTGCAGGAGAATTTCTATAAGTGATGTCTCGACACATCTAACCAATGTCTCGACACCTCCAGAAGAAATCAAGCTGAAGCCGTTGTCAGTCCAGCCTTTGGATTAATTGATGTCTCGACACACTGGGTGAAAAGTGTCGACACCTTCGTGTGGCAACTCTGCACATGACGCACATGTCTCGACACCGTTTGACGATGTCTCGACACAGTCATGGTGTCATCTCGGAACCAAGCACATATGTCCCGGCACAGTATCGTGTTGTCTCGACACTTCAGCCACGGATCTTCAAGAATTCAATGGATGTCTCGACACACTGTGTGTAAAGTGTCGACACATCAGTGTTCGACCAGAACGGTTCTGAAGCTATCTTCAAGTTATTTAATGGGATATCTCGACACACTGTGTGGAAGGTGTCGACACATTCGTGTTTGACCAGAACGGGTCTGAGTCCGATAGAAGCCGTTTTCAAGATTCGGAACTTATCTTGGAGGATCCGTTCAGTCTTGAAAAAGCCATCAAAGAGGCTACTGTGTCAGAGGATGATGGTCTGGCAGAGAAATCCCCTGAAAAGATTGCACCTTGGCTGATATTGTCACGTCCCGAGCGCGGAAGCTTACCCGTGGCGCGACAGTTTTATATAGAACCAAAGCGAGCTAGCTATTCGATGGAATTCTTCATTTTGATAGTCAATAGAGTGCGTAAATAACTAAGATTTAACTTGAAATTAATACAAATAATCTGAGATGACAATTGTTACCACTAACCAAATGACAATTACACACATTTCTCGAGTCCGACTACTAGGCTTCAAGCCCTTATTACAGTTCTAATAAATTAGACTAATACAACTAACATCTGACATAACTGGATACAAATGACATAATTACTACACCACAATTAACAAGACAACATGATGAGTCCATTTCTACACTCATCCCTCAGACTCATTCCCTTCCGAGTTCTGGCTGATATTCGCACTACCTGAAAAGGTTAGAAAACAACTAGATGAGCGAATCGCTCAGTAGGATTTACATCTCAAGTTCTAACATGCTTTAAGTGAATTACACGTTCATTTAATGTAGGTAACCTACGCATGCGGACAGATAGATATCAAGGAATCATAAGATCGACAAGAGTAGAAAGTGATAATATATAGATTTCACAATTTCAATAGTAAGTGATAGTAAATGATATCAGGCCAGTGATAACTAAGAAGTGATAACTGGAATAGAAACATGTTAATCAGGCTAGCAATAGTAAGTAAGTAGTTTCAAGCATGTATAACTGGAATTGGCTATTTATCAATGCATTCAAATAAACACTTTTACCCTTCTGCGGGTCTCAAGTCAATCAATCAAGTAATATCACGAGAATGAGTGGAATGCCTAAAGTCTAGCAAGCAAATACTCCGGTGCAATGCCAAACACCGTGGTCAATAAACTCCCATGGGCACAAGTACCTTCGGGTGCTCCTCCCAGGACCAGACCGGGCCCTATATGCACAGCATTGGTCATATTTGTCGACATCCACTCTCATTTATAGCCAATATGGAATTTCAAGGATTGACCCAGTAGGATGGTTATAAGGTGGATTGTAGAATAGAGTCCAAGACGTATCGTTATGTAGGGACGATCTAGGAGTAAAACCCGTAACGTTCGATACATGCTAATGACAATAGGAGTTTGAGACTAACTTGCTGGTATTGACACTATCCAATATGTATATGTATATATATATATATATCCGATTATAGAATTCTGTCCAATATAATGGAGGTTATAGGTATGGATACCTTCTGTCCGACATACCTATATGAGTTAGCCAAAATGGTGATTTATTATAATAATCAGAGTTTTTATGTTGAATATAGTTCTAACTTGTTAAAAATGATATTAACATGTTGAGAATGAGTTTCATATGTTACTTTACTGGTAAGATGATAAAATAAATTTTTCATGCTGGATTTAATTTTTTTACATGCTGAAAATTAATTATTAACATGCTAAAATTAACTATTAACATGTTCAAATTAATTAGCTTACTGATATGATGATAAGATAAGGTTTCCATGCTGATTACAGAAATTTTCTGATAACAACATAATTTTATCATGCTAAAATTTATTTTTCTACATTTATTTACTAATTATTTGATAGGAGAATAGAATTATCGTGCTGAAAAATAGTTCTAATACACTGAAATAACTATAACATGCAAAAAATAATTATAACATGCTGGAATAATTTTTACCATACTGGAAGAAATGTTATCATGTTGTAAGTAATTTTTATGCCTTACTTTACTACTTTATTTAATAGAAAAGTAAGTTTTATATATTTACAAAATAGCTTTAAATAGATTTTAACATGTTGAAAATATTTTTTTTATATCTATACTCTGTAAGAATGAAGGAGTCCATTTTATATATTCGGTGAGAATGGAGGTGTAGACATTAGATATATATATATATATATAAATATATATATATTCTTGTCTAACAATATATAGTGAATGTGTTTTGTATATACAATTAATGGAAATATATATGAATTTATATACATATATAATGAAGGTGCTTGTTAATGGAAGTATATATATGAATTTATATACATATATAATGAAGGTGCTTGTATATACAATTAATGGGAGTATATATATATATATATATATATATTTAAGGGGTTTTATGTTGTTTTTCATTAAGTTCAAATCATGTGTCGACACTAGTGTCGACACTTACTATTCATTTTTGGTCTCTGTTGTACAGTTAACATTAGAATGTTTTGTGTGTCGACACCGGTGTGTAACAGTCATACAGTTAACTATCATTTAACTACATTTAACTATTTTAACAATTAACTAACTATTCACCGGTATTAGCTAATACTGTAATCTAATTAACATTTAACTATAGTAACAATTTATTTTAACAACATTAACAATTTATATTAACAACATTATAGTAACAATTCATATTAACCATATTTAACTAGATTGACAATTTGTTCTAACAACATTAACAATTAATAGTAGCAACATTTTACTAGATTAACACATTTAACCATCTTGACAATTATCAGGTAGATTTATATTCCAGGGTTACACGTGAAACCATCGCATGGAGGTGAACTATCCTAAACCCTGCATACTACATTAAATATTTAGTCAAAAGTTTGAGAACACCTACCTTAAATGCTCTCTGCAACTCTGAAGACTCCCTCTGCAACACTGCAACACATCTGCCACCCCTGTCTCCCACGCACAGCAACCATCACCCAGCTAACGTAGCTGGGTCTTGGTTATAAGGTATGAGGTCGTGGGATTAGAATTATTAAGTGGGGGTGGGATTAGAATGATTAAGTGGACACTAGGGGGTGCAAGATCCGTAGAACACGGATCTGGGTCGGTGGAGTGCGCAGTTGGCCAGCTTAGACAGGTTGGATTGAAAGTGACATTTTTCCCTATTCTGGACAAAAATAATGGGTATTACTAGGATTGGAACCCTAGTCCTCGAGTTGAAAGGCAAGTCCTTAACCAACTACACTAGAAAGTTAGTTATTAGAGAAATAAACTTTCTATATGATAACGTCTATAGTGAAAATTGTTTATAAATTAATTCTAAATAAGAAATTGACTTGTTTGATTATCCAAAAATTGATTTCTTTGATTCTATGAGAATATAATTTCGTATCTTTTTAACTATTAGAAATTAAATTAAGAAATTAAATATTTAATATTCGTAAAAGGTTTCCTATGCATATTTATTTTCTATTTTCTATTTATTTATTTATTTATTATTATTATTATTTTTAACGGGTGTTACATCCTCCCCTACTTAAAAGAATTTGGTCCCCAAATTCAACTGTATGAGGATAGTTTTACTATGTAGGAGAAATTCAGAGCGTATAAAATACTTACAGTCTAAAATAGTTCTGGATATCTTTTCTTCATTGACTCCTCGGTCTCCCAAGTTGCTTCCTGCTCGGAGCATCGATTCCATTGAATTTTTACCATAGGGATCGTCTTGCTCCTTAGAACCCGGATTTCTTGATCGAGGACGCGCATCGGCCTTTGCTCGTAGGTAAGATCCTGTTGAATCATCAAATTGGTGTGGTCGATGACATGAGAGGGATCATGCACGTACCTTTTTAACATAGAAACATGAAATACGTCGTGCACTTCCGAGAGCTGAGGAGGTAGGGCAACACGGTAGGCTACCTCGCCCACTCTTTCCAACACCTCAAATGGGCCGATGAATCTTGGTGTAAGCTTGCCTTTGACACCAAATCTTCGGATACCTCGACTGGGAGATACCTTAAGAAATGCATGATCACCGATTTGAAATTCCAAGTCTCTCCTTCTGTTATCAGCATAAGCTTTTTGCCTGCATTGAGCCACCTTGAGTCTCTCTCTGATAAGGAGAATCTTCTCAGTGGAATCTCTGACCATATCAGGACCTAGGAGTTGTCTTTCACCAACCTCCTCCCAACATACCGGAGATCTACAGCTTCTACCATAGAGTGCTTCGAAAGGTGCCATTTGAATGCTGGCTTGGTAGCTGTTATTGTAGGCAAATTCGGCTAATGGTAAGTGGTCATGCCAACTCCCGCCGAAATCTATAATACATGCTCGCAACATATCTTCAACAACCTGATTAGTCCTTTCCGTCTGACCATCTGTCTGAGGATGGAAAGCTGTGCTGAAATTAAGCTTCGTTCCCAGAGAGCGTTGTAGACCCTTCCAGAAGTGAGACGTGAAGCGAGGGTCTCGGTCAGATACTATAGACACAGGAATTCCATGGAGTCTAGTAACTTCCTTGATATACAAGGCGGCAAGAACATCAACCGACCATCGACTCTTAATAGGTAAGAAATGAGCCGATTTAGTAAGGCGATCGATGATTACCCATATGCTATCATATCCGCCCCTAGACTTGGGCAAACCCATGATGAAGTCCATGCCGATATCCTCCCATTTCCACTTGGGGATATCTAGTGGATGCAATCTTCCAGCGGGCTTCTGATGTTCCGCCTTCACCTGTTGGCATGTCAAGCATCTAGACACAAAGTCTGCTATCTCCCTTTTCATATTGGGCCACCAAAAGGTTCTTTTTATGTCTTGGTACATCTTAGTGGCTCCAGGGTGGATCGTATAACTCGATAGGTGAGCTTCTTCAAGAATCCTCTTCTTCAGCTCAGGATTGTCTGGTACACATGTCCGTTCATGGTATAATAATCTGCCATCGAGTGCCGACTTGAAATCAGATTTCTCGTCCAGCTTTTCTTTTATTTCCACTAGGGTAGGATCTTCTTCTTGCAACCTTTTGATTTCAGCTAGCAAATCCGGATGTACACTTATGAGAGATAGAGTAATACACCTGTCATTCTCATCCATGCTTATATTGAGTTCAGAGATTTTTTCCAGCAGCTTCCATTCTTGAACCATACAGTTGGTTATTAGGGCTCTCGGCTTCCGACTAAGGGCATCTGCTACGGAATTACCCTTACCAGGATGATATTGTATAGTGAAGTCAAAATCCTTGAGATACTCGAGCCAACGCCTTTGTCGCATGTTCAGCTCTCTCTGAGAGAATAGATATTTAAGGCTTTTATGATCGGAGTATACAGTGAATTACTCTCCGTAGAGATAGTGCCTCCAGACCTTTAAAGCCAATACCACTGCGGCCAGTTCCAAATCATGCACAGGGTAGTTTTCTTCATGCTTCTTTAATTGTCGGGAAGAGTATGCAATGACTCTTCCATTCTGCATCAATACACATCCGAGGCCGATACCAGATGCATCAGTATATACCTCGTACTTCTCTCCTTCAATTGGTAGAGATAAGACCGGAGCAGTAGTCAAAAGATCCTTCAAAGTTAGGAAACTCTTCTCACAGTCTTCACTCCACTCATAAGGCACTTCCTTGCGAGTCAATTTGGTAAGAGGAACAACAATCTTGGAGAAGTCCTTGATGAAACGCCGGTAATAACCAGCTAAGCCCAAGAAGCTACGAATTTCCGTTGCGTTCGTCGGTCGTCCCCAGTTTTGCACGGCTTCGACCTTTACAGGATCAACAGAAATTCCATTCTTGGAGATAACATGTCCCAAGAAGGACACTTCCTCCAGCCAGAACTGGCATTTGCTGAATTTTGCATACAACTTATTGTCCCGCAATACTTGTAATGCCTTCTTGAGATGTTCCGCATGATCTTCTTTAGTCTTTGAGTAGATCAATATATCATCAATGAAGACCACAATAAATTGGTCTAAATAAGGCCGATAAATGCTATTCATTAACTGCATGAAAGCTGCAGGCGCATTTGTTAGTCCGAAAGGCATAACAGTAAATTCGTAATGCCCGTACCTACTCTGAAATGCAGTTTTGTAAATATCCTCCTCCTTGATCCTCAATTGGTGATAACCCGACCGAAGATCTATTTTGGAGAAACACTTTGCTCCTGATAATTGGTCGAACAGCTCATCAATTCTCGGCAGTGGGTACTTATTTTTGATTGTAAGATTGTTTAACTGCCGATAATCAATGCATAATCTCAATGTGCCATCCTTCTTTTTAACAAATAGCACGGGTGCTCCCCATGGGGAAGTACTCGGCCTAATAAACCCTTTCTTCAGTAAATCCATCAACTGCTCCTTCAGCTCTTTCAGTTCCGCAGGAGACATCCTGTAGGGTGCTTTAGAAACATGACCGGTACCCGAAACAATATCTATTGTGAATGACACTTCCCTCACCGGGGGTAAACTAGGTAATTCGTCTGGAAATACATCGGAGAAGTCCCGAATCACTCGGATGTCTTCAATTTTCATCTTCTCGACTTCTGTGGTAGTTACAAAAGCCAGAAAAGCCATACATCCTTTCTTCACCAATTTACTAGCTCGGAGAGCTGAGATGAGCAGGGTTTTATTCCGAGATTTGTTAAAAACTAGCTCGGGATAATCCTCAAAAGCTATTTTGCCATGCCGACAATCTACCGTTGCTTGGTAGGTGGATAAACAGTTGGCTCCCAATATGACATCATAACATTCCATGTCAAGGCATATCAGGTCGACAGGTAGATTATTATCTTGAACCATCACCTCACAACTTGGGTAGTGATGCATGATATCCGATTTGTTTCCAAGAGGTGTAGATATAATTAAATCTATCCGTTCAGGTTCTTTGGAAAATGAAGCAGTAAACTTCTTGGAAACAAATGAATGAGTTGCTCCAGTATCAAATAAAACTCTAGCAGGTTTAGAGCAAACAGTCAATGTACCTTCCACGATTCCTCCTTCCACAGATTCCGTCCCTTGAAGAGCTTGCAGACGGCCTTGCTTTTTAACTGGACGCTTCTCGTCCTTGTTGGCTTGCTCCTTCATCAACGGACAGTCGGGAATTCGGTGCTCCCGACTACCACATCGGAGACACGCTCCCAGTTTCCTCCAGCACTCCTCGGTCTTATGACCAGCTTTATCACAATATTTGCAAATCTCCTTAGAAGGCGTAATATTGGAGAAGGGCTTGTTGCTGATAGTGAGGAACGGCTTGTGACTTTTCTGGAATCTCTTCTCCTTGGAAGACTCGCCTCCATTAAAGACTCGCTTCTTGCCAAATGGAGGTTTGAAGCTTCCCGAACTTGTAACATGTTCCTTCTTGTCCTTGCCCCGAATCCTTTCAGAAAATTCGGTGGCGTCTTCCAGCAGCTGAGCACGCCGAACCATTTCCGAGTAGACTTGGATGTCCATCGGTGCAAGCTGGGTAATATACTGGGGCCATAGCCCGTTGAGAAATCTCCTCGCCTTCATCTTTTCCGTACACACCAAGTGAGGTGCATAACGGGAAAGTCTCGAGAACTGGGCCTCATATTCGGCCACCCTCCGGGTCCATTGCTTCAGTGCGACAAATTCCGCGGCCTTCTTCTCCTGCACCCGATCTGAGAAATATTTGCCGTTGAAGTGCTCGACGAATTCCGTCCACGTGACATAACCGTCGGGCAGTGTGGCTTCCACGGACTCCCACCAGCTTCGCGCATCCCGTTCCAATTGGAATGTAGCCAATAAGACCTTTTCTTCATCCGTGCATTGCATTACATAGAAGATCCTCTCGGTCTCCTTTAGCCAATGTTCGGCATCATCAGGGTCCACCGAACCCACAAACTTGGGTGGGTTCATGTTACGGAAATCCCGGTGAAGGTCACCGGCTCCACGATGAGCTCCGCGAGCACCGCCTTGTGCCACCTGCTGTAGCGCCTCAGTAAGCCCTTGCACGGTGCGCTGCATCTCGCGCCATTGTGCCCTCTCGGCGGCCATTTCCTACAAAAGAATTTTAAGATAAATGATATTGAGCTTTAAGGTTAAGGGGGACATTTATTTTTATAACTTAACCCATGGCTCTACCCGTCTCACGAGGTAGGATCTAACCAATTCTATCCTTAGACATTTCCAAATTTTACCTAGGAAAATTCTTAATCCTAGGCTCTGATACCAAGAAAGCTGTCACGTCCCGAGCGCGGAAGCTTACCCGTGGCGCGACAGTTTTATATAGAACCAAAGCGAGCTAGCTATTCGATGGAATTCTTCATTTTGATAGTCAATAGAGTGCGTAAATAACTAAGATTTAACTTGAAATTAATACAAATAATCTGAGATGACAATTGTTACCACTAACCAAATGACAATTACACACATTTCTCGAGTCCGACTACTAGGCTTCAAGCCCTTATTACAGTTCTAATAAATTAGACTAATACAACTAACATCTGACATAACTGGATACAAATGACATAATTACTACACCATAATTAACAAGACAACATGATGAGTCCATTTCTACACTCATCCCTCAGACTCATTCCCTTCCGAGTTCTGGCTGATATTCGCACTACCTGAAAAGGTTAGAAAACAACTAGATGAGCGAATCGCTCAGTAGGATTTACATCTCAAGTTCTAACATGCTTTAAGTGAATTACACGTTCATTTAATGTAGGTAACCTACGCATGTAGACAGATAGATATCAAGGAATCATAAGATCGACAAGAGTAGAAAGTGAGAATATATAGATTTCACAATTTCAATAGTAAGTGATAGTAAATGATATCAGGCCAGTGATAACTAATAAGTGATAACTGGAATAGAAACATGTTAATCAGGCTAGCAATAGTAAGTAAGTAGTTTCAAGCATGTATAACTGAAATTGGCTATTTATCAATGCATTCAAATAAACACTTTTACCCTTCTGCGGGTCTCAAGTCAATCAATCAAGTAATATCACGAGAATGAGTGGAATGCCTAAAGTCTAGCAAGCAAATACTCCGGTGCAATGCCAAACACCGTGGTCAATAAACTCCCATGGGCACAAGTACCTTCGGGTGCTCCTCCCAGGACCAGACCGGGCCCTATATGCACAGCATTGGTCATATTTGTCGACATCCACTCTCATTTATAGCCAATATGGAATTTCAAGGATTGACCCAGTAGGATGGTTATAAGGTGGATTGTAGAATAGAGTCCAAGACGTATCGTTATGTAGGGACGATCTAGGAGTAAAACCCGTAACGTTCGATACATGCTAATGACAATAGGAGTTTGAGACTAACTTGCTGGTATTGACACTATCCAATATGTATATGTATATATATATCCGATTATAGAATTCTGTCCAATATAATGGAGGTTATAGGTATGGATACCTTCTGTCCGACATACCTATATGAGTTAGCCAAAATGGTGATTTATTATAATAATCAGAGTTTTTATGTTGAATATAGTTCTAACTTGCTAAAAATGATATTAACATGTTGAGAATGAGTTTCATATGTTACTTTACTGGTAAGATGATAAAATAAATTTTTCATGCTGGATTTAATTTTTTTACATGCTGAAAATTAATTATTAACATGCTAAAATTAACTATTAACATGTTCAAATTAATTAGCTTACTGATATGATGATAAGATAAGGTTTCCATGCTGATTACAGAAATTTTCTGATAACAACATAATTTTATCATGCTAAAATTTATTTTTCTACATTTATTTACTAATTATTTGATAGGAGAATAGAATTATCGTGCTGAAAAATAGTTCTAATACACTGAAATAACTATAACATGCCAAAAATAATTATAACATGCTGGAATAATTTTTACCATACTGGAAGAAATGTTATCATGTTGTAAGTAATTTTTATGCCTTACTTTACTACTTTATTTAATAGAAAAGTAAGTTTTATATGTACAAAATAGCTTTAAATAGATTTTAAAATGTTGAAAATATTTTTTTTATATCTATACTCTGTAAGAATGAAGGAGTCCATTTTATATATTCGGTGAGAATGGAGGTGTAGACATTAGATATATATATATATATATAAATATATATATATTCTTGTCTAACAATATATAATGAAGGTGTTTTGTATATACAATTAATGGAAATATATATGAATTTATATACATATATAATGAAGGTGCTTGTTAATGGAAGTATATATATGAATTTATATACATATATAATGAAGGTGCTTGTATATACAATTAATGGGAGTATATATATATATATATTTAAGGGGTTTTATGTTGTTTTTCATTAAGTTCAAATCATGTGTCGACACTAGTGTCGACACTTACTATTCATTTTTGGTCTCTGTTGTACAGTTAACATTAGAATGTTTTGTGTGTCGACACCGGTGTGTAACAGTCATACAGTTAACTATCATTTAACTACATTTAACTATTTTAACAATTAACTAACTATTCACCGGTATTAGCTAATACTGTAATCTAATTAACATTTAACTATAGTAACAATTTATTTTAACAACATTAACAATTTATATTAACAACATTATAGTAACAATTCATATTAACCATATTTAACTAGATTGACAATTTGTTCTAACAACATTAACAATTAATAGTAGCAACATTTTACTAGATTAACACATTTAACCATCTTGACAATTATCAGGTAGATTTATATTGCAGGGTTACACGTGAAACCATAGCATGGAGGTGAACTATCCTAAACCCTGCATACTACATTAAATATTTAGTCAAAAGTTTGAGAACACCTACCTTAAATGCTCTCTGCAACTCTGAAGACTCCCTCTGCAACACTGCAACACATCTGCCACCCTTGTCTCCCACGCACAGCAACCATCACCCAGCTAACGTAGCTGGGTCTTGGTTATAAGGTATGAGGTCGTGGGATTAGAATTATTAAGTGGGGGTGAGATTAGAATGATTAAGTGGACACTAGGGGGTGCAAGATCCGTAGAACACGGATCTGGGTCGGTGGAGTGCGCAGCTGGCCAGCTTAGACAGGTTGGATTGAAAGTGACATTTTTCCCTATTCTGGACAAAAAGAATGGGTATTACACTAGGATTGGAACCCTAGTCCTCGAGTTGAAAGGCAAGTCCTTAACCAACTACACTAGAAAGTTAGTTGTTAGAGAAATAAACTTTCTATATGATAACGTCTATAGTGAAAATTGTTTATAAATTAATTCTAAATAAGAAATTGACTTGTTTGATTATCCAAAAATTGATTTCTTTGATTCTATGAGAATATAATTTCGTATCTTTTTAACTATTAGAAATTAAATTAAGAAATTAAATATTTAATATTCGTAAAAGGTTTCCTATGCATATTTATTTTCTATTTTTTATTTATTTATTTATTTATTATTATTATTATTTTTAACGGGTGTTACAGATATGGTCTCCTACCTACCCACATATCTGCAGACTTGACAGAAAAAGAGTCAACTTGGCAAATAGAAGCAAATCAAATTATGTGGATGTGACATTCTGGGTTTAGCTTGAAAAGTGGACCACGTTGGTGTCGCTGAAGGACACCAATATATCAGGAGCATGAGCTCCAGTTCGAAGAGGGAAAGTAAGAGGAGAAACGAAAAGCAAGAAGCCTGTTGACGAAGCTATCTCCTTTCTGATGCTACTGGCGTGAGTACAACAAAAAAAAGAAGATGATCCTTTTCCTCATGGGGATGTCTCTAAGCAAGCAGGAAGGCTTCGTGAAGCTCCATCCAGAACCCTTGAAAGCTGAAAGCTAGATCATCCTTCCCTCGCAAGGGTTGTGGTTAAAAACCAGGAAGAATAAGAAGAAAGGCAAGAAGTCCTCAAGCTCTTTCCAGACAGGAGATCTCTTTTTCATAGTGCTTCATTACGATACTCTGTCTGGCTGTTTCATTTTCTATTTGCTTTTCTTCAAAACATACTCCTTATATTTGTTCCCTACCTGTGAGTAGGAAGACAGACGGTGTGGTGACCGATCTGTGTGTTTTGAGTTGTAATCCCTCAAGCTGTGTGGCAACGGAGTTGTGAGAGTGTATCTCTCTGGTAGAAGCTGTGTATCAGCGGTTGTGCTTTTGCACTAGTGAAGCCTCACCGTGTTGTGTGAGGGGTGGACGTAGGTCTCTAGATTGAGACCGAACCACCTTAAAGATTGTGTCTTGTGGTTTGCTTTCATTTATGTTCTAGCGGTAGAAGCTTGGTAGGACTATTCATGGATATCATTTAAGTGTCCAGCTTCTTAGCTATTAACGAATATCTATCTCATTATCATTTATGTTAGATATGTTTTTTATTTCCACAAAGAAGGGCAAAAAGGGGCTTGTTGGGGAGAATGTTGTGCTAAAGTTGGGCATGTGTGGAACGTGAGTGTTTCTATTGTTTTGATGATGTCCAACTATGACTCAACTAATGATTGGTTCTATTGTTTTGATGTGATTCCAACTATGACTCAACTATGACTCATTTCTAGTGTTTTGATGATATATGTCTTTAGAGTCATTTTTCTATTCATTATGCATTTGCTATGCATTTGATAAAATCAATTTGATATGCATTTTGCTTTTGCTATGCATTTGATAAAATCCATTTGCATACAATTCAGGTCATTATATTGCCAATTCAACATATCAAGAATGGCTTGCAACGCTTAACCAATTGGTCGCACAGAAATCAAGATAGATCCAAAGGCGCCAAGATCACTCAAGATGCAAAGTGGAAACTCATGATGCCAAGTGCACTTGCAGATCAAGAATGGCTTGCAACACACAAATCAAGATCAATCCAAAGGAGCAAGCCATCCCAGGAGGACGATCAAAAGTCACTCATGATGCCAAGTGCATGATGCCAAGTACACTTTGATTGGAGTGGAAATATCTACTGTGAAAGCTCAACAGAATGCAACCAAAGAATGGAATGGAGGTGGCGAAATGAAAGTGAAATGAACACATCCAAGTAAGGCCAAGCAAGGAAGAAAAGGCTCTAGCTAAGCAAGGCCAAGTAAGAAAGAAAAGGCCCAAGCAATGAAGCAAAGCTTCTACAAAGGACCGAGCATTCATCCAAGATGATCAAGGTTCAAATCCATAGTTCAACATGTTCTAAATTCAAAGAAACCAATGCCACGAAGTTGAATGGGTTTACGGAGGTGAAACGGTTGAAATCTAGAAAATTCCCAGCTAGCGGTCGACCTACAGCAGCTAGCGGTCGACCTAAAATTCCAGGACTGAAACTCTACAGGACAGGTGCTAGCGGTCGACCGCCAGCCAGTGGCGGTCGACCGAAATTCCCAGGGATCACCCGAATGCAAGTTTTACAATAGCGGTTGACCGCCAGGAGCTGCAGGTCGACCGCCAGCCCCGAGTGCAGCAAAGTTTGACTCGAATTCCACCTCGTGGGCTGCCTAATTCTCATGATTTCTTTAATCCCAAAGAACCCCAAAGTCTCCCAATCACCCACAAATTGTGGATCTGGTCTAGGGCTTCTCCAAGGACCATTCAAGGTCTATAAATACAACACTTGGAGAAGAAAGAAGAAGAGGGCTTCCATATGCTCAATTGAAGATCAAAAGAGGCCAAGTGTGATTTGTGGAGATCCAAAGGGGACGAGGTACTGTTCACGTGAACAGTACTTCGTGAAGAAGTTCTTCATCCAAGCAAGGTTGATTCAAGCTCAAATCAAGGCAAACAACCTTCAAGGAAGATCAGATGCAAGCTAGGCTATCAAGGTGATCTAAGGAAGCTAGTTTCATTCAAGATCTTCAAGAGAAATCATCTACATCATTCCGATTCATCCAAGGTGATTTCTGAAGCATTCAAACTCCTAGAAGCTGTTGAAGAAACACGATTCAAGGTAGAATCAATTACTCTCTTCATCCACTTCAAGAAGATACAAAGAGAAGATCAAAAGAGGAGATTGAAGGAAGAGTTACTGTTCACGTGAACAGTACTCCGTGAAGAACATCTTCATCCAATCCATGGTATTCAAAGTTTATATCAAAGCAATCATCTTCCAAGATCTATGAAGAAGGAAGCAAGGATCAAGGTAGCATCTATTCACTTCTTCATCCATTCAAAGAGATCAAAAAGAAGATCAAAAGAGGAGGATTGGAAGAACAGTTACTGTTCACATGAACAGTACTCCGTGAAGAACATTCATCCATTCAAGGGTGAATCAAGAAGATTGATTTGTAAGAGGAAGAGATCCATGTTGCTGATCAACAAATCATTTCCATTCAAGGGCCAATTCCTTCTTACTCAATCTCTTGTTTTAGTTCCTTCACATTTGTTTTACTTTTAATATTGTTAAACATTGAAGTTGTGATTCGTCCCTACCGGTGGTTAGTAGGAAGGCAATTGGAGGGTGTTCCAATTTGCGGTTGACGTCCCTACCAGGTGGTTAGTAGGAAGGCAATCGGAGGTGTTTCCGATCTGCGGTGTTGACGTCCCTACCGTTGGTTAGTAGGAAGGCAATCGGTGGTTTCCGATTTGCGGTTTGGTGCGCTGCGCTAGTGGAGCCTCACCGGGTTTGGTGAGGGGTGGACGTAGGGCTGAGGATTCAGTCTGAACCACCTTAAAATCCATTGTGTTCATGATTTTTTTGTATGATTGCTTGTGCTAGATGCATGCTTAGGTTTAATATTCACATTACTTATTTATCTTGCTAAGCAACTCATTGTGTTCTTCGTTAAACTAGTTTTTATTCCGCTGCGATTCTTGCTGTCTAGCTTTATAGAGGGTTGAATTACGAAAAGAGGTGCAGATCTATTCACCCCCCCTCTAGATCAGTCAGCTACTACCCAACAAGTGGTATCACAACACACAACAGGGCTGATCTATTCACCCCTCCCCTCTAGATTTGCCTATCACCACTCAATATGTGGTATCAGAGCTAGTCTCTCTGTATGTGGTCTAACGACCTTGAGAGAACTGGTGATATGACAACTAAAGGCCCTATGGCCGAAGGGCATTCCATAAATAGACCTCCCTTTTTCACTGGGACAAACTATCCTGACTGGAAAAATCACATACAGGTCTTCATTAGAGCCCAGGATCATGAAGTCTGGCGAGTGATCAGCAAAGGACCATTTGAGCTGCCTCCGGACGAGGATACATGGACTAAAGAACAAATCAGGCAGTCAACGCTGAACTGGGGTGCTAAGCACATCATGCAATGCTCCCTTCATCCAACAGAGTACTCAAGGGTGTCAACTTGCACTACTGCAAAAGAAATGTGGGACCGTCTTGAGGTAATTTATGAAGGGACATAGTAGGTACGTGCAACCAAAGCAAACATGTTAGTGTTTGAATATGAAAAGTTTAGAATGAAATCTGATGAGTCCATTTCGGACATGTATACTAGGCTAACTATGCTCAGTAATGGCTTGACTGAGCTAGGTAAGACCTATTCTGAGTAGGAGATAGTGAGGAAGATTCTGAGATCACTAACTCCTATTTGGCGTACAAAGGCCACAGTGGTTGAAGAATCAAAACACTTAACTACCATCAAGGTAGAGGAACTCATAGGGTCCCTGATGACCTATGAGATGAATCTGAAGAATAAAGAGGCTGAGGTAAGTAAAAAGAAGCCTCTGGCTCTTAAAGCTGGACCAAGCACTAAGGACTTATCTGAAGATGAAGAGCCTTTAAGCAGCAACAATGAAGAGGATGAAGTTGCTCTATTAACAAGGAAGTTCAGAAGGTTTTTAAGAAAGGAAGGTACATGCTTCACTAAGAAGAAGTCCCAGGTAAAAAGAGGTTTCAGGCCAAGACCTGAAAATGTTAAAAAATCTGAAAAGCTTGTCTGCTACTCTTGCAGGAAACCAGGACACATCAAGTTTGAGTGTCCAGAAGGAGCTAAGAAAACTATACCTAGGTGGAAGAGCAAGAAGAAGCAGGCCATGGTGTGCACTTGGAGTGATGAAGAAGAGGAAGAGACTGAAGACAACTCCTCTGAAGAAGAAAAAGATTATCTCTGCTTAATGGCCAAAGGAGAAAATGACAGCGAGGTGAGCTCTCCCTTTGAGCACTTCTCTACTGGTGATTGGGAAGAAGCTTACTTCGAATTGATGAATAAGTATGAAGTGTACAGAAAAGAAAAGAAAATCTTAAAGAAGAAGGTTGATTCCTGTAGCCAAGATAAAACTCTCAATGAAAAGATAATCTCTTTAGAAACTGAAATTGAGGATCTAAGAAAAATGAATGAAAATCTTGAAGAAGGAAGAAAATAGATGAAAGATTTGGAGGATGAAAATGAAAGACTGAGAGATGAAATTGATGAACTGAAGCTAAAAATGCAAAGCAATGTGAAGGACAGCAATATGTGCAATGAAAAATCATAAGCCTTCAAACAAATCAATTCACAACTATTGAAAGAAAATGAAAAACTTCGAAAATGCAAAGCAGTGTGGCATAAGATTGCCAGCTATTTTTTCGGACTGTGCTGTTCTGGTGGAGGCAGCTAGGAAGGAAATTGCTCCCAGTTGGATGACAATCCCATGGTGGAAGAGGACCATGCTGCTACTTCAGGAAAGTGGTTGCCCGCTACAGCATATATACAGGGAGGGGAATCAAGTGGCTGATTCCCTGGCATCTTTTGCATGTAATGTATCTACTAACTCAGTTTTTATTCGAGTTAGAGATCTTCCATGGCCGGCCAGGGGTGCGTTCAGGATAGATAAGGCAGGATTGCCAGCTTTCCGTTTTTAGCTTCTCTTAATTACATTCTGTTAACCTTACTTCTCTTGTCATTGGGTACATAAGGGCCTTGCTCTACTGTTTCTCAGGGGTATGCCCCAATGTCTTTGTAATTCTCTCAGAAAATAGTAATAAAATCTAGGGCCCTGGTGCTGCCTGGGGGAGTGGGAACACTCTCCTTTTCTGAGGGAGGGTGCACTCGACCAGTTCCAGCTCCAGATTGGCCAGTGCTTTGATTAAAAAAAAAAACTTCAAAAGGATCTAGCAGATAAACAAACTGCTCTTGAAAAATTTGTTGATGGTAGTGAGAACTTGAACGCTCTGCTAGGAACTAAAATAAACTTCAACAGAGAAGGGCTAGGGTATGAGCCAACCAAGATGAAAACTTTTGGGTTAAAAACTACCACCTTTGTTTCATCTTCCGAAGCATCAACCTCCAAAACAACACACCATGAAAATGTTGAAAACAAGGGAAAAGAAAAAATAGGAGAATCAATCAACAAAACTTCTCAACAACCCAAAAAGGTTAACCAACAATCCCAAGCAGGCTGACACCCATCCAAGCATCAGCCTGCACATTTCAATAGAAAAAACAATTACAATGTTGGAACAGGTCGGGACAATCCACGGAACAGGTCGACACCCACATGGTCAAACATCCAACGTTACCCCATGTTTGCACCAACAGGTCGACACTTTCAGTACAGGAGGTTGACATATCCTTCATCCAGAAACAGCCATAGATGGATAGAACGTGAGACATGTCGAGAGTTTACCTTCTATAGGTCGACACCTCCATGGGTTAGGAGCAGTTATGTTCCCTATGGTCATAGGTTCACTCAACCTCAACAACCTAGGCACTATAACACCTCCTATTCCTCTAGACCAACCAACTAGAACAAATGGTCTAACAAATAATCCTTTTCCACCATTCCCAAAACTAATAAAGTTCAAAAGACTATGGAGAAGAAAAACCAGAACTCCCAGCAAAGCAAAAAACCTAAGAAAGTATGGATTTCAAAATCTGTGTTATCTTGCTTTACAGAAATGAAAAATTTATTGAGACCCAATTGTCCTTGGGTTCCAAACTTTGTTACTTAATTCCTTGTGCATGAGTGTCTTGCAGCCGTGCACAACCACTGGTATCTTGACAGTGGCTGCTCAAGACACATGACTAGAGATAGAACCAAATTCTGTCTCCTGGTTGAAAAGGAAGCTGGACATGTCACGTTTGGAGAAAATAACAAAGGAAAAATCATCGGTACATGTAAAGTTGGTAAGAACCCCTCCAACTCAATTGATAATGTATTACTTGTTGATGGTCTGGAGTATAATCTGCTGAGCATAAGTCAACTGTGTGATAAAGGTCATACTGTAGTCTTTGACTCTAATGAATGTAAGATCTTGCATCCTAATTCAAAAGAAACCAAGTTTTCTAGTAAAAGAGTCAATAACGTGTATATGATTGACTTCGATGACCCTGCTCACATAAATCTTTATCTTACTGCACCCAAATCTGAATTAGCATGTTTGTGGCATCGCAGACTAGGTCATGTTAGCTACAATACTCTTCATAAGTTGGTGAAGCATTCTATTATCAAAGGTCTGCCTGAAATAAAATTCAAACTGAACTCTAAGATTTATGATGCATGTGCTCAAGGAAAATAAACTAGAAAGTCATTTAAAAGCAGAACTGAAAACTCATCATCTAAACCACTTGAACTAATCCATATGGACTTGTTTGGTCCAACCAAGACAGCAAGCTTAAGTGGTAAAAGATATGGTTATGTCTTAGTAGATGACTTTACTAGATTCACTTGGGTATTTTATCTTGCACAAAAAAGTAATGCCTTTGTGAGTTTCAGGCACTATATATGCAAGTGAAGCAAGACGGTAAGTTTAAGATTTCCAACATAATTTTAGATCATGGTGGTGAATTCGACAATGCTGACTTTGAAAATTTATGTAGGTCTGAGGGAATCATTCACAAGTTTTCATCATTAAGAACTCCTAAACAAAATGGAGTAGTTGAGAGGAAGAACAGAACTCTCATAGAGATGGCACGCACAATGCTTGCTGAAAGGCATCTACCAAGGAGATTTTGGACAGAAGCGGTAAACACTGCATGTTATATCATCAACCGCTCAATGGTAAGGCCACTCACCAAAATGACCCCTTATGAGCTGCTAAAAGGTAAAAAGCCATCTCTCTTTCACATGAAAGTTTTTGGGTCAAAGTGCTTTGTTCATAACAATGATAAAAGAGTTCTAGACAAGTTTGAGCCCAAGAGTGAAGAAGGGATATTCCTTGGATACTCCAATAAGTCTAGAGCTTATAGAGTCTATAATCTTAAGACCCTCTGTGTGGAAGAATCTCCTCACATCACCTTTGATGAGATTGATCATGTCACACTAGCAGGGAAGATGATGATGGGGAATTCTTGAACATAAAAGGAAAAGAGGAACTTCCACATGAGGAGACACATGCAAATGAAGACCAAGAAGGGCCAAGCAATAATTCGGTCACCGAAGCAGATGAAGGTAACACTCAGCCTGATTTAAGAGTGTTAAAAGACCATCCATTAGAAAACATCTTAGGTAATCTGCATGACCGAACCAAAACTAGGTCTCATTTCAAAATTATGGATGAAATTGAACAACTTGCTCTTGTATCTCAAACTGAACCCAAAAATATTATAGAGGCCTTAAAAGATGATAACTGGATAAATTCCATGCATGATGAATTAAACCAGTTTGAAAGAAATAAAGTTTGGCACCTAGTTCCCATGCCTCAAGAGAAATCTATCATAGGAACTAAATGGGTTTTCAGAAATAAACTAAGTGAAGATGGAAAGATAATAAGAAACAAATCCAGATTGGTGGCTCAGGAGTATAATCAAGAATTTGGCATAAATTATGAAGAATATTTTGCTCCTGTTGCTAGATTAGAGGCCATCAGAATTTTGCTAGCATTTGCATATTCTCATAAAATCAAACTGCAGCAAATGGATGTTAAGAGTGCTTTTCTAAATGGTCTTATTAAAGAAAAAATGTATGAAGAGCAACCCCCTAGTTTTGAATACACATATTTCAAAGATCATGTTTATAAGTTGGACAATGATTTATATGGCTTGAAGCAGGCACCTAGAGCTTAGTATGACAGACTAAGCTCATACCTCACCGAACAAGGATATTCAAGAGGTAATGTAGATCGGACACTATTCACCAAGAAACAAGGTAAGAATATCTTGATAGTTCAGATTTATGTGGATGACATAGTGTTTGGGTCCACTAAACCTCAAATGTGTGAGGAGTTTGCTAAACTCATGACCAATGAATTTGAAATGAGTCTAATGTGTGAGCTTCAATTCTTTCTTGGCTTGCAGATTAATCAAAGCAATGAAGGCTATTTTATCAATCAAGCCAAATATGTGAAGGCGTTGCTGAAAAAGATTGATCTAACAAACTGTAAACCATTAGGAACTCCAATGGGGATTGCCACTTGACTGGATGCAGATGAACAAGGTACACTTGTAGATGCAAAGAGGTACAGAGGTATGATCGGCTCATTACTCTATCTAACTACATCTATGCCAAACATTCAGTTTAGTGTTTACCTTTGTGCTAGATTCCAGTCTAGTCCTACAGAGTCCCACTTGACTGCTGTCAAGCATATTTTTAGATACCTTGCTGGCACTCAAGAATTGGGATTATGGTATCCTGCATACTGTGAACTTTCACTTATTACTTATTCAGATGCAGATTATGCTGTATGCAAACTGGACCGCAAGAGCACTAGTGGCTATTGCCAATTTCTTAGTGGGTGTTTGGTTTCTTGGGCCTCCAAGAAACAGCACTCGGTTACCCTCTCAACTGCAGAGGCAGAATATGTTGCTGCAGGGAGTTGTGGCACCCAAGTACTGTGGATCAAACACCAACTCCAAGACTATCTGATGCGGGACGGACATAGGGACCGACTCTACGTGATGCGAACCTCAGACTCTAAGTGCAGATGCGACCAGCAACATACGAATAGGAGAGACACTTTGGCCAGACACTAAGAGTTCCTATGGGTTATACGTCGCTAATAGAAACGTAAGCTCACTTGTCGTCCCAAGCGAGGGATAGCGTGGAACCGCACGGTTGAGAAACCGGCAGAGTCAAGGGTGGTCGACTCACTTCCGTGCTCGGATTGAGCCACGGGACGGGTCACTCTCTCACTCACAGCGGTGACATGAACTCACGGGCTAGGTTCCTAACGCACTCACAGCGGCATATGACCATATACTAGCTATGCAAATGTAATGCCAAGAAGTTAAGACCGTACCTCCACGCTCCCGGCGTGGGGAAGATAACCCCGGCCAAATCTGTACTCCCGGTTAAACAAATTTTACTACAGTACAAAGCTTTGTCCCACTCCACGCAGGGAGGTAACAGGTCACATGTGGGGCCTGGGAGTGTCGGTAATTGGGTTGACGGGCGGCATCTTGATGTCGCTCCGTCGGTGCCAAAACCCGCATTTTGTTGCTGTCCGGACGGCGCGATATGCGGGTTCATGGGGCCCACGTATTGCTCAGTCCTCCGGATCTGACGGGGTGGGTCCCGCTGTGATGGTGACACCTGGTGGCGCGCTCCCCTGCACGGCGGCCGGGCGGGAACACCGGTCGGAGGCCAGGTGGCTCCGATCTTCACTTGTCGGAGTTACTGTCCATGGATCTGAAACTATGTTTCAGACCTGCGTGCTCCTGCGAAAAGACCTATTGCGACCAGCACTGATGTCAGATCGGTGCGAAACCGATGCTATTGGAATGCTGACTCGAAATCCTTCGACCCTTTGTGGTTCTGGGAATTTCTTCAGGGCTGTATTTTTGATGGCAGAATTTAGAACCTGACTAATTATTATTTCAGATCTGATTGGGCAGAAGTGGAATTTCCTGAGAGTTGGCATTGACCGTTGCTCAAACGTCGGATCCAGGGGTTGAGTTCTTCAAGAAAGTTGGAGAGGTGAAAGAGAGTAAGACGGGGATATTTTTTTTGAAATTTTTGGTGGAGGTTTGGTTGGGGAAAACTATTTTCTAACACTGGGTGGTCTGATCTGGACAGTGGCAGACAGAATTGAGTTGAGATTTGACAGAGATTTTAAGAAAATGTAAAGGTGATCTATAAATCTCCAAAAAATTCATGGAAGAGGGCTTGGGTAAACAAAATCCCCAATAAAAATTATAGATCGTTCAGACATGGAGAAGGTGGGTTCATGGACAAACTACAAGATTGCTGTGACATTGGACAGACTGCAGGCAGATCTGGTGGATTGGGAAGCACGAAAATGGAAAATTGGAAAACGAGGGCTAGAATTTCTACCAATTTTTCTGGGACGTGGGTTAGACCTCTAGAACTCACCCTAAAAATTTGGAACCCAACAGAGCTCGAGGTGGAGAGCAGAAATTCCTTGAAGAGGGGGCTATCTTGGGTGGACAAAACTACGACGACGATGGCAGTGGTGCGACGGTGGAACGATGGCGGCGGCGGCGGTGATGGCGATCTCACGAACTGATAGAAGAGGTGTCTCACCTCAGAAACACAGCCTTCCCAGCTGCAGAAGGGGGAGAGAGGAGAGAGATAGGGGGCGGCCCTTGCCTTTGGAACAAATTTTCTGATTTTCTTTGCATTAAATCCATTCAAAATGGAAATATAAGGGTTTTATAGAAAATGAAAAAAGACTAATTCTATCCCTAGATCTAGGGTTGGGGAGGGGTAAAAGAGGGAGTCCACATTTTATTCTCCTCTGTGATTTGGTATCAAATAAAATAAAATTTCAAACCTATTAAACTATAATATACTAGGGGCGCCCCCTTGACTTCCTTGGTTCCAACTTTGAAAATTATCACCGTTTGTCCCCCCCTTGGTCCAACTCTTCTAGAAGCCAACCTTGGAGGGTTGACTGACCCCACATGGGCGCAAGAGCTTAGGTGGATCAATGGGAGAAGGGATGGGGGGCCCGCGTGACCCAGGTGGTCCCAAATTATAAATAAATCCATATTACAATTCGAATTACAATCCGTATAAAACCAAATAAACATACATTACACACAAACAAAATCCCAATAAATACTATAAATACTAAGACTCAAGGGGGAGGCTCCAGACTATCTCAGAGCCAGATGGAAGCTGATGTAGCTCGAGTGGTGCTCTGCGTACGGTATCGACGGCTCACCTGTTCGTGCTTCTCGCTCGCTCTAGTGTCCGCACCAATTCTCCCCGGGTGGGAGAAACTCGACCCTGTCGAGTAAGGGTCTGCATCGCTCTGGTAGCGCTCTAGTAGATCTGGATCTTTCCTCTGTAACTCTCCACGGGTGATCCAAGTATCCTCGGTGGCGGGTCGCCCTCTCCATTGCACTAGGTAGCGCAGGTAAGATCCACTCTTGGTAACCGTCACCTGCTCATCCAGTATATGATCTATATGCTCTTGCTGCCGTGGAAAGGGGGCTAGTGATGGACACTCAGGTGTGGGATCACTCTCAATGGGAGGAGATGGCTCGAAAGGCTCACTAGGGATCACCGCTGGGTCCCTATATGCAACTAGATCTGACACACTGAAAGTAGAGCTTATACCATATTTCTCGGGTAGGTCCACAACATACGCATTGGACCCAACGCATTTCAACACTCTAAATGGACCGGCTCCGCGAGCTTGCAATTTCTTTATGGTTCCAGAGGGAAACTGTTCAGGTCTTCCCCTGATCATGACATATTCTCCCTCTTGGAACTCATGGTGGTGTCGATGGGCATCGGATAACTCCTTATACCGTGCATTGTTGGCCTCAATGTGACGACGGATGTCGTCATGTAGACTCCTAACATGCCTAGCAAATGACTCGGCAGACTCAGACACTCGTGCGTGAATGGGCATGGGGACAAGATCCATTGGCTTCCTAGGCCTACGACAATTGACAATCTCGAATGGACTCATACCGGTAGACCTGTTAACCGAATCATTATACGCAAATTCTGCTAGTGTTAATATGAGATCCCAATCACCAACACGGTCCCTAACAAGACACCTCAAAAGGTCACCCAGACTCCTATTGACCACCTCGGTCTGACCATCTGTTTGGGGATGATATGCAGTGAAAATTTTGAGATGAGTACCCAACATATGCCACAGTGTCTTCCAAAAATAACTGGTGAACCTAACATCACGATCAGACACTATAGTACAAGGCAACCCGAACTTGCACACCACATGAGTAAAAAATAGGTGGGCTACCCTCGAAGCATCCGAAGTCTTCGAGCAGGGAATGAAAAGGGCCATCTTCAAGAACCGGTCAACTATCACATAGACCGAGTCATGCTTCCTAGAGGTACGTGACAATCCCAAAACAAAATCCATGCTAACATCATGCCATGGAGCATCAGGCACGGGAAGAGGCGTATAAAGGCCCGAGCTTTGCTTCTTCATTTTGGCCGTAGCACATGTACGGCACTGGGCCACAATATGAGCAACATCACGCTTCAAGCTCGGCCAATAAAATCTGTGCTCAATAGCCTCGATAGTCTTGTTCCGACCAAAGTGGCCGGCTAGACCTCCCGCATGTAGTTCCCAGACTAAGAAGTCTCGAACCAAAGTTAGGGGAACACAAAGCCTGCCTCCTCGAAAGAGGTAACCCTCCTGAAGCACATAATCATCATGGTCTCTCGAGGGTCCGGCCTGGAGAGTGGTATAAATCTGACCGAAGTCAGGACAGTCAACATAGGCCTCTCTAATCTTCTCTAACCCTATGACCTCGGCACTCATGGTAGTCAGCAGACATGCTCGCCGACTCAAGACATCAGCCACCTTGTTCTCCACTCCAGCCTTATGTTTAAGCACAAATGTGAACTGCTAGAGATACTCAACCCATCTGTTGTGACGTACACTAAGCTTCTTTTGGGAATGGAGGAACCTCAAAGCCTCATGATCGGAGTACAAGACAAACTCCTGATGTAAAAGATAGTGCCTCAAATACCCAAGAGCCTGGACAACTACCTAGAATTCTTTATCATAAGTGGAATATCGTAGTTTCGCATCATTCAGCTTCTCACTGAAGTATGCGACCGGGTGGGCCTCCTGACTCAACACTCCTCCAATCCCTACACCTGACGCATCACAAGAGACCTCAAACACCTTCGAGAAATCTGGTAATCGAAGGATCGGTGTCTGGGTCATGCGCTCCTTGATGTCCTTGAAGGCAGCAGCAGCGACCTTCGTCCATACAAACGTGCCCTTCAGAATATAGTGCGTGATCGGGACAGTGACGGAGCTAAATTCGTGGATGAAATGACGATAGAACGTCGCGAGGCCATGGAATCTTTGGACATCATGGACAGTACGAGGATCCGGCCACTCAACAATGGCCCGGACCTTCTCCGGATTAGCGGAGACCCCCGTACTAGACACAATAAAACCCAAGAAGGTAAGCTGAGGTGTCATGAACGCACACTTCTCTGGGTTCACAAACAACTGCTCTCGCCTCAAAAGTAGACAGACCTACCATAGATGGTCCAAGTGGTCCCCTTTAGTGCGAGTATATATAAGGATATCATCAAAATACACAACCACAAAGACTCCAATGAATGGTCAAAGGACCTGAGTCATGAGTCGCATGAAGGTGCTAGGGGCATTGGTCAACCCAAAGGGCATAACCAACCACTCATATAGACCATCCTTGGTCTTAAATGTGGTCTTCCACTCATCACCTGGCCTAATCCTCACCTGGTGGTAGCCACTCTGATGGGGACATCGCTTACCACTTCCCATTTCTCCAAGGGTCCCGATGCTCGCCATTATGTTCATCTTGATTTTCTGAGTCTAGCTATGTAATTTTCATATCTTTCTTTGAGTCTTAACCATGTAATTTTCCTTTTATTGAGTCAAGTACCTAAGTTAGTGAGTCATCTATCAAAGTCTAAGTATCATTAGGTGGCCTAGTGGGTTAACGGGCCCACTTCAATGGGCTTGGCCCATGGGCGCCCCCTTCCCCCCTTGGTCATTTGTCAATAGTCCAAAAGGTGATGACTTTTTGTAAATTGAGGGTTTCCTATAAATAGGACCCCAATCCCTCCATGGAGGACTAATGAATTATTGAGTGAAAATTATCCACAAGAATTGTGCCTCCTTCTCTCTCTAGCTCTCTCACTATCTCTATCTCTATCTCTCTCTCTCTCTAAAGGGGGTGAACCCCATTCTCTCTCCTCCCCACCCCAATTTCAAAATTCTCTCTCTCTCCTCCCCATTCACCTCTCATTAAGACCTCTCCCCCTTCCCCATACCTCCCATTTAATTCCCCTCCAACCCCTAGGTGGAATCCCCTTCTCCTAGGCACCTCTCCATTCTCCCAAGCAACCTTTCCCCTTCCCCATACAACCTTTCACATTCCCAAGGGAGAATCTCCCCTCCCAAGCACCCCTTCCCCTCCCCAAGGCAACCCTTCCCATTCCCTAGGCCCCCATTAACCCCTCCATTAACCCACCACTCAAATCACAAGGAAACCTTCCCCATTCCCCAAGCCCATTTGCGCCCCAATCACCCCACCTCCTCCAAGAGAGCCCTTCCTCCTCTCCCACCACCCACTCCATTCCCCCCCCCCCACCAGGTCTGCCCCTGCCATCCCCCCCCTCTCCCCTCTCACATCCCAAACCACTCCTCCTGCAACTAATACCAGCACCCTTTCACTCCCCTTGCTACCCCTCCACCCCTTACCATCCCATCTCCACCAACAACCCCCCCCCTTGGCACTACCCAGCTCGCAGGTAGCAGTGGGAGGTTGACTTGCAGAACCTTCCCCGGAGTCATACGGAATCACCTTAAGACGTACCATACATCGTCGGAAAGATCGTCGAGATAGCTCCGCAGCCGAGGTGGTCTCGCCGGCCTCCGGCATCCCTTCTGTCCGGTGGACTCATTCTCCCCCGACTGCTCAAGGTGGCCTTGGCTGGAAGGCAGAGCTGCAGTGCAGAAGCTTCCACGGCCTCATCCTTCCCTTCCAAAAGCCTGCGACTTGACCGGGTCGAAGTACCACCAGTCCCCCACGCAACCCCACAAGCGGGGCTTCGATTGGAGTCCGGGGCTGCCCGTTCCGAATTTTCTCCCCCAGGCGCGCTGAACAGGCCACTCAGGACCTGACCAGACCCCTCCTCACTCAACGGGCTCTCCCTCTCTGCCCCGACATCGTCTGGTGTCCCCCCTGGTTTCCACTCGAAGAAGACTCGCCAGCGGTCGTTCTCGTCTTGGTCTTGCCACGTTCGGGCTTTGGGAGCGGTCGTGGCACCCGAATCTTTCTGCTACTGCACCCTGGAACCAGACCAAGTCAGAGCGCAGGGATCCTGTTCCAGAGCTCGCCCCAGCCAGTGACGACGTCGGGACCACCCAAAGAAATTCACAGGCATTCCTGGGTCCGTCAGCGATGTTTCGGCACCTGTTTCGATGACTTCCGAGTTCGGTGGAGTGCGTGGCAGTATCTACATCGCCTCCCTATCCGGTCATTCCAGAACCAGGCAGATCATTCGGCACTAGCTTAGTTAATCTCCCCTCCCCGCCTGGCCGGCTTAGCGCCCCTCCCTGTGTGGAGGTAGTGTTTAATTGTAACCAAAACTTTCCCCTCCCCTAGTCCAACCCCCCTGCGTGGGGAGTAGTGCATGTATTGTTCGAACAGGGGAAGCTACACCGACGCAGTGTGCGGGGTACCCACACTCCCCCGCTCGCCCTCGTCTCTGAACGGGGTTGGTTTCTTCAAACCAACCAGGGTAAGATCAAAACCTTGCTCCCATTATCAGTACTTGTTCTTTTAATATCCGTGAAATTGCTCCGTTGGAAGCAAGAGAGAGCACCCGGCCCCGGAGTGCTCCACTTCCGAGTGGTCACCGTGGTTTGTGAGAGAGAGTGACCCAGTGTCCCACTTGGCACCCGGCCAGCCCCCGTAGTTGTGGGCATCTTACCCTCGGGAGGGCAACCTTAGCCCTGCTGGCCCTCAACCAGCCAGGGTCTTGATCCACCACCTCCACTCGGCATTACCGAGTCACCTCGGGTTCGTGTGTGCAACGGCGATTCGGCGATTTACGCAACCCCGTGCTCAAAATTGATTGTGTTTGCGTAGTAGGTCCGAGGGCCCTTGTCTCTTTGCTGCATTTCCCTAGTGGTGTCACATCAAATGGTATCAGAGCAAGTTTTAGACTTATCTCTACGAGTCTAGTCCTAGGGAATTGGCATTTGGGTCTCCCTTGCATCTCATTTTCCAACGCCCCTTGCATGACCACCCTAGGGAAACGCCCCAAGTACCCATGGACCGATTTGATGCTGTCATCAACAAATTTCATAACTGTCTAGATACCCTCACCACCCGGCTTGATCGGATTGAAGCAAAAAGGAACCACGGCCCTAGAGCTTGGTCACCTCGGGATGAATTTGGATGGGAAGCCAATGAACCCCCACTTAGGAGCTATGGCCTTAGAGTCTTGCCTCCACGGGATGAGTTTGATAGGAAAGGGTTAGACTATGATCCTTATTATTACTATGAGAGGTCCCAACACTACGGGCGTGAGGAGAGACGTCCCTGGGATTACCTGGACAACCAATCCTCAAGAATGATGCGATTCTCTAGGTCTCCTAGGTTCACTCCATGACCGGATGATGCCAATAACATGGGACCCCGTCCCAACCTAGACCCTCTCCTGAAGACACCCATGCCATGTCCAAACGGAAGTACCCCATTTCGGCCCACAAATCCTCCTCCCACCCCTCATCCAACAAGGGTCATCCCTAGTCAACCCATACCCCGGCGAGAAGGGAGTTCCAATGGGCCAAGTGTGGGTGAGACCACTCAGGGAAATAGACAACAATGGTCTAAGTGTAGAGGCTTTGGACACTTCATCCATCAATGCCCTTCACGAGAGATGTCCAACACACTAACAGAAGAAATAGTTACCCCTATCCAAAGGGGACTTGAGGAGGTGACCAAAGTCCATAAGGCTCCCCTAGATTGGGAAGAAGAATATGAAGCCCAATGCCAAGAATTGGGTCAAGAGAACTCATCCCTACCCAAAGAAAACCCATTGAGCCTAAATGGGTGCACCCTCCCCCGTGAGTTACAAGATGCCCAACCTAGGCCTCCACTACTACCCATCCCCATCCTTTCCCAAGTCCCCCATTACCCACCACCCCAAGAGCGCCATATGCCAGTCATCATCACCCCACCTACAAAGGACCTACTCACCTCCTTGGTAGAGGAAACCATGATCCCCACACCCGACCCCCTAGTAGGGAACACCCCAGAACCACTCCCCACCTTGGAGAAAAATCATGGCCAAAACGAGGAAGAAATTTCACCTTTCATGCCACCCCCGCCAATTGGGAGTGAACTTGTCATAAGTGGGCCCTTGGTTAGATGGCTAGTGGAAAACCGGGCTCACCCTATTCTGCCCCATGCCTACCCTTCCGTGGAACAACACCTCCCCATAGTACCCTTATCCACCTATCACACCACAATCCTATCATCCTATCAAGTGGAAACATTAGGGGATCTTCTTAAGGGTCTAGCTTGGTAAATGGAGTTAACTGGCATATTGACCACAGTGGCCGACCGACCTAGGAGCCTTGACCTCCTACACCTATGTGTCGGGTCCATCTCCTCGATTTACACTGTGGGTTGCTACACTAGCGACCTTCTTCTATTCCTCCCTACACCCGATGAGTCCGATGCTATCCATGAATTAGAGTTGCTTATTTCGGGTAGAGTGCCAAGCCCTCCATTCATGGCCAACCATCCCTCCAAAGACTTCGGTTCAATTACTTCATTAGAGGAGGAGGACTCACCATCATTTGAGGACCTTGAGGACATAAAATACCTCTTCCTTGGCAACCCATTCCATGACCCCTTTGATCCCTCCCAATGGAAGCCAATGAACCCATGGGACCTAATCGCCTTACCCACCACCCACCTTTTCCTACCCTCACCCACCATGTCGAACCTAACCCACCCATTCCAAAACTTAGCCCACACTATGAGAGCCATGACCAAGGGTGACATCCACCTAGGAAATAAGGAATTGACCCATCCCAAGATGTCCACTTTCTGGGACCCCTTCGACCCCCATGAGTGGAAACCCCCGAATCAACCCCCACCTAAAGATGGGACCATCTTGATAGGAATGCATGTGTCACAACATTTTGCTTCATCTGGTAGGGCTAGTAAGTCAAGTCGTCTCATTTGTGTCATATACACACTAGGTCCAGTGCATGACAGGTTTACATTTGGATATGCAGGTCCTCCCCCATTCATCATCCATCTTATGCATGATAGGAGTATACATGGAAGTCCAGGTCCTCCGGCATTCACTGCACCCATACCTGATAGAGCCATTTATGGATGCCCCGGTCCTCCTAAGTCCGTCAAAACCAATGTAACACTTGATAGGGCTGAATTTGGTTGTCCAAGCCCTCCCTTCATCTCTAGATGATCATCATTCATGACACTGCATAGTACCCGTCACGAGCACATCAACAAGAGCAATGAGGGATACAGAAAATTAGCCGATTCCCACCATCGCCACCAAGAATTCCATACAGGTGATTTTGTGATGGTGAGGACCGAGAGACTATTCTCTGAAAATGTCTCCAAACTGAGGTCGCGTGGATCATGTCCCTTCCAGGTTCTGAGGCGGATCGGCACCAATGCTTATGTGTTGAACCTCCCCGAGGAATACGGAGTAAGCCCCACATTCAATGTGGCTGACCTGGTGCCCTACAGGGGACCCACGGTGACACCTAGTGAGGACATCGAGCCTGTTCCACCCCTTGCGAGAGTCCCTACCCGTGAGAGAGCTCCACCAGACCAGAGAGGCCAGCGTGAGCAAGTGTAGCGGATATTATATGAACAGGTCACTGTCATCTGGAGCAAAGGGTATGGGCGCTACCTCGCTTGGTGAAAGGACCAGCTACCTTTGGTAGACTTGTGGGCAACCCCACCGTGACTCCCTCCGCATACGATGGATCTTTACTCGACAGAGTCGAGTTCTCTGCACCCCCGGAGTATGATGGGGACATCGCTTACCACTTCCCATTTCTCCAAGGGTCCCGATGCTCGCCATTGTGTTCATCTTGATTTTCTGAGTCGAGCTATGTAATTTTCATATCTTTCTTTGAGTCTTAACCATGTAATTTTACTTTTATTGAGTCAAGTACCTAAGTTAGTAAGTCATCTATCTAAGTCTAAGTATCATTAGGTGGCCTAATGGGTTAACGGGCCCACTTCAATGGGCTTGGCCCATGGGCGCCCCCTTCCCCCCTTGGTCATTTGTCAATAGTCCAAAAGGTGGGGACTTTTTGTAAATTGAGGGTTTCCTATAAATAGGACCCCAATCCCTCCATGGAGGACTAATGAATTATTGAGTGAAAATTATCCACAAGAATTGTGCCTCCTTCTCTCTCTAGCTCTCTCACTATCTCTATCTCTCTCTCTCTCTAAAGGGGGCGAACCCCGTTCTCTCTCCTCCCCACCCCAATTTTGAAATTCTCTCTCTCTCCTCCCCATTCACCTCTCATTAAGACCCCTCCCCCTTCCCCATACCTCCCATTTAATTCCCCTCTAACCCCTAGGTGGAATCCCCTTCTCCTAGGCACCTCTCCATTCTCCCAAGCAACCTTTCCCCTTCCCCATACAACCTTTCACATTCCCAAGGGAGAATCCCCTCTCCCAAGCACCCCTTCCCCTCCCCAAGGCAACCCTTCCCATTCCCTAGGCCCCCATTAACCCACCACTTAAATCACAAGGAAACCTTCCCCATTCCCCAAGCCCATTTGTGCCCCAATCACCCCACCTCCTCCAAGGGAGCCCTTCCTCCTCTCCCACCTCCCACTCCATTTCCCCCCCCCCCCCCACACCAGGTCCACCCCTGCCATCCCCCCCCTCTCCCCTCTCACATCCCAAACCACTCCTCCTGCAACTAATACCAGCACCCTTTCACTCCCCTTGCTACCCCTCCACCCCTTACCATCCCATCTCCACCAACAACCCCCCCCGTTGGCACTACCCAGCTCGCAGGTAGCAGTGGGAGGTTGACTTACAGAACCTTCCCCGGAGTCATACGGAATCACCTTAAGATGTACCATACATTTTCGGAAAGATCGTCGAGATAGCTCCGCATCCGAGGTGGTCTCGCCGGCCTCCAACATCCCTTCTGTCCGGTGGACTCATTCTCCCCCGACTGCTCAAGGTGGCCTTGGCTGGAAGGCAGAGCTGCAGTGCAGAAGCTTCCACGGCCTCATCCTTCCCTTCCAAGGCACACCACTTGACCGGATCGAAGTACCACCAGTCCCCCACGCAACCCCATAGGCGGGGCTTCGATTGGAGTCCGGGTCTGCTCGTTCCGAATTTTCTCCCCCAGGCGCGCTGAACAGGCCACTCAGGACCTGACCAGACCCCTCCTCAGTCAACGGGCTCTCCCTCTCTGCCCTGACATCGTCTGGTGTCCCCCTTGGTTGCCACTCGAAGAAGACTCGCCAGCGGTCGTTCTCGTCTTGGTCTCGCCACGTTCGAGCTCCGGGAGTGGTCGTGGCACCCGAATCTTTCTGCTACTGCACCCTGGGACCAGACCAAGTCAGAGCGTAGGGATCCTGTTCCAGAGCTCGCCCCAGCCGGTGATGACGTCGGGACCACCCACAGAAATTCACAGGCATTCCTGGGTCTGTCAGTGACGTTTTGGCACCTGTTTCGATGACTTCCGAGTTCGGTGAAGTGCGTGGCAGCATCTACATCGCCTCCCTGTCCGGTCATTCCAGAACCGGGCAGATCATTCGGCACTAGCTTAGTTAATCTCCCCTCCCCGCCTGGCCGGCTTAGCGCCCCTCCCAGTGTGAAGGTAGTGTTTAATTGTAACCAAAACTTTCCCCTCCCCTAGTCCACCCCCCTTCGTGGGGAGTAGTGCATGTATTGTTCGAACAGGGGAAGCTACACCGACGCAGTGTGCGGGGTACCCACACTCCCCCGCTCGCCCTCGTCTCCGAACAGGGTTGGTTTCTTCAAAACAACCAGGGTAAGCTCAAAACCTTGCTCCCATTATCAGTACTTGTTCTTTTAATATCCGTGAAATTGCTCCGTTGGAAGCGAGAGAGAGCGCTCGGCCCCGGAGTGCTCCACTTCTGAGTGGTCACAGTGGTTTGTGAGAGAGAGTGACCCAGTGCCCCACTTGGCACCCGGCCAGCCCCCTTAGTTGTGGGCATCTTACCCTTGGGAGGGCAACCTTAGCCCTGCTGGCCCTCAACCAGCCAGGGTCTTGATCCACCACCTCCACTCGGCATTACCGAGTCACCTCGGGTTCGTGTGTGCAACGACGATTCGGCGATTTACGCAACCCCGTGCTCAAAATTGATTGTGTTTGCGTAGTAGGTCCGAGGGCCCTTGTCTCTTTGCTGCATTTCCCTAGTGGTTGTTAGGGTGCTAGGCCCGGATACAGAGGGGGGGTGAATGTATCCTGGTACGAATAATGCCCAAATAAAAAACTCAGATGCTAGGCAAGTTCCAGAATTAAGCTAATTCGATTGAACATAATAACAAGCAGTAGGAGCGTGCCTATCCAAGCATCTAGTGGAAGCAAATCAAGCAATCAAACCACTGATCAATAGATTTTAAAGGTGGTTCGGTCCTCCAGACATGCATCCACCCCTCATTCCCAACCGGAGTGAGGCTTCACTAGCCAATGCTAGAACCAAGCAGACTCAGTCTGCGAACAGTTGCTGCCACATAGCTTGACCAGGGGAACAGTCTCCCCTCTTCCTCCCAACCGGAGGGACACCCCAAGTGACTCCCAACCACTTGGAAACTAGAGACCGAAGTCTCTCTTCCTCCAGACCGGAGGGACAACTGGACTTGCTAGCCACAAGCCTAGAACCGGAGACAAGTCTCCCTTCTCCTGAATCTACAGGAGGAACCCGATCCCCAGCAGGGCAATCGGAAGAACAAGGCTAACCAAAGAAACAAAAGAAAAAATAAAGAAACATAAAAAGCACAGCAACAAAAGCTGGAAATGAAACACAAGAGATGTAGCTCTCAATGAGCATAGTCGTTCTGGATTTGATCCACGAACAGACTGAACTGATCTTCAATAGACTCTCTCCTCCTCTTCTTTTCTTCCTCTTCTTTCTGCTTCTCTTTCTTCTCTCTTTCTTCTCACTTCTCACGAGCACTATCTCTCTCTTTTCCTTCTTCTGCTCTCACTCTCACTTTCTTCTCTGCTCTCTTCTTTTCTTTCTTTTCTTCACTACATCGAACTCACAGCACTTCTGCTTTTCTGCTATTGCTCTCAAGGCTTCGATCAGTCTTCATATGTTGGATGAAGGCTTCCTTTTATAAGCAGCAGCAGCTAGGGTGTGAGCTTCCCACACCTTCCGTCCAGAAGATTCCTCCTCGGATCACGTGATCAGCACCCACCTCAGATCACGTGTCAGGTGCCAGCTTCGGGTCACGTGCCCATTCATCAGTACGCTCAGCAACTGGAGTTGAGGTGGCGTCAACACACTTGCTCCAAAGGGTTGACGCAGCCTTCAAAGACATTCGACCAGCAAAACTCAAGTCTACTGCATTGACTCCATCAGCCTGCTGCGTTGATGCATCGGTGATCCAGTGATCAAGTCTTCAGCAGATGGGCGTGCTGCGTCGACGCTCTCAATCAATGGCGTTAACGCAGTGAGGCATTCCAGTAAGCCATTAGCTTCGTCTCTTTAGCTGTTGCGTCGACGCTGCTTAATTGTGGCATTGACGCAGTGGAATAGCCTTTGAAAGTGAATGCTCCTTTAACTACTGCGTCGACGCTGCTCCATTGTGGCGTTGACGCAGTGGAAGATATCGTGAAGGCTTCGTCAATTGATGCGTGGACGCTTTAAGCTCCCAGCGTCGACCCTGTTCCCTTCAGCAACAAGAATGAAGTCATAAGATCTAAGTATGTACATTGTAGTGTATATACTTCGAAAGAAACAATCCAATGTATATACTTCAAGAACTCTAGACAACGGACGCTGTACAGACTTCAGATGCTTTGAACGCTTGAGCGATGTATAGACTCTGAATCGATAAGGCAGGCTGTACAGACTATAAGAAGGTTGAAGCACTGTGTAGACTTGATGAAGATTGAGGCCGTTGTACAGACATGGGGTTCAGCTGAGGATGTATGGACTTTGACGAAGTGAAGCAGTGTACAGACTTTGAATCAAACCGATGTATAGACTTGAAAGGGCATGGAGTGTATAGACTTGAAGTCTGAAGACGATGTATAGACTTGGTGAAACAAGGTCCAGTGTACAGACTTGCAAAAGCGAGCTACAGTGCCAAAGTGTAGACTTCACACTGTACAGACTTTCCAAAGAGAATGTAATGCTGTACAGACTTGAGGCTTTGAACGTTGAAGGCACAAGACGATGTACAGACTCAGATTCTAGACCAGTGGCTGTACAGACTTAGAAGGAGGACCAATGTATGGACTTCAGGTGAAGATCAATGTATGGACTTGTGAACAACCGATGAATGAACTGAGGGGTCGACCCATCAGCACAAGGGGTCGATGCACCACAGACCAGACCAATGAATAAATGCAGCAAAGTTAAAGAGGCACCAAGCGTCAACGCATTACCCAAGCAGCGTGGACGCAGCAGATCAAATATTTCTTACTGCTACCTCTGAAGTGCCTTGGCAGCGTCGACGCTGCAGTTCGATGGGTCGACACTACAGTATCAAACTGCAGTCTAAAGAGCAACAGTAACATGACTGAACATAATCAAATATGCAATGCCATATCAGAACTTATGAAGAACTGCATTATGATCAGAAAGTGAATAATAGCATGATGACTCACACAGCAAGATGACTCACAGTGAATAACTCACATCAAAAACCAATCATCAAAACCATCAGGGGCACAACAATCTCCCCCCTTTTGATGATGGCAACACTTTCAACACATTGAGTCATTCTGATGATGTGAGGCATTCTGATGACTCAAATTATTCTCCCCCTTTGACTTCATCAAAAAGAAAATAGTTTGAGAAATTAAAGCATGTATAAAAAGTCATCAGAATTCTCCCCCTTTAAGAGTTTCAGCAAAAAAGTCATTAGTTAGAGATGATCAAAAGAAGCTTGCATGCAAAAATTGAATGAAATTTTCCCTTTGGTAAACAATCAACATAAACAGATACCAGAATGCAAGATCTCCCCCTAGAAATATGAATGCAAGAGCACAATTCTCCCCTTTTAAGAGTTTCTATGCAGCATGATGCATATGATATGGAAGCTCCCCCTCAATAAGTGGAATCTTATGAGATGAATGGGACGGAGATCATAGGGGCAAACAAGGAGAAGTTCAGGTCAATGAGCAGAAGAGGTTCAATTAGCAGATTTTTAAAGAAGCTCCAATCTCAGAAAATTCAGTCAGATTTTCAGAGGGATATCAATCTCATAAATCCAAATCATAAGTTTTCAAAGTCTTCCATTATAAGGGCTTATGAATGAGTTTTATTGAACAACATGGTTTAAACATGATGTATGTAGAGTTTATCAATAAAATTCTGTATTGATATCTAAAACCATGGTTTAATAAAAATGAACCAAGCCCTCATATTTATCTTGATAAAACTCCCTTTCTCTTACACAATCAAATTTATTGACTTCTTTCGGAATTACATGCATCAGTATTGAAATCAAGCAATTATGAAGTCATATGATTTTGTCTAGGGTTGTAGCAATTTGATTTTAGCATCAATATTCAGATATTTTAATTCGTTCACCAATTTTTTATGCTACAAATTTTACGAGCACTCTAGTTCAGTGCACACCTTGTAACTAGAGGATATACCTTGATCAGAGGCCAGTATCCCTAAGCACTTAGTGTGACTAACTGTCATGCTTTATATGAACAGAGATAGCATTTACACATCATGACACACTGCAAATCATTTCTTGATGAGTGAGTTGTATTTCTCAGTGTGCATGTCATTGCTCTGCCTGAATTTTAATTATTCTTAATCAGAGTTAACTATGGTACCTCATGACACAGTCCTTTGACATGTGTTTCTCAGTGACCAAGGTCATTGCTCTGACAGAAAATACCCTTTAGACATTTCAGAAAAATTCATTTGCTTCAAATCAATAACAATTTCATGTACTTAACCAAATAAAGTCATGTATTCAATAATGCAGATTTCAGAGATTTTACAAGACACAGCATGAAACAGATGGTTAAGGTTTATTAAACATGCTTCAGATATTTTTAAGAGATTTTAAAGCCAAACTCATTGAATACATTAAACTTAAACCACATGAGTTATTTCAGTCATTCATAAAAATGTATAATAGAAGATTTCTAGTTCAAGAGTTTTCAGATTTATGATCGAGATAGTCCCATTGAAATCTTCATGAAAGACTGATGGAATTCTGAAGCCAAATGATACCAATTGATAGGAGAGATTTCGAGGCTCAATGATTTCTGATATTATCAAGGTTTGTCAACTAAGATCAATGATGAAGGGTATGCAATGAATTCTCACAAGAGTATGCATTTGACAACCTATATGCGATGCAGTGACTCCCCCTAACACTATGCATTCAGACAATCTTTTTGGCATTTTTCATGAAATGAAATGCAATTAATTTCAAAATGAGAAATGTAGAGAAATTACCTGAAAAGTTCAGAAGGGTTTTCATTCTTGAGTGCCTTAGATCATTACCCCTTTTATTCCAGTCCCAAGGCACACCTGCAAAACAAAGTTTATTTTTCACAAACAGGTACCCAAGAAGTCTTGGGTCCTGACATGACATTATCACTTCTAGCAGGTTCTCTCAGCACATTTTTAACTTGATAGCAAGGAGCAGCAGTTTTCAGATCTGATTTATGCACATTCTTGTTAGCATGAATTCTATGTGCATATACATGAGATTTTCTGTTAACAGAATAAAAATTCTGTTTACCAAAACCAGTTTGGTTTTGATATCCTGCCAGCCAACAGGTTGCAGCCCTGTGACCTGGCTTCCCACAATGATGGCATGTAAATTTCGCAACATGGAGTTTAGCAGAGTTATTCTGAACATGCCAACAATCTCCAGCTCTGTGGCCTGGCTTCCCACAGTTATAACATGAAAGTTTTGCAAATTGTTTTACAGGGAATTTAGCATGTTTGAGATTCACATTTCTACCCTGAATATGCCAACAGTCCTTGACTGTATGGCCATGCTTTCTACAGTGAGAGCAATTGAGAGAATTTCTTCTAAAAGAACCTGACCAGCATTCAGAGGCCTTGTGACCAATTTTGTTGCAATTAAAACATATGATGTGCTGGTTCTTTGAAACAGATTTGTTCTTGTTAAAGACATGCTGATTTGCAAAGTGTTTTGTATGATATGAACATGATTTTTCCTTACTACTTGCAAACCAGCAATGAGCAGTAGTGTGTCCTACTTTATCACAATTAGAACATGTGACATTCTTTTTCTGACCAGACACAGATTTTCTAGCATGCTTTTTGTCATCTTTTTTCATCACAAAACAGTTACTCATAAGATGTCCATACTTACCACAATAATGACATGAGCCATTTGATTTCTTTAAAACATGGCATTTATCTGATGAGTTTTTAGCATGCAGATTGTTCCTTTGAATTTTTGATGTTTTATGATTTTTATTTTATTTTTCTATTTTCTTAGCCTTGTACTGAGGTGGAGATGAAGTAGAAGGCTTCTCCTGTTCAGAGGATTTAACAAAAACAGTTTTCAGGTTGGCTCCATCAGCCTTCCTCATGACTGGACTGTAACCCAGTCCTTCTTTCTTAAAATTAATCTTTGTTCCCAGTATTTTCTGAACAATGGGCTGTTTGTCTTTTGATGTTGTGGCTACATTTGAAGCATTTACAAAGGATGTCATTACTTTGTTCTGCAAAGCCTTTTTATTTAGATTATTGTAGCCCAACCCTTCCTTTTTGACATTGACTTTTACACCTAGCAGCTTGTCTAGGTTTTCTTGCCCATCAACAAATTTAGACAAGGATTTCCTCAAGTCTTGAATCTCATTTTCGAGAGATACAATGTTTATTTCATAGCTTGCAATCTCTTGTTCACTGCAGTTGACAACTTCATTCAAAACTTTGTTAGTTGTTTTGTATTTTTCAATTTCCTTTCTCAGCTCATCTACTTCATCAGTTTCGTTTGTACAGATGACTTTTCCTTTCTCCAATGTGAGAAGTCTTTCAGACATGGCACTGTTTAACAATTTTAATTTTTCAACTTCTTCTTTAAGCTTATCATTTTGAACCAATTCATTTATTAGAAGCTGATCTTCTGAATTGGCTTCATGTTTTCTTCCAGCCTCAAATTCCTTCAATTCTTTTTGTTGTTTTTCAAAGTCTTTCTGTAATTGTAAGTTTACAGATTTTATGGCATTCAATTTTTCAATCAGCAATGTGTTCTCCTTTTTAAGTTTCTCTAAACTTTCTTCATTTTCTTTGGAGAGATTTTTGAGAGAATCATTCTCACTTTTCAGCTTGTTTAGATCAGATTTAACACATTCAACTTCTTTCAGCAAATCCTTACTCTGAACAGACTCATGACAAGTTTGGCTAAGCTTCTTCTCAAGTTCAGAGTTTTCTTTTACATGCTCTTGATTCTCAATTTTCAGCAATGAAATTTGTTTCTTCAGCATTTGAATATCAGACATACAAGTATCATGAACATTTTTTAGTTCAGCACAATTTCTACAAGAGAACTTGAAATGTCTGACCTACTACTTCTTCTTCAATTTTTTGTATTATTTTCTTAACAGTTCATGAGATTCAATAATTCAGCATATGCATTCTCCCAATCATCTAAATCATAGTTCTCAAAGGATTTACCATCATCATCATCATCTTCATCTTGACTGCTGCCTTGATTATTTCTGTCAGCCATCATGCAGCTGTCCACATCTCTTATCTGAGTTCGCTTCAGCATGTCCAGAATATCTTTAGCAGAACTGCAATCAAAGAAACATGAATGAAAAGCTCTATCAGTAGCTGCCTTCATCAGATTTATAGCTATCTAATTTTCTTCATGCAGTGATTTTTGACTGTCAATCCATTTGGACTTTTTCTTTGGTAGATCATGAGGACCATGTGAAATCACTTTCCACAGATCTGGATTAACAGATTTCGCATAATTTTTTAGACTAGCAAACCATACATTAAAATGCGTACCACTGAAAACTGGTGGTTCACCCATGGAGACAAACAGATATAATGCAACAGGAATATTGATGCACCAAAAGCAAATTAGCACCTAAGACTGCAAGATCGGATCTGTAGGTCGCTGGACCTTGTATGCAGACACCGGCTCTGATACCAACTGTTAGGGTGCTAGGCCCGGATATAGAGGGGGGGTGAATGTATCCTTTTAGAAAATGTAGCCCAAAATAAAAGCTCAGATGCTAGGCAAGTTCCAGAATTAGGCTAATTCGATTGAACATAATAACAAGCAGTAGGAGCGTGCCTATCCAAGCATCTAGCGAAAGAAAATCAAGCAATCAAACCACTGCTCAATAGATTTTTAGGTGGTTCGGTCCTCCAGACCTACATCCACCCCTCACTCCCAACCGGGGTGAGGCTTCACTAGCCAATGCTAGAACCAAGCAGACTCAGTCTGCGAATAGTTGCTGACCCACAACTTGACCAGGGGAACAAACTCCCCTCTTCCTCCCAACCGGAGGGACACCCCAAGTGACACCCAGCCACTTGGAAACCAGAGACCGAAGTCTCTCTTCCTCCAGACCAGGAGGGAACCCGCTAGTGACTTCCAGTCACCAGCAACCAGAGGTCGCAGACCTCTCTTCCTCCAACCGGAGGGACCCCTGGACTTGCAAACCACAAGCCCAGAACCGGAGATAAGTCTCCCTTCTCCTGAATCCACAGAAGGAACCCGATCCCCAGTAGGGCAATCGGAAGAACAAGGCTAACCAAAGAAACAAAAGAAAAAATAAAGAAACATAAAAAGCACAGCAACAAAAGCTGGAAATGAAACACAAGAGATGTAGCTCTCAATGAGCATAGTAGTTCTGGATTTGATCCACGAACAGACTGAACTGATCTTCAATAGACTCTCTCCTCCTCTTCTTTTCTTCCTCTTCTTTCTGCTTCTCTTTCTTCTCACTTCTCACGAGCACTCTCTCTCTCTTTTCCTTCTTCTGCTCTCACTCTCACTTTCTTCTCTGCTCTCTTCTTTTCTTTCTTTTCTTCACTGGATCGAACTCACAGCACTTCTGCTTTTCTGCTATTGCTCTCAAGGCTTCGATCAGTCTTCATATGTTGGATGAAGGCTTCCTTTTATAAGCAGCAGCAGCTAGGGTGTGAGCTTCCCACACCTTCCGTCCAGAAGATTCCTCCTCGGATCACGTGATCAGCACCCACCTCAGATCACGTGTCAGGTGCCAGCTTCGGGTCACGTGCCCATTCATCAGTACGCTCAGCAACTGGAGTTGAGGTGGCGTCAACACACTTGCTCCAAAGGGTTGACGCAGCCTTCAAAGACATTCGACCAGCAAAACTCAAGTCTACTGCATTGACTCCATCAGCCTGCTGCGTTGATGCATCGGTGATCCAGTGATCAAGTCTTCAGCAGATGGGCGTGCTGCGTCGACGCTCTCAATCAATGGCGTTAACGCAGTGAGGCATTCCAGTAAGCCATTAGCTTCGTCTCTTTAGCTGTTGCGTCGACGCTGCTTAATTGTGGCATTGACGCAGTGGAATAGCCTTTGAAAGTGAATGCTCCTTTAACTACTGCGTCGACGCTGCTCCATTGTGGCGTTGACGCAGTGGAAGATATCGTGAAGGCTTCGTCAATTGATGCGTGGACGCTTTAAGCTCCCAGCGTCGACCCTGTTCCCTTCAGCAACAAGAATGAAGTCATAAGATCTAAGTATGTACATTGTAGTGTATATACTTCGAAAGAAACAATCCAATGTATATACTTCAAGAACTCTAGACAACGGACGCTGTACAGACTTCAGATGCTTTGAACGCTTGAGCGATGTATAGACTCTGAATCGATAAGGCAGGCTGTACAGACTATAAGAAGGTTGAAGCACTGTGTAGACTTGATGAAGATTGAGGCCGTTGTACAGACATGGGGTTCAGCTGAGGATGTATGGACTTTGACGAAGTGAAGCAGTGTACAGACTTTGAATCAAACCGATGTATAGACTTGAAAGGGCATGGAGTGTATAGACTTGAAGTCTGAAGACGATGTATAGACTTGGTGAAACAAGGTCCAGTGTACAGACTTGCAAAAGCGAGCTACAGTGCCAAAGTGTAGACTTCACACTGTACAGACTTTCCAAAGAGAATGTAACGCTGTACAGACTTGAGGCTTTGAACGTTGAAGGCACAAGACGATGTACAGACTCAGATTCTAGACCAGTGGCTGTACAGACTTAGAAGGAGGACCAATGTATGGACTTCAGGTGAAGATCAATGTATGGACTTGTGAACAACCGATGAATGAACTGAGGGGTCGACCCATCAGCACAAGGGGTCGATGCACCACAGACCAGACCAATGAATAAATGCAGCAAAGTTAAAGAGGCACCAAGCGTCAACGCATTACCCAAGCAGCGTGGACGCAGCAGATCAAATATTTCTTACTGCTACCTCTGAAGTGCCTTGGCAGCGTCGACGCTGCAGTTCGATGGGTCGACACTACAGTATCAAACTGCAGTCTAAAGAGCAACAGTAACATGACTGAACATAATCAAATATGCAATGCCATATCAGAACTTATGAAGAACTGCATTATGATCAGAAAGTGAATAATAGCATGATGACTCACACAGCAAGATGACTCACAGTGAATAACTCACATCAAAAACCAATCATCAAAACCATCATCAAAATCACAGGGGCACAACAGTGTGTCACATCACACTCTTAAGATCAATCTTCGAGAAGATAGTGGCACCGGCCATCATGTCTAGCATATCATCTAGGCGGGGAATAGGGAACCTGTACTTCACCGTGATTTTGTTGATGGCATGACTATCAATGCACATTCTCCACATGTCATCCTTTTTTGGGGCGAATAATGCGGGAACAGCACACGGACTCATGCTGTCCCGAACCGACCCTCTTTGCATCAGCTCATCGACCTGCCGCTTTAGCTTGGCATGTTCCGTGGGACTCATGCGATAGTGAGGAAGATTGGGCAATGAGGAGCCCGGAATCCGGTCGATAGCATGCTGAATATCCCGCATGGGTGGGAGTCCCTCGGGAAAACTATCAACGAACTCCTGCAGAATAGGAATGACATCGGGTGGGAGTTCACCCTCAGACTTTGGCTCCACCTCATGGACCGTAATAGAAAACACATGGCTGCCCCTACTAGCTTCCCGCTCCATTTCTCGGGAGCTAATCATCATCAACCTCCTAGAAGAGGGTTCGCCTGAGCTCAATGTAATGGCCATGGCCCGACCTGGGGATGGGGTACTGGGTCCCGGGATGGAAGGCTCCGGAGTACTAGGACCAGTAGGACCCCTAACTGAAGGCTTCTTGGGCTGAGAGGGGTGGAGGGTAATCCGCTGTCCACCATGGTCGAAGGTACAGGTGTTAGACTAGTCATGGAGTGTAACATCCCGATCAAATAACCACGGCCTACCAAGAATAATACTGCCCACCTCCATGGGGAGGACATCACACCAGATCTTGTCACAGTAGGCATGGAACTACAGTGGAACCACACACCGCAGCCTGATCGGAATGGAGGTGGAACTCGATAGGGGAAAGGATGGTCCCCGGGAGTAAGACCAAGATGAGAGACAGCGCCCGTGGAGATTGCATTGATACAACTTCCACTATCGATAATCACCTTACACACTTGCCCGCCCAGCCTACAGTATGTATGAAAGATAGTGGTTCGATGCCAGTCATCACTGGCCTGTGGCTTTGTGAGAATACACCTGATGACCCCCAAGTGGATATCGTCCAACTATTGGGCATCCTGGCCATCACCTTCAGTCTCATAGAACTCGTCAGCTAGCTCCGGATCTGCTTCATAGCTGACTAACACAAGATCTGAAGAGGTGGCGTCCCCGACCTATGTGTCCCCAATGACAAGAGATTGACGCGTGGGACACTGGTTGGCAAAATGGCCAAACCCATTACAGCAAAAACAATGCTACTGTGATCCACTAGGCTCCCCAATCAGAGGTCCCTTACCCTTATCTTCCCGACGGATAGGAGGAGTATGCAACAAGGGACGAGCAACGGGTGCGGGTGTCGGTGGACGGGCCGTGGGTGCCGTGGGTTGGGGACGAGGAAGGATATCCCTCGGAGGTGGAGGGCGAGGCCTAGGAGCGAATGGCTTGGGATGAGTGGTCTCCTGATGTCGAGCCATGGGGGCCCTCGGATACATGCCTGAAGAGCCACGGGGCTCGACACTACGAAGGGAAAAGGGACCCAACCGATGGGTAGGCTCAAACTCGGCCTCGAATTGCTCCAATTCGAGAGCAACCTGATACACATGTTCCAAAGTGGTCACATTGCGACAGAAAAGTTCATATTGGTAGTTCAGCCGCAGACCTCTTTCAAAGCGTGATATGGTCATGGTGTTCTCTTCCGTAACTCCACACCGCAAGTAATACTCATCAAACTCGGCGGTGTACTCAGTCACGGATCGGCTCCCTTGGGTGAGACTTTGCCATTTGTCTATGAGACGCTGGGTGTAGGTGGAAGGAAGGTATTTCTATCTCAACTTGATTTTCATGTCATCCCAAGTATCGATCGGGGGTTGATATCGCTGCATTAACATGCTCTACACATTTATCCAATAAGTTTAGGCCTGCCCATGCAACTTCATCTTCGCGTACCGAACTCTTCGGTGGTCCGTCATCTCAAACCACTCGAAGTACCGGTCCATGCCGGCCTCCCAATATAAATAGACCTTCGGGTCCAGAGACCCGTCAAATAGGGGAGGGTTTGTACGCACGCTCTTAAGAACGTGGTCGTCGTCATCATCACGATTCCGTCGTTGGTTTCGATGACCATAACCCCCTTGTTCATTATTAGAGGCATAATCATCCACCTCGTGCACTTGCTGCCTCCTATCATTTGCCCCTTGAGCCCCTGGAGCAACAGGTTGCTGAACCGGCTCTTGTTGGCCATTTGTTGGCGCGGGTTGCGCCGCCACTGGGGCCCTCTAGAGGACAGCTATTCTCCCCACAAGACCCTGAATGGACTGGTCCGATGCTTTAGCCCGATCCTCTAGGGCTTTCATCCTCCCTTCCAGATGCGTTCCTACACCATCTAGACGCGTACTAAGGCCATCCATACACGTATCGAGATGATCCATGAGGGCTCGGAACATCTCGACCGTCGAGGGCTCATCGGAACTACGGGCTCGGGAATCCGCCATAGGTGGTGGTGGCGAGTATTGGGTGCCTCGACGGGTGGGCATGCAAAGACACATGGACTAGGAGACATAGACTAATGCAAAGATGATGTACCTAGACTTAACCAATATCTAGTACGTGACGGAGGTTTGACCCAGGGGTCTCCTCGACGCGAGTGTGCGGCCTTCCCGATAGGCGTAACCTAATGTTCCGGCGACACCTTTTGATATACCAGGTTATTGGGATGAAAATGCAACCCAAAAACACACTCTTTTTTTTGTTTTAAAACAATGATGATCATAGACTCGACTTAGAGTGTGCAAAGACTTATGCAACGACTACCCTAGACTCGACTCGCTCTGATACCAAACTGATGCGGGACGGACAGAGGGACCGACTCTACGTGATGCGAACCTCAGACTCTAAGTGCAGATGCAACCAACAACATACGAATAGGAGAGACACTTTGGCCCGACACTAAGAGTTCCTATGGGCTATACGTCCCTAACAGAAACGTAAGCTCACTCGTCATCCCAAGCAAGGGATAACGTGGAACCGCGCAGTTGAGAAATCGGCAGAGTCAAGGGTGCTCGACTCACTTCTGTGCTCGGATCGAGTCATGGGACGGGTCACTCTCTTGCTCACAGCGGTGACATGAACTCATGGGCTAGGTTCCTAATGCACTCACAGTGGCATATGACCATATACTAGCTAAGCAAATGTAATGCCAAGAAGTTAAGACCGTACCTCCACGCTCCCAGCGTGGGGAAGACAACCCCGGCCAAATCCGTACTCCCGGTTAAACAAATTTTACTGCAGTACAAAGCTTTGACCCACTCCACGCAGGGAGGTAATAGGTCACATGTGGGGCCCACGAGTGTCGGGAATTGGGTTGACGGGCGGCATCTTGATGTCACTCCGTCGGTGCCGAAACCCACGTTTTGGTGCTGTCCGGACGGCGCGATCTGCGGGTTTGTGAGGCCCACGTATTGCTCAGTCCTCCGGATCTGACGGGGTGGGTCTCGCTGTGATGGTGACACTTGGTGGTGCGCTCCCCTACACGGCGACTGGGCGGGAACACCGGTCGGAGGCCGGGTGGCTCTGATCTTCACTTGTCGGAGTTGCTGTCCACGGATCTGAAACTCTATTTCAGACCCGCGTGCTCCTGCGAAAAGGCTTGCTGCGACCAGCACCGACGCCAGATCGATGCGAAACTGGCGCCGTTGGAACGCTGACTTGAAATCCTTCGACCCTCTATGGTTCTGGGAATTTCATCGGGGCGGTATTTCTGATGGCAGAATTTAGAACCTGACTGATCTCTGTTTCAGATCTGACCGGGCAGAAGTGGAATTTTCTGAGAGTTGACATTGACCGTGGCTCAAACGTCGGATCCAGGGGTTGAGTTCCTCATAAAAGATGGAGAGGTGAAAGAGAGGAAGATGTGGATTTTTTTTTTGAAATTTCTTGTGGAGGTTTGGTTGGGGAAAACTATTTTCTAACACTAGGTGGTCGGATCTGGACAGTGGCAGACAGAACTGAGTTGAGATTTGACAGTGATTTTAAGAAAATGTAAACGTGATATATAAATCTCCAAAAAAATTCATGGAAGAGGGATTGGGTGGACAGAATCCCCAATAAAAATTATAGCTCGTTAAGACATGGCGAAGGTGGGTTCATGGACAAACTACTAGGTTGCTGTGACATTAGATAGACTGCAGGCAGATCTGGTGGACTGGGAAGCACGAAAATGAAAAATTGGAAAACGAGGGCTAGAATTTCCACCAATTTTTTTGGGACGTGGGTTAGACATCTAGAACTCACCCTGGAAATTTGGAACCCAACAGAGCTCGAGGTGGAGAGCAAAAATTTTGGGAAAAGGGGGCTGTCCAGGGTGGACAAAACTCCGACGACGATGGCGGTGGTGTGACGGCGGCACGATGGCAGCGGCGATGGCGATGACGATCTCACGAACGGATAGAAGAGGTGTCTCACCTCAGAAACACAACCTTCCCGGCTGCAGAAGGGGGAGAGAGGAGAGAGATAGGGGGCGGCCGTTGCCTTTGGAACAAATTTTTTGATTTTCTTTGCATTAATTCCAATCACAATGGAAATACAAGGGTTTTATAGAAAATGAAAAAAGACTAATTCTATCCCTAGATCTAGGGTTGGGGAGGGGTAAAAGAGGGAGTCCACATTTTATTCTCCCATGTGATTTGGTATCAAATAAAATAAAATTTCAAACCTATTAAACTATAATATACTAGGGGCGCCCGTTTGACTTCCTTGGTTCCAACTTTGAAAATTTTCACCCTTTGTCCCCCCCTTGGTCCAACTCTTCTAGAAGCCCACCTTGGAGGGTTGACTGACCCCACATGGGCCCAAGAGGTGCGGTGGATCAATGGGAGAAGAGATGGGGGGCCCGCGGGACCCAGGTGGTCCCAAATTACAAATAAACCCACATTACAATTTGAATTACAATCCGCATAAAACCAAATAAACACACATTACACACAAACAAAATCTCAATAAATACTATAAATTCTAAGACTCAAGGGGGAGACTCTTGACTATCTCCGAGCCAGATGGAAGCCGATGTAGCTCGAGTGGTGCTCCGCTTACGGTACCGACGCCTCGCCGGTTCGTGCTTCTCGCTCGCTCTGGTGTCCGCACCATTATCAAATAGATCTTGGTTGTGTTCCCATTCTGTGTGATAACACAAGTGTTATAAATCTTGAAAAGAATCTAGTCATGCACTCTAGGACTAAACACATTGAAATTAGGCATCATTTTATAAGAGATGAAGTCCTCAAAAATCACTTCGAGCTCCATTTTGTTGGCTTAGAAAATCAGATTGCAGATATCTTCACAAAACCCTTAAACAATGACATGTTTTCAATATTAAGGAGAGAGCTCGGTCTATGCAGACCTCAATCTAATACGGTTTGAGCTATCTATTCCTTTTTCAATGCTCAGGTTACTTGTCTTTGCTATGATTGGAACAAGCATGTCTGCTTTGATCTGGAACTGGTCTTTTGGCTGTATAAACCATGTTTTTGCTATGTTGGTCACACTCAGGGGGAGCTTGTGTGCATTTCTGGTTATTTTTAGTTGAATATCATCTCCTGACTAAATGGTATATCAAATGTTGAGAAGTGGAAAGACAGGTCATGCCTGTCAGGAAACTCTCTTCATGCGTGAGGACAAGCCTTCGCCAAGTACCATGAGTCAGAAATGCATGTTGATAACTGCATAAGTGATTTCTAGTGCATAAGCATGTTTAAAGCTTTAGCATCCCATAAAGCACATCTCAGTGGCAACAAAGAGATAAACCATTGTTGAATGATTGTCTGAAAGAAGAAAGTCAGAGGAACTGGCTGTAGAAGCTAGCAGATGTATTTTTAGAAATAAAGTATCACACAGAAACTGGCTGAGCATAGTTCAAGTGGACAGTCATGTGTCGCGACATGTAGAAAAAAGTCTACTGAATAGGTCGACACTTTCCAGTAATGTGTCGACACCAGGAGGGCAATGGCTTAATAAAGGTCGGTGTAGATCGTGTGCGCATGAGCTTTAAGGTCGGTTCATGTTCTTAAACAAGGTCTGTGCATAATGGGTTGCTAGCCAACAAGGTCGGTGCATAGCAGTTAAGGTCTGTGCTTGTTTCAATTTATACTCTACATGAGTCTGTGCACATCTGGTGTTAATGCTACAAATTCCTTGCAAAGGCTACGCCTCCTCTAACCAGGTCGACACCCCCACAAAATGTGTCGACATTGTCACTAAGCCATTCGTGGGTTTGAAGATCCAATGAAGAGTTTTTCTGATTCCTTCTTCTCACTGCCTCCTCCATTTCCATTTCAAATCTTTTGCCTCAGAACCTTCACTTTTCACCGAGCATTAAGTGAGGGGGAGTTGAGAATGTTTTCATTCATTTATACAACCCTGGGTAAGTTCATCTGTTTTACTCCTGGTTAAAGAAATAGTTTCTTGTTTATAATCCTCATTTTCGTTAATCATTGTGTTGAGTTCTACCAATCTTGCACTCATAATAGGATTAAAACATTCATCAAGTCATTGAAAATGACCATTGCCTAAGCGTCTGAAAGTTCACTACAATTAGGCTTCTTGGTTTATGTATTGATTGGCATGTATTGTCCTTAAACAAGTTACCTAATCTGAAATCAATTAGAGAATACGGCTCCTATAAACCATACTGCAATAATTTCAGAGCAGTGACCTCATCTTCAGAGAAATTAGATCCTCCATCAATGAAATGAAGGTTAATCGAGTCATAATGAAGGCTGTCAACTCTGTTCAGAAGAATTCAGAAAGATAAGCTACACTGAGTAACCAGGGGACTCTGGCGTCTAAACAACATGTTTCCTTGAGTCAAAAAGTGAATGCTTTATCGGACTGTTTAATTTATTTAAACAAAATGGTTTGGGGTTGACTCTACACAGTGCTTCAAAACAAAAAGGTTTTTTTTTAATTAATGGTCACATACTGAAGTATGTGCCAGGCATTTATATATTAAAAAATGGAAGGTTGTACAACATCACCGGGGCATACCCCTGCAAGAGCAAAAGGAGGGGAAGCAGTGCCCCAACCTACAGACGCAGTGAAACTAAGCCCATCTGATCAGTAATCAACGACCCAAAGCATGCCCTAGGTAGATCAGTAGGGGAATGAAAGACTGTGTTGTGCTTGATGTGGCAGGCAAACGACGCTAAGGCATCCGCGACACGGTTAGCTTCACGGTAGACATGGGAGATGCTGACATCATTGCGAAAGAGATGCTGATTAATTTTACTTTCAATACTTGTTTATCTTCGTGTTCCAATCATGCCAAATGAATGTGATGAGTAAGCCAAATGGGCTTGGTTCCTTTTTCCCTTAACTTTCTCAAATGTTTTAATCTTATTATTTGTTGCACAAACGGTTTTATCTCAAACCCTCATTTTCAAAAATGAGCTTATAAGCTTTAAACCATTCTTAACTTAACAAAGGGGTATATACGCCATTTTTTATCTTAGGGTTGTTATTTTAAAAAGTAAAAATATCAACTTTCCTTATTTAAGTCACGGTGAAAATCATTTTCTTTACCATTCCTCATTTCTAACCCTATTCCTCTCGCATCTGCTCTCCGGCGACCCTGCATGCTCTCTCCGTGGAGGTCGATGCCCTCGTTCCCTATCCTTCGTCTGTGAAACCCTCTCCCCAGCTAGCTCCAGCTTCCCTCCGTCACCTCTCATCCCTCCCTTCTACCCTCTCCATGGCTCCTCCGGTCACCCGCGGCAAGAAGAAAGACGCTAATTCATACAAGAAGTCCGCCGCCTCGAAAGCTTCCACTGAAGGGCACTCCAAGAGTATTGAAGACCGCCTAGCTGCTGAACCAGCTAAGAGAAGAGCTGCCGAGGCCCAAGGCTCGAACAGTGAAAGGGTTTCACCTCCACAACCAAAGGCCAAGCGGCCACAGCTGTCCGCCAAGGAAAAAGGGAAGGCCAAGGCTCAGTCAGCTCCTTCGCAGCCCAGTACTGCTCCCTCAGTTAGGGAAGAAGAAAGTTATCCCACCAGGATCCTCTTCCCTAGTTATGTGGATTTTAGTGACCACGACATGCTTGAGTATTTTCCTGAACTACTGCCGTTATTTGAGTTCCAGGGATGGCGACTATTTCTATCTGATTACAGGGTATACTACCCATTTTTAGTTCAGTAGTTCTATAAAAACTTGTTTTTTGATGAGAACAAGAAAGTCCTTCGGACTGAAGTCAAGGGGGTCTCCATCAAACTAACAACAAAGCTTCTTCACAGAGCCTTACACATACCCCAGGATGGGGAAATAGCTACTGAGGTCCAGATTGACTTGTCTGTAGCTTACACCATCCTGACAGGAAAGCCTCGAAATCCTCAAGATGCAACCCAACTTCTTGTCAAATCCTTTGACACCAATCAGTTTCCCCCCTTACAATGTCTACTGCATCACATTTTCACTACCATGATTACCCCACAAGGGGGTGAAAAGTAGACTTACTGAGACCCAAAGGTTCCTATTTTACTGCTTGTTCAACAATTACCATGTTTATCTTCTAGAGATCATGCTCTAGATTATGGACAGTTGCACTTGCAACCGGCGTAGCCTGCCTTATGCCGCACATCTTACTAATTTTTCAGAAGGTTGGCATCCCTCTTGATAATGAAAAGTCCATACCTATCCCGAGGAGCAATGTCTACAGCATGAGGTTCATAGAAAATTATATGCACTACAAAAAGGAAGGTGACAAAATTATAAGGAATCTGCCTGGCCATTTTCCTGACCCTCCAGTACAGCCAGCTCCACAGGAACAGCCTGCACAGGATTAGTCTGCATAGGATCAGCCTGCACAGGACCAGCAAGCTTCAGATGCCTAGTTAGACCAACATGACGAAGTGTTCCATGTAAATATTCACTTTGAGCAGGCCCATCAGCAGCAGTAGTCTGAAGATCCCATAGACCAGCCTGGGATGCTGGCAGCTTTTGGAATCCAACCTCTTCTCTCTCTTGAACCTGAACCACAAATTTTCTCTGAAGGGGATCCTCCTCCAGAATTTTATGCAGAGGCATCCACCTCAAGAGGTACAGCTCATGGTGCCACTGCCAATCCCATGGACATTCACCCCACTCTCATTAAGTTTCTGATTGCACAGTTTGGGAGCATGAACTCCTCTTTTCGTCAACTCAGTCTGCAAGTGGACAGAATCGAAGCCAGACAACTTCACCTTGAGCAAGTCCAAACCAGCAGATGGGAAAAATTTGTGCATGACAAACATAAGTCAGATGAAAGGTTGAAAAGCTTTATGAACTCCTTGATTAATGTGTGTGAACGAGCAGGGAGAATCATGAAAAGACTATGAGAGATCCACATTGAAACCCAGGAGAAAACTACTGAAATGGTCATGCATGCCTATGACATCCGAGAAGATCAAAGTAATCTCAACATTAAGTGTGCCAAACGGATAGACTCCTCCAATCGGCTAGCTGAACAAGTGGCTGCCGCAACTTCATCC